>JAULUF010000009.1:18710000-18907500 GCA_031834385.1 Semotilus atromaculatus | reverse complement strand
TAGTAGTATATAATTAAATGCATTTATGGTGAAATAACATTTTCAGGTCAATCTTTGTTCATTGTGACCAGGAAGCATCTGGTGTCACTTTAATTCAGCGTTTGCATCACCATAAAATACTTCTCTACTTTCTCTTCTTTATAGAAGCTATCAATTTTAAGTTTTAAAATTTGCGATTTTAACATGGTTAAATAGTTGACCACTTTCTTGAGCAACTTAATATAGCCTAAGTATAAGTAATGCATGGAATAATAGCCCTACGTTGTTTAAATTGTGTTTAAACGTGCATACATCCAGTGTATGTATAACAAAGAGAATCGCAATGCTGACACAACTTTTTTTAAAATAAAAGTTGCAGCATAACTTCTGGATTTAATATAAAAATAGTAAGTATGTGTTTGTGGTACAGCCGCGGATCAGTTATTCACTGCTGCCAACGCATCATATGTGAAAGCACTATCGCACGCGCTGCTCCTGCAACGCAACACGCACGGCAAACGGAGTATGTTTGAAACGAGCGTTAGATCAACCTACAGTTCTTAGAAACGTAGATGTGTCACGCACATTATATCTCTTTTTTTCGTACAACATTAGCTCTCATCTTGTTTGTTTATAGCGAATGCGGATGAGCAGTCGTAAACCGGAAACTGATTTGCCAACTTCTGACAATAGCGGAAGTTCGTCACAACGGCTTGTGCACATAGCCCATAGGAGCAGAGTTACATTTAAAGCACCTGTACTAAGGGCAGTGCACTCGTCTGAAGCTTGATGGTCACATGTGATTAGTCAGAGCAGCCCTGTGATGATGCCTTAATCCTTTGCTGTTGCCTGTGGGAGATAAGATATGATTAAGACCCTGCATGACACGTTTTCTATGCTGTAGTATGTGACGACCTCTTGAACTCTACAAACGTGTGTATAGTATTTAGGCTACACTACCATGCGTAGAACCAGGGCAGTCAAAAATACATTTTCGATTTTATGGAATAGCTTACCCTCAAATTTGAAACTTCCTTCATCAGAAATGAAACTTTAAAGGTACCATGAAATCAAAATGGACAAATCTTATTTTTTTTAATGGATTATTGCACCCCCCATTTGCAGCAACATTTGTTCTCTGATGATGTTTACTGGTGTGAGAGCGGGCCAACCTGTCACTCACATGAGATCACAGCAAACCGCAACGATCCAATCAGTTCCCGATGGACAAAATCAAGTCCAGCCTTGCATTTTTTTTTTCTCTCGTTCAATTTTTCACTTGGATATACATCCCTGTATAGAAGAAAAAACTATTTATTTTTTATTTTTTAAGCTACACTAAGAATAAAAGGCTTTCTGAACATCTCACATAATTGAATATGTGGGAACACTTTTCTTTCGTGAATCATTCATTAAATGTGTCCTCGGTTTTAATGAGGTTACATGTCTGTAACAGTGCCATGTTCAAAACAAATCTTGACAGTTAGTAGTTAATAACTGTCCAGAACATGATGTCCTTTAATTTGTGCCACTCTATTTAATGAGTAGCCATCTTAATATGCTTTTCCTCACAAATTGCCAACAAAGCCAATGTAGTAGTTCGCTGAACATCGCATGACTTTAATTAGCACTTCTCATCTCTCTTGCAGGCTAAGGGCTTTGAGCTCAGTTATTTGGAGAAGGTAACTGAGGTAAAGGACACAGTACACAGGCAGTCTCTGCTTCATCATACTTGCAATTTTGTGGTGGAAAATTACCCAGATACGACAGACCTTTACTCAGAGATCCCTGCTATTACACGCTCTGCTAAAGTATGTGCCTCAGACAATTCTCTATATGCATTTTTTATGTGATTTCTTTGTCTTTCTTTGTGATTTCTGTTTGTTTTCCATCTTCATTAAATTATTATACATTATATTATTAATTTATACAAAAATGTTCAATGCTATCCCCCTTTTAAGCTTTTATAGTTGTTTTTTCTTTCGAGGTTTTATTTCTGTGCACATGAGTTTCTTATCTGTTCTTTTTCTCCCATTGAAGGTGACTATCCAAAGAACCCTTTAGCATTCATTGTCATCATTTATCACTCCCTCCTTTCCTTTCCCACAGATAGAGTTTGAGCAGTTGTCTGAAAACCTGATTCAGTTGGAGAGAAAATGCAAAGCCTCCTGGGACAACCTGAAAGTAGTGGCCAAACATGAAACGAAACCGAACTTGAAAAACAAAATGACAGAATTCCTGAAAGACTGTACTGAAAGGATCATCATCCTAAAAGTAGTGCACAGACGCATTATTAACAGGTAATACACACACACACACACACACACACACACAAACACCCCCCCCCCCCCCCCACTGTAATCCATTTTAACATGTTAAATAAAAAAAATAATTTGAATGCTTCCTTGTAGTTGACGAGCTTGAATGATGACTGTGCCTCACTTTTTAATTAGGATGACCTTGAGCATACAATATATTAATTTCTACTTCCTCCACTTTGCAGGTTTCATTCCTTTCTGCTATACTTGGGCCAGCCCTCATACTCAGTGCGGGACACTAAAGTAACTCAGTTCTGTAAGATTATCAGTGAGTTTGCCTTGGAGTACCGCACCACTCGAGAGAGAGTCCTCACCCAGAAACGCAAACGTGCTGTCCACCGGGAGCGCACCAAAACCCGGGGCAAGATGATCACAGAGGTGTGGAATGAAAGCTCTTGAGAAGAATCATACATTTAAAGCATACTTTGCCTACAGATATCCTTTTGAGTCTGTTCTACCACTCATATTCCATCATGTATAAAGTTTAAACTGTGCGGTCATACGTTTAAAAATACCTTGCAGAATCTGTAAAATTTTAGTTAGGATCATAAAAATTGCATATTGTTTTTTATTTGTTTTATTTAGTACTCCCCTGACTTAGCTATTTTATATATCGGATGTTTACATATTCCTTATTCTGCGTGTTGTGTTTTTATGGGATAGTTGTTCATGATTCCCCCTGAGATTCCCCATTGTTCTTCAGAAATATATTCCCTGTCCTGCACATTCTTTAGTTTTCCAGTATCTTTTGCATAGTTGAACCCTTTCCAGTAGTGACTATGATTTCAAGATCCATCTTCATATTGAGGACAGTTGAGGGACTGTACATAACTATTACAAAAGGTGCAAACATTTACCAATGCTTAAAGAGGAAACACGATGCATAAAGAGCAGAGAGGTTGAAAACTTTTTTTAAAATACAATGATGATGGTAAATTGTACTTGCATGTTTCCCGACAAAATAAGTACCTTATATAGCTTTTAAATGGCAGTATTAAATAAAAATATATGATATAAAAAATAAAATAAAAAGAATCATCCTTTCTGTGGATGGAAAAAATGTTCTTTTCATTGCTAGAATTCTGAAGACCCAGACAAAATTGTGGTTCACCTCTAAACACTCAGCAGTGTTAAGTATAAAGCATTTAGCCAGCCCATCTCGACACAGGGCCATTGACAATTTTCTCAGTTGTCCTCCCACTTACGACGGCCCTTATCGACATTATGCCACAAATGTTGTCAATAGAGCTTAACTGTTATTGAACCCAGATCATGGCTATTTCATGGCCCTGTCCACAACCCCTCTGTATCACCCTCAGGCGTCAAGTAGATTGAGACAAACCATCACCAGTAACTAATTATACTCTCTGAATCTTTTACAGACCGAGAAGTTTTCTGGAGCAGTTCCACAGATGTCTCTGGAGGACAGCCTATCCCCAGTTTCTTCAACAATAGAATCAGAGCCAGCCCAAGAGGAGCATGAGAACATGAAAAACCTGCTAATAACTAACAACGACAACAGCCAGCTGCGCAGGAGCCGTGCTGTACGAAGTAAGAGACCACATGTAGCATATCCAGAAAATAAGTTAAGAGTTCGCTGTTTAGACCAGTGACAGTCCTGCTGTTGCCCAACCTTCCTGTGGAATTTAGTTCCATCCCTCCTCTAACACTCCTGCTTTAGAAACGTTCAGCAGAAGTTTAGTTTAGTTGCCCAACACAGATGATGCTCAGCATCTTAACATAATTTTTTTGTTTAAAAGTGAAATAATAACTTTTTTCTTCTTTTTTTTTTACCACTGCAATGATTTGTGAAGTCTAGCCCAGACTTAAGGACAATTTGGTTTAATTAATTAATTTGTTATTATAATATTATTTATTTTTTTATTTATTTGGGGACCCTTTTATTCTTAGAGATTCTTACCATTGGTGGTGACACTCCTCCAATTTCACCAACCCTTCAGTGGAGTGATGAAGGTATAGAGTTTGGAGCATGGATGTGTGCAAAGATAAAGCAATTGTGCAGCTTTCAATATGATAAAGCTTTTGTAATTAATGAAAGCATTAAGGTTGGGTCATTTAATCTCACAGAGGGGCCTTTTGACTCTGACTGCTCTCCTACTTCACCAGTAGAGAGCCAATCAGCACAGGATGACGATGATGATGATGAAGGTAGAGCTACCGCACAGGCTGCATGAAGTGGTTTAGCTGAACTAACAGATTTATTATGGACTAAATAGTAAATAATGATGTCTTTTTGAAGTGATTGCATAGGGCTAACTGTCAAGACAGACATAAGAAACCCTCCTTGAATAAGCCATGGATTCCAGCTTCACACCCAACTCTGTATTTGCCTGAATATCTATGAACTTTTTACAAATGATTGATTTTCATCAGCTTGCCAAGAAGTAGTACCACTGCCTCATTCATTTGAACGCTTTCCTTGAAGGATCTTGGACCTGTTTCTTTTGTAATTAAGCAAAGATTTTATTGTTCTGTTGTACTATTTCTACACGGGTTTAGGCAGGGTTAGCGCGCCCATGTCTGTAGCCAAAGAGGACAGCGCCAGCTCACAGGATGATGCCACAGATGAGATCATGGATCGTCTGTTTAAGTCTGTCACCCAGAATCCCACAGAGAGGGCGTCTAGTCCAAAAACACGGAAACGTTCGCGGCTTAACCGAAAGTCATGTGAGTACATTTGGACTGTCAACGCATTTTTTATTTGTTTTTTTGACCAGTGAACTTCATAACCAGTTCTGAAGGTTGTTTTAGCCCTAAACCTGGGGGATGAGATTAAGGATTTAGTCACTGTTTGCATTCAACACTATCTGTATCCAAAACACAATGTAATCTGGCTTCTTCCATTGCTTGGTTTTTAAAAACCCCTAAATCTCCCTGTCAGATCCATATCGAGCAACCTCTATACTTCTGCTTGTACCGGATTGAACTGCTAGACATCTCAGAATTCGAACCCCGCAAAGAGCCTTTTGTAGGGCACATTCTTGCAACTGCTTTTAAAAAAGGAGAGCGAAAGCACACAAACCTCCAAACCTGAAAAGCCTTTTAGGTTTATTTATACAATTCAGAAGTGCTTTACGGTATGTCTTAATGTGCAGTCACATTTATAACTGTTCAGCAAATTTTCACGTGCAAAGTCCAGTGATTTCAGTAAAAATCCATGTGATCATTTTGCATAAAGGTCGAAAGATTTTTGCACGCCTAACTTCACAACGGTTTCAAGTGAATTTGCTATGTTGACCAAAAGAAAGTTGCTTGGTTTGAAAGTGACTTCTGTGTGAGCGGTGCTTCATACATTGCTACATTATTGACAATAGACAGTGGACCATTTTTTGCAAATACGCTAATGTTCACACCTTCACAGTACCAGTTCATTATTTCCAGTCTTTATACGTGTGCAAGTGGCATTATATGGATTGTCTGATGTTTTATTTTACAGTATAACGTAATGTGCATTGTGTGTTGCAGTGCGGAGGACTCTAAAGAGTGGGCTAAGTGTGGATGTGGTGCAGGCCCTTGGCCTCGGCAGTCCTAACGGGAAGGTCTGAAGCTGTAGGCTTTTGACTGTGGAAAACTCTCGCAAGGCAGAAATGAGGCCACGAGGAGAGCTGTATTCGTGATCGGAAGAACTGCGATAACAAAGGGATTTTCACTGAAGACAGTTTGTGGGATGCCTGCATGTAATTCTGTCTGCCAATCTGAACAATTCAGTGGATGAATCATGTGCTTCCAGTTGAAACAAACAGCTGCGTTACTCTACAAATACCTGAAGTGTGTGCATGGTATCCATTAGACATATTATGATTTGATTGGTACAAACTTGATTTGCATAGTATTAAATGCCAGCCTGGAGCCTACGTTTACAGTTGAAGAATAAATGTAAATGTAAAGTGCTACATATTTTTAGCAGATGGACATATTATTTTGTATAGAGACTAATGCATAGATTGGAGAACAATTTATCAGTCAAAGACATGTATTTAAGGGTTTGAAAGGTTTTGTTAAAACTGCATTTTTAAAGAATTTTTATACTTTTGCCATATCCGTTGTGATGGCTCGGCTTCAAGGTTAGGATTGTGGAAGCCAGTAACTCTGATCAGTGCAATAGGGTAACTCAAACACACTGGTTTCCTGGGCCCATTAATGAAGCCGGACCCTGGATTAAACTGCACTGTTAGTAATGATTGGCCATTTAAAAACTCCTTAGTCTTGGACGAGGTTTAATTTGTGTCTGGAAAGCTGACCCATGTGCACTGGATAGTGTTCAACTGAACATCCTGACTACCAAGGAGATCTTGATTAGAGAGGAGATAAACTAGGTCACATGTTTTGTTATCTTTTATTTATCACAGTGCTTTCTTGATAGGTTTGTGGATTCTACATACAGTCGTGTATTCTGCTGTATGACATTTCTGTCCTGATATTTATTAATGTGCTCATAGTCGAGAGAAAGGTGGGATATTATGTTTTCAACCATTCTTTCACACGTTCAGTTTTTGATGTGTTAGTTTCACCCTTTTAGTTATTCCATTGTTATGGTGTTATAAAATATGTGCATGGACCACTCTCTCTTGTTATAGAGAAATGTTGCGTTAAAAAGCTAAACATTTTATCTAGCCCTTTATTACTGTTACAAGCACATATTTTAAGGATTTTCTTGGTATTGCTGTTTTTGCACAAGGGTTTATGCTGTAAGAATTTAGAGTCACTCTGTGGTTTTATGTATGACCTTATTACCTGTCCTGCATGAGTGCATGTGTTCTTCACTCTGAATGTATCACTATTAGGGTGTCCCCATCACTACTCTCGACACCTGCACAAATAAAATTTGTTTGCAAAGAAATTGTATGTACATTTACTTATAATAGTATTAGACATTGTAAAACAATTCTGAATCAGAATACAAAGACATGTTGGCCTCGAAACCCAAGACGGTGCTGATTAAAATAAAAATAAATGTTTTATTAGACTTTTTCTGTTTTTATTTTTTATTTGCTTAGTGCCACAGTCAAACCATCTAGGATAGATGTTTTGACCTCCTGGGGGCACATCTGTCAATTCAATTGACGGCTTCTTTTGGTGATCTATTAATTTGAATATAGCTACTGCTTAAATAACTAAACCGACTTGTTGATTATTCTGACATAACTAGCCATTTATCTCTCATTTATGTCTTTTTCATTGCATGGCACATAAAAATAGGCTTATAACGCGAGTTTTGGGTGCGCACAGTCTGTTTTGATGAGGATGTGGAGTGGAGTTACGGCTCTTTAATAAGAACCTTCTCGTGCACGAACGAATCACGTGTCCCTATACGCCAGCTGCACCTTCGCGAGTTACCGGCGAGTGGAGTGTGTGTTGATGTTGTAAACCCGTAACGGGGCGTCCCGTGGAGGGCTTACCATCGCAACAGGAGTGTATAAAAGAAATGAAGATGACACGCCGTTGAACACGCCGAAAAGATGCGGTGCTTGAGTTTGCTTCTGTTCATAAAGGTGGCTAGTGATGCAGCGACTGACCTTTACGTGACAGGAGCGTCGCTCTCGCCAGAGCCGGGGGTAAGCGCCGCACCTGCCGTCACATCCCCTGTCGCCTCCCGCTATACTCCAGCCCGGGAAGAGTACGGGCATCCCGGGATTGCGCTCGCCCGGTCTGCGGAGGAGCCGTCGGCGCCGAGCACAGAGGACGGAGAGTCGTCTCACCACCACGGAGGAGGGTACAAGATAGTGCAGTGGGAATGGAGCTACGTGCAGACACCTTACATTATAGCCAGCTGGCTTTTGGTGGCCAGTGTGGCAAAAATACGTAAGTTCTGTAATACAAGATGAACGTTACATTTTCGCTTAACGGTTACTCAACGAGATTTGTTTTGGATGTAATATATAGTAGCCTAGTGTTTAAAATAAACTTCCGAGCTCACTCTGGCTCTTGGAATGTTACGCGTAAAGTGTAGTAAGTTGATTATGTTGAGGACGTGAATGTGTAGTGCGTTTTATTAAAGTGGGCCTTCGCTGCTTTTTGTGTTGGTCAGATGGCTGTAAAAACGGTGCGTAAAAATCGTGAGCCACCTGCGCTTCCCTTCCACATCCACTGTCATTAAGTGACAGACGCTGGTGGTTGCCATGGCAATAAAGCCCATATATTTCCTCTGGGACATTTCTGTACAATAATAAAATGGGCTTTTAGCTTCACTGGAGATAAGCTAACAGCGTTAAAAAGACAGTAGTGTACGTTACGGTTATCTTTTTGTAACTGTAATTTTCGTGACGAGATATTTCTGTGGACTGTGACCTCACCGTGTTCCCGCCGATCCGGGAGTCTCCGCGGAGTAACGGCGAGCTCTGATTTGCTATGATGACTCATCATCTTTCCATAATCATTCTCACGCTTTGGCTGTGGTGGTGGGAAGTTCGATTCATGTCCGCGAATCGGTTCTTTCGAATAGTTTACTACAAAGAACAGGTTCAAAATTCGGTTATTCTTATCATGTGGTTTGATCCCAATTTCAGCTTGTTGCAAGCTTTAATTAACCGATTCATGGCTGCCAAGTCATTCAAATATAATTTGCATTTACAAAGCTAAAATTAATTTATATTTATTGGCTTAAACGATTTTTGTACATTTTAATAAAACGTGCATGAATAAAACTCTCATAACATCAAGTTGTAATAGTTTCCAGTAGGCTCCCAGACAGCAACAGTGTCGCACAGATCCGGCCCACATCTGGTACGTGTGCCAGATGTGGCCTGGATCTGGGCCGACACTAGTTGTTGCTGTCTGGGCTACTTTAAATTATTATTAACATTTCTGTTTCTGTTTCTTGAAATTCATCAGCCAAATTCTCGGTTCACTCCAAATAGGCTTCTGCTACAGCATCTATTCTCTGCTCGTTACGAATTAAATTGTTCTCGGTTCGTGAGTTTAAGAGTTCACTCGAGAAAATGCTCGATTTGTCCTATTCATGAACAATTTTTGACGTCTTTTGATTCACTGAAAGATCCGAATCATGAGAATGATTTCTTCACGGTGGCCGAGAGAGCTCAACGCGCTGCAACTGAAGAAAACATATGCAAATAGAAAAACACCCGCCAATTAAGAAAACAACTTCATCAGTTTCACAGCACATGTGTGCTCCAAATACTCACAACACAACCAAATAAATACAGAAACGCGCTGCAAATAGCACAGACCACAACGGAAATGTTTCCAGGGGACCCCAATGAGTGACGAACCCGGCTGGGACATGCTTGTTGCTCGTGAGCATCCCTATACACTACCTACTCCCTTCGAAGGGCAGACGGCAGAGCCCTTAAAGTGGGGACTTTGGAGTGAGCAGGGCACTTGTGTGCCGTTATGGTAGCCGTTTGGAACGCACATGGTGAAGGGAGCAACGTCAACGTCAAAGACAACGTCATTTCCTCATTATTTTCACCTGGGATGTTCCCATGACAACGCAGCACAGTGTCCATCAGCTGAATAATGTTAACGTGAGCTGTTCTTACCAGAAATATCATATTATTGCTGTTAACATAACTGTTGCAAATAAATATACATTTTATATAAAAAGTTTTTAAAATATGCGTTACATATCTACATATCATGTGTGTGAGTGTTAAAATCGTCTCATATTTGGACCCTGCATTACCTAACATTTAATGAAACTTGTTTAAACATAACATGACAAAAATAGTACAATGTAACTGATATATGTATTAATATCTTTCCTTAGTGTTCTTTTTATTAATATATGTTAGTTTTCAGCTCATTTAACTTTCTCATAGTATTCTGATGACATTGATGTCAAAATGGCAGACACCTGATAAAGTGCACTATGTAGTGGATAGGGCGCAGTTTCGGACAGAGCTATTGTTTATTATACATTTTGTATATTGTATACAAAGTTGTATGTCATAAACATGTCATCTCTGTATGTTTTGCAAAAAAAAGAAAGTAGACTTTGAACAGTGCATTTGCAGCGTGCTTCTGTATTTGGTTGTGTTGTGAACGTTTGCAGCGCGTTTCTGTATTTGGTTGTGTTATGAGTATTTAGAGCACATGTGTTGTGAAACTGATAAAGATGTTTTCTTAATTTGCAGGTGTTTATCTATTTGCATGTGTTTTCTTCAGTTGCAGCGCGTTGAGCTCTCTCGCCCACTGTACTATTTTGTTCGTTTGCGCTTTAGCAAATCAAAAGCTCACAGTGATAGTGCTATACGTACAATTGTGCAGCGTGCTCAAAAGTTTACATACCCCTTGCAGAATCTGCGAAATGTTAATTATTTTAACAAAATAATATATGAAGAGTTCAGATGCAAAAGCCTCTAAGTGCCATCTGAAATTTTCTTTCTAGAATGATTATTTTTATCAAGCTCGTATATTTAAGTTCAGTAATTTCACTTAAATGGCTATGAAAATTAACTATTAACTGTCATTTAAGTGAAATTCTTGAACTTAAACAAGCTTGATAAAAAATTATCATTCAATCTAGAAGAAAATTTCAGATGGCACTTAGAGGCTTTTGCATCTGAACTCTTCATATGATTACACAAAATGCATGTTATTTTTTAGTTAGTACTGTCCTGAAAAATATATTTTACATAAAATGTTTAAATAAATCCACAAGACAAAAAAATAGCTGAATTTATAAAAAATGACCACGTTCAAAAGTTTACATACCATTGATCTTAATAATTATATTTAATACTTATTATACTTATTATACTCAATACTGTTTTTAAATTTTTTTTTTATTTTTTTTTTATGGTTGTTCTTAAGTCCCTTGTTTGTCCTGAGCACAGTTAAACTGGCCAATTTTCTTCAGAAAATTCGGTTTCCCAGCATCTTTTACATAATTGAACCATTTCCAGCAGTGACTGTATGTATGATTTTGAGTTTGAAGATCAAGGTAAATTGTACTTAATTTGACTTAAGGGAAACATGTAAGTATCTTCTGTTGCTTCCGAAGGGCAGTACTAAATAAATAAAAAAAGAAAGAAATTTGGACATCTTCATCCTGTTCAAAAGTTTTCACCTCAGGCTCTTAATGCATAATGTTTCCTTCTGGAGTATCAGTGAATGTTCAAACTTTTATTAAGAGTTGTGTTTGAGTCCCTCAATTGTCCTCAGTGTGAAAAGGTGGATCTCAAAATCACATACAGTCACTGCTGGAAAACTTTTGAATAGGGTCATTTTTATAAGTTATTTTTTGTCTTGTGGACTATACGTGACCCTGGACCACAAAACCAGTCACATGGGTAATTTTTTTTTAAATTGAGATATTTGGCCAAGATACAACTATTTGAAAATCTAGATCTGACAGTGCAAAAAAATCATCTTTAAAGCAGTCCATTTATGTTCATGATTGTGCTGCATTCTGCAAGGGGTATGTAAACTTTTGAACACACTGTACATTTTAAATATATCTTCAGGAGGACACAAGTGCATTATCAGTTGGGAATGACAAACGTGACATGATGTTGTGCAATAATCAACTCAGATTGATTATTGAAGAACTAGGATTTGAGAGCAAAATGATTAACAGAAAAAACTGGTTGTATGTTTTGTGGTGTAGCCTAGTTCACGAAAACACATATTCAATACAGTACAAAAACAAAATGCATTACCTCCTATATTTGCATGTGTGGGTGTCTCTCAGGCGTCCCTCCAGCTTGTATTTTTGGCCCAAGACATGCAGTTACATCAGATCATTTAGCTCAATCATCTGTTTCTCTATGATTCAATTGCCACGGTAACGCCATAAAAATTCATTTTGATTATTTATCTTGCATCCGGAGAAAGTAGCATTATCTGAAGCACCTGCGCACATTTTTCAGCTGACTTGAAGTGCTGAGTACACACAGCCTGAACAGGTGAAGGCAATACAACATTTCGTTGTGTTACAGGTAAAGTGTTTTAATATTATCCTTAACATAGCATCATAGAACTGCCAAAACATTGCATCCGTAAAATAAATATTCAGATTGACAGATAGATACACTATATTGCAAATAGTATTGGGACACTCCTCCAAATCATTGAATTCAGGTGTTCCAATCACTTCCATGGCCACAGTTGTATAAAACCAAGCACCTGCGGGCTGCTTCTACAAACTTTAGTGAAAGAATGGGTCACTCTCAGAAGCTAAGTGAATTTAAGCGTGGTATCGTGATAGGTTGCCACCTGTGCAATGGGTCCATTTGTGAAATGGGTCCATTTGTGAAACTACTAAATATTCCACGGACCACGGTCAACTGTTAGTGGTATTATAACAAAGTGGAAGAAATTGGGAACAACAGAAACTCAGCCACGAAGTGGTAGGACATGTAAAATCACAGAGCAAGGTCAGTGTATGCTGAGGCGCACATTGTGCAAAAGTCGCCAACTTTCTGAAGATTCAATAGCAACAGACCTCCAAACTAGCCTTCAGATTAGCTTAAGATCAGTGCGTAGAGAGGAATGGGTTCATGGAATGGGTTTCCATGGCCGAGCAGCTGCATCCAAGCCTCACATCACCAAGTGCAATGCAAAGCGTCGGATGCAGTGGTGTAAAGCACACCGCCACTGGACTCTAGAGCAGTGGAGATGTGTTCTCTGGAGTAACGAATCACGCTTCTCTGTCTGGCAATCCAATGATAGAGTCTGGGTTTGGCGGTTGCCAGGAGAACGGTACTTGCCTGACTGCATTGTGCCAAGTGTAAAGTTTAGTGGAGGGGGGATTGTGATGTGGGGTTGTTTTTCAGGGGTTGAGCTTGGCCACTTAGTTCCAGTGAAAGGAACTCTTAATGCTTCAGCATCCTAAGAGAGTTTGGACAATTTCATGCTCCCAACTTTTTGGGGATGGCCCCTTCCTGTTCCAACATGACTGCACACCAGTGCACAAAGCAAGGTACATAAAGATATGGATGAGAGAGTTTGGTGTGGAGGAACTTGACTGGCCTGCACAGAGTCCTGACCTCAACCCGACAGAACACCTTTGGGATGAATTATAGCAGTGCCTGACCTCACAAATGTGCTTCTAGAAGAATGGTAAAAAATTCCCATAAACACTCCTAAACCTTGTGGAAAGCCTTCCCAGAAGAACTGAAGCCTAAACCCTACGGATCAGGAATGGGATGTCATTAAACTTCATGTGCATGTAAAGGCAGACATCCCAAAACTTTTGGCAATATAGTGTAGATAGATATAGGAGTAACTGACAGTTGTGCTAATATGAAAAAATTGACACTGCCCATTAGTTCAGCTACTGACAAAATAAAGAAAAAAATAAATTCATATGCTTATGTAGCGATGATTATGACCTGCCCTGTCACTTTAACACTGTCATTTACCAGAGGATTCTGGTACAAACATCTAAACTCACTGAGTTTGAGTCATTGGAGTGATACAAAGCAACATCCCATTCTATACTACACACACTTTAACTTAATGATCAAGCTGTTTTAATAAAGATAATCATAATGGGATGGCAATCCACTCTATGTTCGTAATTAACTGTCCCAAGTTCTGTCTCTGTCTGTCCCTTAAAATGAAGGGTGTTGGATTAATTAGATTTAATAATCTTTCATTATGGCTGTAATTATATGTGGACTGTTGTTGGAAAGCTTAGGGCAAGTAATCATTTAAAAGCAGGAGATCTTGTGATAGAAATTATTCACACATAAGGTGAGGTTGGAGTGGCGCACAGGTATCAGTATTCATAAATGAATGGAATTAATCTCTTAACACTCATTAAAACATATTTGTCTGTGTATTTTTTTATGTGTATGTAGGCATATGCATCAGAATATTTGTTTTCTTTTTTTGTTATTTAGTGTTTGTGTGTGTGTACACATGCATGTGTTTGTGCAGATGTCTAGTATGCTTTTTTTGGGTGTATGTCAGTGTTTTTCTGTCCTTGTGTGAATGACTCATGGTCAGCGGTGATTGTTATGCTTCTTGGTTTTCCTTCCTACACAAAATTACTCTGATCATGCAAACTAGATCATGCCATTAGAATCTCTCATTATGACATAATGTATTGGGATTTCACACGTTTCATGAGGAATGCTTTTATAAATGGAGGCCAGTCAGTGCATTGATTAGCTTTCTTAATTAGCTTTATTAATCAACATAATTATATAATCACTAATATATCCCCATTTAAACATCTTATGATCTATCAAATCCCCCTTTTTCCGTATAAACACTACTTTAATTAATGTGGTTTCTGCACCTAATGCTTTAGTGTCCTGAAGCATGGGGCATGGGGTTATTGCGGTGTGATTGTTCCTCGTCTTATAATGCTTTGTACAGTCATTTGATATGTCTGACTTGTGAATGGACACTGGTCATACTGCATTTCCCAGTGGAAATATTGTGATGAATTCTAGCAGATTCTCCATTAAACCACTATAAAGTCCTGCATTATATTGGTGGATTTAGTCACCTTGTTCAGTTTTTGGTAGTATGAGATGATGTTTTACTGTGACTCAGTATTTGTCACTGGTAGTCATTGTACGTTTGAATGGTGTTGTGTAACATTTCATCTGAAACCATAGTATGGAATTACAGCACCTGTAACTTATAACTTATAACCCTAACCCTAACTACTCTTTAAATGAGGTTAGTTGGCTACCGTGAGCCATGAAGCTACATATGCTCCCTATATGCATTGTTTAGTTTGTTTTATTCTATGCATTTGGTTGTCTCTGGCATGTGCATCTTACTGCAATTAACTCAATAAAGAGGTTCAAGTAAAATTTCATAAAGCTATAGTGAAATTACAATGAAGAACATTCACTATGTTAGCATTCACACTTTTTTATGATAGTGCATGACAAGAGAATATCTCTCATCTCATGCTCAATCAATGTTAACCTTTTTTTTCTCTCTGTTGTCTCTTTTCTCTGCTCTACAATCTTCAGTATTCCACTTCTCTCAGCGTTTTACCACAGCGGTCCCAGAGAGCTGTATGCTGATTCTGCTGGGTCTGGTTCTGGGTGGAGTGGTTCTTATCGCCAGCAAAAAGCAGCCGTACCAACTGGACCCAGGGCTATTTTTCCTCTTTCTTCTGCCAACTATAGTGGGGGATGCTGGGTATTTCATGCCAGCACGGCTCTTCTTCGACAACCTGGGTGCCATTTTGATGTACGCTGTAGTAGGCACATTGTGGAATGCCTTCTGCACTGGATTCTGTCTATACGGAGTCAAGATGGCAGGGGTCATAGGTGAGCAAACATAGGAGTGTGTCAGTCTATTAAAACAACAAACCTTGATAATCCTTCAATAAAACAAGCACTGTTGAGGAGACACATTAAATATGAAATATTATGTGAGTTTATGCATTTTTAAAATGCTTTTACCCCTGGTTGAGAACCACTGCTTTTAGTAAAGCATTAGCCATTCATTCCTTAATGCTTTCATATAATATATTGACAACTGCAATATTATAAAAGACAGAAACATTCAATAAACAATGACATGTATTTTTATCACTGAAAACTTTTCTGCCAAGTTAATTAAGTTCATTCAGTAAGCCTAAATACAGGTTATGCTGTATAAATATTGCATTGACTCATTCATTATTCATTTGTATATTGTTTATGCATACTATCTATATATATTATAACTGATATATTTATATCTATTATAATGTATGTATATTATAATTAACATACAAGCTTTTGTTTATATGATATATTTGTATGCGTATATACACACATTTTATAGATGCGATTAATCGATTTGACAGCACTTATAAATAAAATCAGCTTTTTTAGGACTGCTACTAACATGACTTGTCTAATCACATTCAATATTCTTAACTATTTATTTTATGAGAATTTTTATTTTGGGGGAGTCATCGCTGCCTAAAAATTGTTAGTATTGCAGAGGAATTAGATGTGGTGTAAAGTTTGTTTTAGACCCTAGAAAGGGTAGGGCACTTTCATCCCAGGCAATATGCAGTACACTTATCTCAGAGGAAATCCCACTGGAGCATCCGGGGTTAAAGAGCCTGGCTCAAGTGCACAAGGCAACTTATGAATCGACCATTGCAAGATTTGAATTACTATTCCAGATCTTTAACCACTGTCTGTACCACACCACTAGGGCTGCATGTGATATGATCAATTTGGTTATAATTATTGACTGCATCTTGTTCGTGTGTCTGTGTGCAGATGAAAAAGTAGATGCAGGTTTGATGGAGTTCTTGTTGTTTGGAGCTCTGATCTCGGCTGTGGATCCGGTAGCAGTGATCGCTGTTTTTGAAGAAGTCCATGTGAATGAGACACTCTTCATCATTGTCTTTGGCGAGTCACTGCTCAATGATGCTGTCACTGTGGTGAGTCCGGACTTTGTTAATCATCAAAATGAATTGTTTTTACTATTTAAAGGGTTAGTTCACCCAAAAATGAAAATTCTGTCAGTTATTCCTCACCCTCATGTTGTTCCAACCCCGTAAGACTTTCGTTCATCTTCAGAACACAAATTAAGATATTTTTGATGAAATCTGAGAGCTGGCTTACTCCTTCATAGGTTGCTAGGTAATTGCTTCTGCCGGCCCAGAAAAGTTAGTAAAGACATCGTTAAAATAGTCCAAGTGACCACAGTGGCTCAACCTTAAGTTTATCAAGCAACGAGAATACTTTTTGTGCGAGCCCTTTAAGCATGTCTACATAGCTAACACTAGTGTAATGGTCAGTGCTGTGAGTGAGGAAATGCACTACCCTTCAAAAGTTTCAGGTCGGTAAGTTTAAAAAAAAGAAAGAAGTTTTAGAAAGAAGTCTCTTATGCTCACCCAGGTTGCATTTATTTGATTAAAAACACAGTAAAAATAGTCATTTTGTGAAATATGATTACAATTTAAATCAATGTAATGTTTTCTGTTGTAATATTTTGAATATGAAATATGATCCTTCAGAAATCAGTCCAATTAGCTGATTTACTGCTCAAGAAACATTTATTACTATTAGACATGTTGAAAGCAGTTGTGCTGTTTAATGTGTTTGTGGAAACCATGCTACACTTACATGAATAGAAATTTCAAAAGAAATTGAAAATAATAATCTTGAAATACTAATCATGCATAATACAAAAGCCCAAGTATTAGTTTCTTTAAAAAAAGAATTTAATTAATTAATTGTTTGTTTGTTTGTTTATTGAGAGTTCGGGTTAGCTTAAGGGGTTTAAAGGCTCAAGGAAAGCTCAAGGGAGATGAGGAATGACCTTCTATGTTCAATCTCATATCTGTTGTTATGGTAACTTTACACCAGAACACTCTGCTGTAGTGCTGACATGATTATATTATAAGACATACCCAAAAGTCATTTACCTGCTCTGGAGAAGCAAATCGATAGTAAATGACTTAGGCTAAGGCATTGCCACTGAATTATCCAAACCATTTCCCTTTTTCCCCTAGAATTTTTTATATAACTATACTCTAGGGTCAAAAAGTAGCGTCTGGTTAGAGATAGGCTGATTTAGTGTTAATTGGTTATACTACATAATGTTGTTGGGATTAGATCTAATCCTCAGAAATAT
This sequence comes from Semotilus atromaculatus, assembly GCA_031834385.1. Classification (NCBI taxonomy): domain Eukaryota; kingdom Metazoa; phylum Chordata; class Actinopteri; order Cypriniformes; family Leuciscidae; genus Semotilus; species Semotilus atromaculatus. Next base: position 18,889,666 of record JAULUF010000009.1, on the reverse strand, counting down.
ACATTTCGTGGTTGAGCAAAGTTTGGTTTGTGTTGACTTCACTGTATGTTCACCGGTAGGCCACTTTCTTCTGAGGGACAGTGCATTGTTCACTGGAAGTCATTGGTAACCAAAACTTAAAAAACACTCTTTAATATGTCCTCTTTTGTGTCTCACAGAGGAAAGAAAGTCATATAGGTTTGGAACTACATGAGGCTAAGGAAAGTATTTTCATTTTTGGGTGAACTGTACAGTGGTTCTCAGCCTTTTTGACTCCCCCATTTTTCCAAGACAATATTCAAAGATCCTCCTATCTAAGCTGATTTGACATTACAAAAACAACTTTTTTTTGCATTTTAATTACGATTGTTAATTTACCTACTTAAAACAAAAATTGACATATTGGTGCCCCCTGGAAATTTGCTGAGGCTCCCTTGTGGCCCCCATCCACTGGTTTTAAAAGTATGTTTACATTCTGCATGTGTACATTTTATTTTTAATTCGATTTGCCCCAGGCATGTTTCAATAACTTTTTATTAAGGTCAATCATTGTCTTTTGTTCCCTTTATGTTACAAGCTTTTTGAGCCAGGTTATTACAAGATTTTTAGCTTAAATCTCCTTTTTATGCATCAGATTAGGTGTAAAGTTACCACAGTCACATGACTCTTGAGCAGGTTCCCACCAGGCTTCAGTGTAGAAGGGGCTGCAGATTATAGTGTGATTGTGTGTGTGTGTGTTTACTGGAAGGTCAGCTAGCACTTGAGGTCGGGTTATTCAGAGTAAGACTGTGATTACTCTCTGAATATATACCGATAAATGTGGTCATGACATTGATCGAGTTGAGAGCCACTATCTCAATCTGTCTGAAATGCAGTGGAAACCAATCAAACCAGCATGCACTTAACGTCTATAGCTTGTTATTGAAGATCCTGCTTTGACTAATCTATTGTTAATTAGACGCTTTTGTTATTGATAGGCACTGAACAGCAGACTGAACAAAAGTCTTATCAACAAATAAGTAGAATTGTTCATGGTGAACAGGGGGAAGCCTCTTCTTTTTGCATTTATTATCAAAGCTACTGGATAACATCGTTCATTTAGTTATGTTCATAGAGGAGTGAAATGTAAGGCTCAGTCTCTTGTGCTACTGGTCTAATGGCCATATCGTAAGACAGGTTCATTATTCAAGCCAACCATGAGAGCCTTCAGATGGACAATGCTCTTCACAAAATTGCACATCTTCAGTTTTGCTGCTGAGCTGCATATTAATTCCTCTGATGTACACAATAGGAAATCTACTATTGATATTATGGGGAACAATTGGAGAAGCACTTTCAGTCTGTCCAAGCTCTTTCGCCATAGCTTTAAATGTAATTTTAACTCACTTTAAATACATTAATACTTTTTAGGATGCATTAAATTGATCAAAAGTACTTTGAACTTTCTATTCATCAAAGAATCCTGAAGAGAAATGTATCAGTTTCCACAAAATTATTAGGCAGCACAACTATTTTCATCAGTGATAATAATAAGAAATAAGAAATGTTTTTTGAGCACCAAATCAGATCATGTGACACTGGAGATTGGAGAAATGGCTGTTCAAATTCAGCTTTGCCATCACAGGAATGAGTTGAATTTAAAAATGTATTAAAATACAAAACAGTTATTTTTAATTGCGATATTTCACAATATACTGTGTTTGTTACTAATTTTGATCTAATAAATCCTGTCATGGTGATCATTTTTGAAGGAGACTTCTTTCAAAACCTTTTAAAAAGTCTTGCAGACCCCAACATTTTCATGTACTATTCAAAAGTATAGTGTTTTTTAAAACACTATCTTTCAGATTTTTAGTATTGGAGAGATGCATTTATAATTGTCTCAACAGGTCTTATATAAAGTGTACATATCCTTTGTGGAAGTGGGACCAGGAAATGTTTACACCGCAGACTATTTTAAAGGAATTGGTAAGTACAAAATGTGTCCGTTGTTTCTTTCACACCATATTGTTGAGTATAATATTTAAATGAGTTCATATTTACATGAAACATCTACTTTTTTTCATTCCTGCAATCATTCCAGTCTCCTTCCTCATTGTCAGCATTGGAGGGACTTTGGTTGGTCTCATCTTTGCTGTTATTCTGGCCTTTGTCACTCGTTTTACAAAGAAGGTGCGCATCATAGAGCCGCTGTTCATCTTCCTGTTGGTTTACCTGGCCTACCTGACGGCAGAACTCTTCTCTCTGTCCGCCATTCTTTCGTGAGTTTTGCCACTGCCTGCATACTCATTTTAATCATTTGAATTTATTTGAAATTTTATCTCTGCATGTTTGTACACAAACTCGAAATGAATTCAAAAGACAAATAATATACAAAATTAAATATGTGAAATTGTGAAATGCAGAAAGATTTGTGTGAGTATAAGGAATAGAAATATCATTACCTTAGTATATAAAATCAGAAATCAATGGAATGTCCTCATCATGATAGAAAAAGAATTGTGTGTCTGTGCAGCTCTGTGACAAACACTGTGGTGGCTGACATTTAAAACGATGAGAAGTTAAATGACAGGATTAATGCTGAGAGGGGAAATGATTCATGCCTTAAGAGTACTACAGTGAAAAATAGAGAGAAACATATGAGTATAATAGAGAAAGAAGAATGGACACATCGGGGTCAGGGATAAATGATACACTAAATGAGAACTTGGTGAGTGTGTTTGTTTGCGTGAGCTGTGTATCTGTGCACATGACGCTGAAAACGTGTCGTCTATGAATATTTCCACGGCCAATTTGAAGATTTTTTCAGATTGTTTTCAAACCATCTGTGCAGAGCCGTAATTCCCAGTAGTTTTTGTGGCGGTCATAAATCACATAATGAGATTATGAGCAGAGGAATTAGATTATTAACCCATTTTAGTATTGCTTAGTACAGCAATAGAACAGATTTCAAGATGCAGAGTCATGCTTGGATACAAGATGATTTAAGGACAGGAATCAGTACTACTAGATATAAAGGAATGAACTCACATATGAAGTAAAGTAAAAATGCCTGTTTGTCTGCTGATTTTGTAAGCATATACTAATGCAGTACTTGGAGCGCCCCCTCATGGCTCTTCATCACACTTTCTGCATAAGGTGGTATGGAGTTAGAAATGAAATAAGCCACAATAGGATTTAAAGATAAGAGAAAAGGTCACTAGAGATTGGATTATATGAATACAATCTCATCAATATAATTCTGCACTTTTCATTTTTTCTGGTCTGTTCAATGAGTACTGCATAGTGACTCATATATAACACAATGAGCAAAGCGTAATTCCTGTCTAAAGCTAACTAATGTATATGGAATGTAAATATAGGGATATCTCATATCTCTGTCTAAATATAGACATCAATCCAAAGGTACAAAGGTCAGAATCAATTCATAAGGACAATAACAACCTATTAAACTCTAAACTATTATATTTATGATTTAGACATTTTATGTATAAAATACATCTATTGCATTCTATTATTCTTTCATCATTATATATGTTATTGTTGATTCATGACAGGATGACTTTCTGTGGCATTGGCTGCAACAAGTATGTGGAAGCCAATATATCCCAGAAGTCCCGTACCACCGTGAAGTACACCATGAAAACCCTGGCCAGCATTGCAGAGACGATCATCTTCATCTTTTTGGGTATCTCAGCTGTGGACAAGTCTAAATGGGCTTGGGACACTGGCCTTGTTGTCAGCACACTCATATTTATCTTAGTCTTCAGGGCCATAGGTAAGAGAGAGTTCTGTTCTGTTCTGTTCTATTCTATGGTAGTCACATTGTATTTTTTGGTACTTTTTGGATACTCAAGTTAAAAACGAAAAGAGAACTCTCACTAGAATCTCTCAACTCACAGCTTCACAATTAACTTTCACTTTGGCTATATACATAGTTTCCTTAACCTTGTGAGCTGAAAATGTACCATGTATTTTCATCTGATATTCATTTGATTACTTTTGTCATTTATAATGGGTTAAGATGCCAAATTAGTTTTGCACTATACATTTACAATGTTTAATAGCCTCGGCTCTAACACTTAGCATATGTATTTGCTCAACATGTTATTTGCAGGTGTAGTAGGGCAGACTTGGTTCCTGAACTGGTTTAGACTGGTTCCGCTTGACAAGATTGATCAAGTGGTGATGTCATATGGCGGTCTCAGAGGAGCTGTGGCCTTTGCTCTGGTGGTTCTTTTAGACAAAAAACATGTGAAGGCTAAAGACTACTTTGTGGCAACAACCATAGTTGTGGTTTTCTTCACAGTCATGTTTCAGGTAACTCTTCTAGAAATTTCTGTATTTCTTCCTATTTGTTTTTTTCTTCTTTTTTTCCTTCCTATTTGTGTTTTCCCTCCCCTTCACGTTTACAGAATCATTTTGTGTTGATAGAAGTGTTCTTTCTTTTCTTTCTGTTTCATCTTTCCTCAGGCTGTGATTATTATCATTACTTGTATGTGTGTGGGTAGCACACAGGTAATAGCCTTGCAGGGATGACATTTCCCCTCCGCTGTGTTAAATTGCTGTTATTTCCAAAGCTATTCTGAAACAGAGATGCTAATTATGATGAATGGAGTGATTTTTATGGTTCTGGCTGTGTGTGTGTGTGTGTGGGTGTGTGTGTGTGTGTGTGTGTGTGTGTGTGTGTGGGGGTGTGTGTGTGTGTGTGTTTGTGTGTGTGTGTGTGTGTGTGTGTGTGTGTGTGTGTGTGTGTGTGTGTGTGCTCGTGTTTATATTACATTGTGGGGACCAAATGTCCCCACAAGTATAGTAAAACCTGAAATCACCTACATTGTGGGGACCAGCCAGCGGTCCCCATGAGGAGAACAGCGTATAAATCACACTAAGTAATGTTTTTTGAAAATGTAAAAATGCAGAATGTCTGCTGTGATGGGTAGGTTTAGGGACAGGGGCAGTGTAAGGGGACAGAATATACAGTTTGTACAGTATAAAAACCATTACGCCTATGGAGAGTCCCCACAAAGATAGCGAACCAGACATGTGTGTGTGTGTGTGTGTGTGTGTGTGTGTGTGTGTGTGTGTGTGTGTGTGTCTATGTGCCCATCTGGCCATTGCCAGCCTTTTTACCCTATTCCAATTTCATCTATTATTCATGGCTGGCTGCATTTCTATAGAGTGTCTATGCATGTGTTGTCAATGTCATATTAGTGTATCCAACATGTCACAGAATATCTGACTGCTGAAATCATCAGTATATACTGCCAAGCTTTGGTTAGGAACTCTTTCCACAGATCCTACAAATATGCACGCTTGTTAGACAAGTATGCATTTGTTGTTTTTTCTGTAACAGGTAGTTGTGGATAAACTGTATTGAGTATTTTTAAATTCAATATAGCTTTTAAAACATTTAAAACATTAAATACATATAAAATATATAAATAATATACTTTTTGACACGGTCAGTCTGTGTTAGTGGTGGGGATTTTTCAGAGAATCTTTCTACAGCTTACATTGATACGCCAGTAGGTGGTAGTCTTTACGAGTGAGTCACTGAATCATTCATTTAGCTGATTCATTTAAAAACACTGATTCATTAAAGGTACAATATGCAATTTTTTTCGCCGCTAGGGGTCGCTAACCTCTTACAATAACAAAGGCGTAGGTTTATGACGCAGTGACGAGCTGAATGATGGGACTTGCTGTCAAGCTGATGGAGCTAATAATGTTCATGGATGAGTGAAAAAATTCTTGTTTTTTAACATTACAGTGGTATGAAGCAGGGGGCGATTGTTAATAAGAGACAGATATCACACGCGAGTCCCACGGATATAAAGGAATGAGGACATTTCATTCTACCTAATACACGCAAGTGCTGAATTACTACTCAAAGGTCAGTTAATTTGACGAATTAAACTTGTGAGGGAACGCACTACGCAGCGCTGTTCCACTTGGTCTAACGTTAACTGTTACACTATATTAAACAGCATTATGATGTTATTCTATGTGTTAGTTTGTTTGCTATATGAAACTAGCAGTAACGTTAAGCTAGATCAACATTAGAATAACATACTGATCATATTCTAACATTTCATCATGTTGAGCTATATAACATTGATTTGTTTTATGCACATTTGCTCATCTGTCTAATAAAGTATGTGCAAGAGCGGTGTCGCTGTCAAGTCGTGACTCGTGAAGCTCTGTCAAGTCCAAGTTAGTCGCGGACGTGGAGCTCTCGGCATCTCGAAAGATGTTGATCTTTGTTTTAGTCCTCTTTTTATCTCAAAGTCTGCTTGCCATGGTCCATAATGTTTGACCAAAACAACAACAGCGTGAGCGTCCTGCTAGGCATAACACAGTTGTCCACGTCTGTCGCCGTGGTTACTATGGCAGTACGAGCGGAAACCATAGACGGCAGAAACCGAGTGTAACGCGGATATGACGCCATTGACTGGCGACTCCCAGCTCACCCCTGCTCACACCCCTGTTTCCTTGGTTGAAATCGCAACTTTCTTACGATTTAAAAAGAGGGAAACATTTGGAATATTGTAAGTTATCAATTTAACAAAATATATAACACTGGCCTTGTGATTTTGGGATATTTTAATGCAAAAATGTTACATATTGTACCTTTAAGGAACGAAAGAAGCGACTGGCTGAGTTCTGAATTGCATATTAGCATACTACTCATACTATTTCTACCATATACATTTATTCGATTCAGAATTTAGCCACTGTCTTTATGAGTGAGTCATTTGATTCATTCCCTCAACCGATTTGTTTGAAAACAGTTTCTGAATTAGGAACCGCATACTATTACTTTTTCTACCATAGAACAATATGGTAAAAAAAGGTACCATATTAGTACCAGAGTAGTACTTAAGTACAATTAAATGATGCTTTTTTTTACTTTCACTAGTATTTTCTTTACTAAAACGTCTTTCACTGGTGGAGCAAAAATACACAAAATATCTGGCAATATTGTGTCTTAAATGTAAGTTTCTCAGGATTAACTTCTTGTTTAGTGAACAAGTTTAGTGAACACGCTTGTTTTGTTGCAAATATCACACTCAATATTAATACTCAATATCACAAATATACAATATTAATCATATAGTATTATAATCTCAGTATCACACAGTAGGTCTAAATGCTGGTGTAAACAATTACAGCTGTGCTGATATTTGTAAAACAGCATTTTTTTTTTTAGTGTGATATTGCTAATTTGGTAAACATTTATTTAAAAGACCAATTTTATTGCTGCTACTAGAAACGGGACCTGTGATATTTAGTTGAAAGATTTGGATGGTGCCCTCTCTCTGTTTTTTCTTTGACATTTCCCAAATCTTCCCTCCCAGGGTTTAACCATCAAGCCTTTAGTGAAATGGTTGAAAGTGCCACGCAGCACAAACAGAAAACCTACCATCAACGAAGAGATCCATGAGCGTGTAAGTCAATATCGCCTCCAACACTCTCACCTCTCTTCTGTCTCTGTTTCTCATCACCTGTCTCCCTCTATCCCTGCCTGACTGCCTGTGGTGAAATGTGTGAGTGATGATGTTGATCTTGCTATCTGTACAGTGCTTGTGATCTGATGACTGAAACAGCAGCACTGCCACAGACAGACTGACGTTAGACTCTTCCCTCCAATGAATTAATCATCAGAGCTCTTTTTTCTTTTTTTTTTGCCTTTCCACAAATAGATGTGCACACATAAGCAGAGGTCACATGGCGCCTTGCCATTTACCTCATTCTCTTTCTGAAGGCCTTACACACCCTGCTGCTCTATGCACACTTGGGGACTCAGGGCTACCTGCTGAGCTCTCTAAAACCTGGGCTAAAGATAGGCTGTAGTGTAGCTGAGCTGACAGAAGAGATTTAAAATAAAATAGGAGAGATTCTGAGAAAAGAAAGGAGGATAGAAGAGATATTCTCTTGGAAAGTAGCAGTTTCCCAAAGTTGTGTAGACCTAACAGATTTTAACAGCACACAATTTAAGATCATACTTTAGACTGAACTGCTCACCAATTGCCAATGTCTAGTTTATTTACAAAGAAATATTTAGAAAAACACCCATGGATTTCTTTTTAAATGTCTGCAAAATGATTTGATCTCAAGTGCACTTAAAAATAGCCATGGATGCTAATAAAATAAATGCAAATAAATAATTCAAATAAAATAGCTATAAATAATTTACAGAAGCACTGAACTTGTCTGTCTTTCTGGTTTCAGGCCTTTGACCACATTCTGACAGCTGTGGAGGACATTGCTGGTCTGAATGGCTACCATCACTGGAGGGACAAGTGAGTGGCACTTAGCAAAGATCGCTAGATAACGGTGTCTATTCTCCTGATGAGAGATGTACTCGTCAGTATACAAGAGCTAAACGAATGCAATATTAATGTGTTATTAAGTCTCATTGTTTTTTAGGTGGGAGCAATTTGACAAGAACTATTTGAGTAAGTTGCTGTTGAGAAAGTCTGTGTACCATAAGAGTGAACTGTGGGAGGCCTATCAGAAAATCAACATCAGAGATGCCATCAGTGTCATTGATCAGGTAAAAGGCTAATGCTGCCGGTTATCAGGTACACAGTTTCTTAGCATTATTTTTAAAGAAAGGTTGCTCAGGCTGAAAACTAGGATTTGCTTTTCCTGTCATTAACAATGGTAATACACATTTTTTAGACATTGTGCCATGGTAGTACATTTACATTTATTAATTTAGCTGACGCTTTTATCCAAAGCTACTTACAATTGCTATACATGTCAGAGGTTGCACGCCTCTGGAGCAACTAGGGGTTAAGTGTCTTGCTCAGGGACACATTGGTGTCTCACAGTGGATTTGAACCCGGGTCTCTCACACAAAAGGCATGTGTCTTATCCATTGTGCCATCACCACCCCGTAGTAACATGGTATTTTTTGGAATGTTATGTACCATTATACTTCACTTGGTGGTGTACCATGGTGTATACCATACTGGTGTGATGCTATCTATTTTTTTTGCAAGCGGTTCCATCTTTATTATTAAATTGTTGACCACTAGATGGTGTCCACACTCAAAAAAATCAGTAATAGGTAAAATCAGCACTGCTGTGCAATAAAGCAATCAATCTGCTTTAAAACCACTATTAAAACTACTTTTATTTTCAGCTGCTTCTACTTTCTAAATTTTTTCCTCATTCACACTCAGACCTATGGATTTTATTCAATTTTTTTTTTTTAATGAATTTTCATTTCTAAACTTTTGAATGAACATTAATCATTGTAGTAATGTTAGTTCGTTTTCTTAATAAAAGTTATACTCAAATTTCTTTTTAATACTGGGGTCTGTGGTTGACTGGGAGTCTGGTTGGGGGTCCCTGGGTCTTTAAAGAGTGAAAGCCTCTGGATTATAGCATTGAGCATAGGAAGCATTGAGATCTTTTCTCAGGCTCAAGAGAGTCGTTTGAGAAGAGCAGAGTATAATTCCTCCCTTTGTTAGTTACCCTGACGCCACGGTGTCTCTGCCAATACTGGTCCTTTGTAGGCATCTGATACCTGTCAGCTGCAACATCAAACATATCTACAAAAATACTGGCTGGAGATGGCATCATTAGAGAGAGTTAAAGAGGAAAGACAAAAAGAATGGCCTCCAGTAGATATTTTAATATGAATGTATAGACATGCACATCATCATTTTTACACACCTCCCACTTTTTTTTAGTTAGTTTGTTTGTTAGTAATAATTAGTTTTTTCGCATGTTAGATTCGTCTTTCAAATAATTTCTCTCCTCTTCACGTCTCCAAAGAAACAATGTGCTTGATCAGAAAATGTTTATAACACCTGGAGTTTTAGTCATGCATGACTTTTGTCTTCCAGCAAGTTCATTTCCTGTACCCTTGAGTTTCATAGAGCTCGGCTTCCTGAGAGTAGTTATCAAGCTAATATTAGCACAAGATTGAGAGATAGAGAAACCTCTGTTCTCTTTCAGACCACCCAGTGAAAGAGGCACAGGATTATTCATTTCATTTGAGAAGGAAAAAAACGAATCAATGCCTTGTGAAATAGGGCAAAACAGACTGTTTAAACCATTATGCTTAATTGCTTATGTATATCAAGAAAGATTAGTCATTAGCCATATGCCAGAGATATTTGTAGTAAGAGAAACCATCTATGGAGAATGAAGAGCGGAGAGCTGGGTTACATCCACACTGAGACTGCTGAATTATTGAATATAAATGTGCACTTTGCATTGTGTCTGTAATACCACCTAAGCATTAATTTGCAGTAATGGAAGGGTTTGGAGATGATAGGTGATACTAAACTGTAGCTACTTACAGGAACATCAATCAATAGCTTGATACTGTATGTATTAGCCAATCAGAATCAAGTTTAGTTTGTGATGGTATTTCTGTCTTTCTCTCAGGGTGGGAATGTGTTGACTTCTGCTAGACTCTCTCTGCCTTCCATGGCCAGCAGAACCTCTTTCCCAGAGGTCACAAATGTTACCAACTACCTGTGAGTATTTTGTGTTTGTGAACGTCACGTTAAAAAAAATCTCAATCAGAGATTTTATCTTGTTGCCCAGTAAAAACTCCTTAAATTGTCATTAAATAAATAAATATAAACCACCAAATATAGATGACCATTCAAAGGTAGTGTCTAAGATTTTTTTAAATATTTTTGAAAAAAGTCTCTTATGCTCACCAAGGTTGCATTTATATAATCAACAATACAGTAAAACAGTCATTTTGTGTGTACAATTTAACAGTTGTTGCATTTTATTCATGTGATGGTAAAGCTGAATTATGATGAATAGAAAGTAAAAAAAACACATTTGAAATAGAATATTTGATAGGGTTTCAAATGGGGTATTTGAAATAGAAATGTTTTTTAACATTATAAATGTGTTTAGTCACTTTTGATCAATTTAATGCATCCTCGCTGAACAGAAGTATTAATTCCTTTAAACCCCAACACTTTGAATGGTGTCATGACTTGAGAAGATTTTTTTTTACCCCTTTGGCAAATAGTTTTTTTATTATCTTGCTTTAAGTGCTAAATAAATTGAGATTTGTGCTCAAAACAATTGAAACGTATATACACTTATGTTACATAAACTTATTACAGAATGCCAAGGAAATGTTTTTTTTTTTTAAAGAATGTTTAGACAAAGCAATATAAAATACTGATTATATTTTAATTAATACATGTAATAAAAGATAAACTATGTTTAGCATTTTTTATTTTCATATGACATTTTGTTAATGTTTGTGCAGACATGTTTTTGTGCATATCTGTGTTTTAAGTGTACATGTGTTTCCATGCGTGTTGGTTCCTGTAACTCTGTGTGTCTGTGTGTGGTGTCTCAGGAGAGAGAACGGCAGTGGGGTGTGTCTAGACCTCCAGGTGATAGACACAGTGCCAGGAGCCAAGATAGAGGAAGAGCTAGAGACACATCATGTGCTTGCTGGAAACCTCTACAAACCCAGGAGACGGGTACAGAATGTGCCACACACACACCCTCTCACTATAAAGTGCTCTGAAGCATGATATTGCATCAGTAAAATGGGTGATACTTTGTATGGTGTGTTTGCTTCAGTTGACATCTCTTTCTCTGTACCTGCAGTACCAGTCCCACTACAGTCGCCACTTCATGACAGTGGATGAAAAAGAGAGACAGGATAGGGAGGTGTTCCAGAGGAATATGCGCAACCGTCTGGAGTCCTTTAAATCCACTCGCTACAAGCGTCACAAGAAAGATCGCAGTCAGAAAAAGGCAAGGGCTCAAAACTGCAGAAAACCACACTTTGATTGAGTTAACTGGTAGTCTATGACTGACAAGTATCCGTGTATGTAAGGTCAATGTAGAGACAAGGTTAATGTCTGTATTTACTGATATGTATCATGACTCATGACTCATGAGTGATGGCTTGCTACTGTGTGTGTGAGAGCAGATTCTTGAGCAGATAATAATGTTTCTTGAGCAGCAAATCATCATATTAGAATGATTTCTGAAGGATCATGTGACACTGAAAACTGGAGTAATGATGCTGAAAGTTCAACTTTGCCATCACAATAATACATTACATTTTATAGTATTAAATATATTAAGATAGAATTGTAATATATTTTAATTTGATATTGTAATAATATTTCACAATATTACTGTTTTTTTCAAATAAATGCAGCCTTGGTGAGCATGATTAAAAAAAATCTTACAGAGATACTGTATATACAGTGAAGAAAATAAGTATTTGAACACCCTGCTATTTTGCAAGTTCTCCCACTTAGAAATCATGGAGGGGTCTGAAATTGTCATCGTAGGTGCATGTCCACTGTGAGAGACATAATCTAAAAAAAAAAATCCAGAAATCACAATGTATGATTTTTTAACTATTTATTTGTAAGATACAGCTGCAAATAAGTATTTGAACACCTGAGAAAATCAATGTTAATATTTGGTACAGTAGCCTTGCAATTACAGAGGTCAAACGTTTCCTGTAGTTTTTCACCAGGTTTGCACACACTGCAGGAGGGATTTAGGCCCACTCCTCCACACAGATCTTCTCTAGATCAGTCAGGTTTCTGGGCTGTCACTGAGGAACACGGAGTTTGAGCTCCCTCCAAAGATTCTCTGTTGGGTTTAGGTCTGGAGACTGGCTAGGCCACGCCAGAACCTTGATATGCTTCTTACAGAGCCACTCCTTGGTTATCCTGGCTGTGTGCTTCGGGTCGTTGTAAGACCCAGCCTCGACCCATCTTCAATGCTCTAACTGAGGGAAGGAGGTTGTTCCCCAAAATCTCGCAATACATGGCCCCGGTCATCCTCTCCTTAATACAGTGCAGTCGCCCTGTCCCATGTGCAGAAAAACACCCCCAAAGCATGATGCTACCACCCCCATGCTTCACAGTAGGGATGGTGTTCTTGGGATGGTACTCATCATTCTTCTTCCTCCAAACACGGTTAGTGGAATTATGACCAAAAAGTTCTATTTTGGTCTCATCTGACCACATGACTTTCTCCCATGACTCCTCTGGATCATCCAAATGGTCATTGGCAAACTTAAGACGGGCCTTGACATGTGCTGGTTTAAGCAGGGGAACCTTCCGTGCCATGCATGATTTCAAACCATGACGTCTTAGTGTATTACCAACAGTAACCTTGGAAACGGTGGTCCCAGCTCTTTTCAGGTCATTGACCAGCTCCTCCCGTGTAGTTCTGGGCTGATTTCTCACCTTTCTTCGGATCATTGAGACCCCACGAGGTGAGATCTTGCATGGAGCCCCAGTCCGAGGGAGATTGACAGTCATGTTTAGCTTCTTCCATTTTCTAATGATTGCTCCAACAGTGGACCTTTTTTCACCAAGCTGCTTGGCAATTTCCCCGTAGCCCTTTCCAGCCTTGTGGAGGTGTACAATTTTGTCTCTAGTGTCTTTGGACAGCTCTTTGGTCTTGGCAGACTAACAGGTCTTTGAGGGTCAGAATTCTAGCTGATAGACAGGTGTTCAAATACATATTTGCAGCTATATCTTACAAATAAATAGTTAAAAAATCATACATTGTGATTTCTGGATTTTTTTTTTTAGATTGTGTCTCTCACAGTGGAGATGCACCTACGATGACAATTTCAGACCCCTCCATGATTTCTAAGTGGGAGAACTTGCAAAATAGCAGGGTGTTCAAATACTTATTTTCTTCACTGTATGTATTTAACTTGTTCCTCTGATACAGTCACTTTGTTTTCCCAAAATTTTAAAATATTGATAATATTGTATTACAGCGGAAAGGTTCAGATGCAAAAGAGCAAGACGCCAATGAAAAACCCAGACGAAATGTCAGCTGGCAGGACAAAGGTTGGTCATTGGATCTGCTTGGTGTTGGTTATCTTTTAAGTATTTTCTGATACTTAAAGTTCCCAGTGGATTGTGTAACATGTTTTTGCACATATGTCTGTAGACCCAGTTGTGGTTCCAATGGCACCTGAGGAGGATATACATGATCCTTCTGAACCAGATAAAGATGATGATGTGGGCATCACTTTTGTGGCTCGCAAAGCCCCAGAAACACCAAAGGAGAGACCAAAATCAGGTGAGATATGAACACGATTGTGGTGAGAAAAAGTGACAACTGATTGCTACCCATCTCCAACATTTCTATATCTTCTTGTTTCTTTTTGTTTTCTCAGTACCAGCTGCCCTGGATGTTTGTCAGAGCCCGGTTGCCGCCCCTCCCTCACTGACATGTGGAGAGAAAACCCTGCCATGGAAAAATGGTGTGGGTTCTCTCCCTCCCTGTGTGTCTGTGGAGGCCACTAAAATTATCCCAATAGACCTGCAGCAGGCTTGGAACCAGAGCATCTCCTCTCTGGAGAGCCTGGCTTCTCCTCCAGAGCCTCTACATCCACGTATTAGCGCCCTCTCGAGGCTGGGAGGACCCCTGCGGACCCCTGCGAAGGGAAAAAGTGGTGGTGGTGCAGGATCAGGAAGTAATACAAGTTCCCCAAGTTCAGGGCCGTTCAAGTTCCCCGCAGGGAAGGAGGAAGAGGAGGAAGGCTCCCTCTCTCAGCAACAGCAAGAAATGCAGCCGCTAATGTCGTCTTTGAGGCCACCGCCACCACCTCCTCCACCACCTGCTGCGCAATCCACCGGAAAGAGAAGGAATCCTTGTGTATATCTTAGGAGTCTGGTGACAGTGCCATCTTCTGGTGGGGAGCCACAAAGCAGGAAGCCAACCCAACTGTAGAATCGTTTTCTTTAATCATCTTACTGCTGGCATTTACTTCCTCGGGCCAGAGTTTATTTCTAAGTCAGTAAATTCATTTCTAAGAGACTATTAATTTGGTTTTCTTTTTTAGAGCTAATAGGCTACAAGGGTTTAGAAAAGGTTGGTAGTTTGCTGAGGATCCAGTTCTTTTGTGTACAGAGCAGGTCCTTTCACACAGGAAAACCATTTCACTTTCCATGTTTTTTTTGTTTTTTTTAGTTTCTGCCCTGTATTATGTACCCCTGTATATGTGATTGTCAAAATGTACAACTACTGAACATATGGCTAAACTACATTCCAAGTAGCCACTGGGTATGTCTGTTAAACAATGTTTTTATTCAACTTTACTGAGGTCTTCCCTTTTCAGACTGGGATGACA
The DNA here is from genome assembly GCA_031834385.1 of Semotilus atromaculatus. NCBI lineage: Eukaryota > Metazoa > Chordata > Actinopteri > Cypriniformes > Leuciscidae > Semotilus > Semotilus atromaculatus. The sequence goes on along the minus strand of JAULUF010000009.1, from coordinate 18,874,560 downwards.
AAGTAACACTTTTTCTTACAGCACTTCACAGAAAGTGCATGAGGTTACGGCCACACATTTTCAATCACAGCCATTATCTCTCAATGGACTTGAAATATGCATAACAAATCCACACACACTACATTGGATTACAAATAATCCATGATGATTGTCAGGAGCATTTATGATGTGTACACATAAGCTTCTATGCTGCACATTACCTGTTCTCTGTTGTGTTTGGCAAAAAAGGAAGGTCTGTTAATTTATTTGCTATTTATGTATCAACTTCATGGCTTTTATTCTTTTGCTTTCCAAATAACAGGGTTTTGTGAATGTATTTTAATCAAAGCTACAGCTGTTTTAATAACCAAAGTGTTTAATGTTAATGTTTAATATTTACATTTTTGTCCGTCTTTACTTCATTTTATGACACTATATTTATAGTCATGAATAATGAATTATGGATCATTAGAATTTGATGTGCTTTATCGGTAGTAGGGGGCTGGAACTGTCACAGTGTAAATCTTATTCGTAATAATACTGTAGACCACAGATTTATCAATGTAATCTAATGCACTTTCTAATGCACTTTCTAAAATTGCTTTCAATTTGTTTGACAATGTCAAACATATAGTATACTGTATATCTCATGTCTACTCCAAGTCTTCAGATGTCTTCATTAAGGTTTTTACTGTACCATAAAAGGGTATCGTACACAGAATTTGGGTTTTGCACTTAAAATTAAAAGCCATTTAGGCCACTGTACCTGTGGTGTTCTTGAAACTGCTAGCCCATTGTTTTGTATTGCTGTATAATTCTGTGTATGTCTGTCCTGAGGATTGTTGTACCTTGAGAGGGACAGTGTTAAATGTTGAGAAAGAGGCCTTGTTGATCTCTATTGTGCCTGTGAACAGTATGGAGTGGGTCAGCATTGTCTTACTTGAACTTGTCGTGTTAGCAAAAATGTTGCCCCAATCATTTGACCACATTGAATTCGAATTGGAATTAAATGATTCACCTATTAAATTAATGAAATTTTCAGATCTTTTCTCCCATGTGTTTTTTTATACTGTATGTATCTTTATATGGCGTTTTAGTGGCAAATAGTGAATTTGAACAGCTGCAGGAATAAACAAAAGAGAGGATGCTTTTGAGCACAGCGCTTTTGAATGCCAGTGTTTGTCTCGTCATTGCATGTTAATTTTTTTATGTTAGATGAAAGCATATTCTTTATATGTTTTATTCTCTCATATTTAGCTGGTCTCAGCTGGTACTGTATTTCATCCGTAGATCCTCATGGGGCCCGGTGAAGGAAACCTTTGGTGAATAATGAAGTTATATTCCCCCTTCAACCCAGGAGTCCCTGTGGTTTAGGCAGGGCTTCCCTAGACTGCCCTCAAAAGACCACAGCGCATTTATGTGCTAATGTGCCATTTTCCCTTCCTCAAGCCCTGAAACAGATCCCAACCAGCAATGAAGTCATTGGCGAGAGAACAAAAGTTGGATTTGAATGTGGAGACTTTAAACTGATTCCACCAAGTGATTTTCCCACCTGACTAAATATCAGGGTTTGTTGTTGTTGCCCCTCTTAAGTAATCTTGAGATTTCACAGGCCATGTTCATAAATAGCCTAACCGTTTTTATAGGCACTTTTGGCATGAGTTTCAGAAATTAAACTTGAAATTTACTACAAATGTAATGTCCATCATTTTTGTTAAATTTTCCTGAATCAACCAATGCAATTTCCATCACATATCAGATGTATTGAGCATCTTTACAACATTCTTCAGTGGTGGTGGTGGTGGATATGACATTTAAAAAATGTCCAACTTTGTTTTGTTAAGGCTATTCATAGCTAGCATTTTATATATCCTACACACAATTAAATAATATTTTCATACTTTTGCAGTTATTTGGCAAACCTTCAGGTTTATTTTGGAAATAACACACAATAAATATATTTTGTTCACAAACTATTTACCATGATCTTTCATTATTTCTTCACATATAATGTGACATATTTCATCTCAATATGCTTGTTACTAACAATGAGGCATATACTAATAACAAATTATTGGGGGAGGGGGAATGGCAAATTTCTCCATTTAGCTTATATATTTTTTTAGTTATTTATTTAGTTTGTAGCCTATTTATTACATTTTAAAACAACATTTTATTTTTTTACAATGCAATAGGACTTGTAAAAAACAGTATTTACTGTTAATGATCTGCATATAAATTCTTCCGCCAAGTAATATAGGTCGCTGTTTAATGTTTCAAAGCTATATGGCGCATGAATATTGCGACAACGGCTTCGGAGTTCGACGAGGATCATCGGAATGTGAAGTCCGAGCTTTCCGCTTGAAAATAAACATGTAACGTATTAGACAGCAACCTATAATGTTTTTTAGGCATTAACCAACAATGTAGCTATTTATGAATACAGAAGGTGCATTTGTTTTGTATTTCTGTCAACGCAGATCGCCTCAGGTAACGTAGCAATTATCGCTTTGTCACGCTGTCGATAAGTTAACTTAAGCCTGGTTCACACGGCAGGATAATTAGGCCGATTTTAGCCCCGAGATTTTCCATCTGACCTGGGAATGCTCGGGAGTCAAATCGGCTCGTGTGTGATGTGTTGATTTTGCCGTGTGGCTGCGCACCACACACTGTACGACCAAAGCTGTTAGACCCGTGATTTTTTATCGCCGTGTGTGGGGTCTCTCAGGTTTGGAAAATCGGCCGACAATTTTAAAATCGTCCGGTGTGAACCAGGCTTTAGTTCATGATCGTGCGAGTGAATAAGCAGGCATATCCAACCTGCAATGTCTGTAAGCTTAACTCGTTAAATTTAAATGGTGTATTTCACAACTGGTCGCTGGTCTGAAAGAGAAGTTGTTTAACGTTACCCATAGAAATAGTAAAATCTGAAAATCAGGTTGCATTAGCTCTGGTAATAACTGGAAATGTGGTTGAAGCCACAACCTCCTTGGGACTTAAAGGGCATATTGCAGGTTAGAGGACCCAACGAGTCAATGTAAAGAAAAATAATGTAGGAACTATATTTACTTTAAAATATTCTTATAAATACACTAAGCTTCTGGAGACGTTTTTGTGAGAAAATTTTACTTCCGCGTCTGAAAATGGGCGTGGCAGCCTACTGGCAGGCGTGACGTAACGGGCGGGAGAGCGGTCGATTCAGACAACAGGAAAACAATGGATCGCAATGATATTTCGGACGCTGAGGAAATACTTACTCGTATGACAGACCACAGCCGTACAATTATGAGCCTGCTATACTGCCAAGAGAGCAGGGACAGGCCAGGATTAATGTTAAACAGAACGGTCAGAAACAAATTGAGTTGTGGTGTGAGGAGAACCAGTGGAGACCAGGAGAGGTGTCTTGGTGAGAGAGACCAGTGTTGGCTTATAACTTAGATATCTAACGTTACACGTTCGCTAACGATATACACTGTTCTCACAATATTGTACAGATTATTACCATTTTATATCAGGACAGCAGACACGAGTATGTTTAGGGTAAATATATACAATTAACCCTTTAAAACCGCACGTATCATATTTGATACACGAGTTTCTAAGACGCTTTCGGCAGGAAAATAAAGGCTAATTTCAAGTTGTTAAAGTAAAAAATAATATTGGATTGCGCCTGATATAATTAATTTAACACTTTCTGAATTGAAATAATGCACAATTACTTAATAATTTAATCGTTAAATTACAAGTAAATCGTGTTGGAAATTGTGTATCAAATTTGATACAGCACGCACAGTGGTCACTCTACAGTGGACCGCTATTTAAAAAGCATTTTCTTGAATTTGCAAGGGTTTTGATGGCAAAGTTGCACATCAATCTCTTCAGTGGACCCACCCTGGTGCATCATCCTATGCATTGCAACCAAGTTGTAAGCCATTGTGTTTTGATTTTTCCACCCTCCAAACCAAGATGGCCAATGGCCTGTCAGACATGCCAAGTTGCTCCGGAATATCCACCCATTCCTTCTATCCTAGGACACTCTTGTAGGTAAAAAAAATATTGTAGCATCAAGCAATATCTAATGAGTCATATCACAGTAAAATTTTCCAAATTTTGATTTTAGATTGGGAGAAAAATCTGATTAATCACCTGTCCACTATAGTGGACCTCATGCATCAATGGCTATATTTTAGCTACAATTCATACTTTTACTGTGAATATTGTTTTTGAAAGTACTTAATCTGCAGTAACTTTTTTTTACTTTAAATAAGTTATGTAATTACATAATTTGTGACTTGTAATTCATTACTTTTCTCATTTAATCAAAAAAGTAATCTAATTGCGTAATGCATTACTTCTTAGATCAAAAAATATCTGTTTACGTAATGAATGTTACTTGTAATGCATTTATTTACTCGTAACATAAAAAAGTAGTCTGATTACGTAATGCACATTATTGTAATGCGTTTCTTTACTCGTAACATCAAAAGTACTCTGATTACGTAATGCATGTTACTTGTAATGCATTACTTGTTAGATCAAAAAGTAATCTGATTACATAATGCATGTTACTTGTAATGCATTACTTGTTAGATCAAAATTAATTTGATTACGTAATGCATGTTACTTCTTGTAATGCATTACTTGTTAGATCAAAAAGTACTCTGATTACGTAATGCATGTTACTTGTAATGCATTACTTGTTAGATCAAAAAGTAATCTGATTATGTAATGCATGTTACTTCTAACACATTACTTTACTTGTAACATCAAACAAGTAATCTGAATGCGTTATGCCTGCCCCAACACTGCTCATTTCAGATGAGATTGAAAAAAACGTATCGCTAGGGTTTCTCAGAAGAGGGCTATGCTAGAAATGTGTCCATCTCTAACATAATCAGAATTATCAGCTAGCTAATAAGGGTCAATTGACATACTCTGGCACACTGGATATACCATCTGAGTGTTTCCACAGTTGTACCTTGACAGGCTGTAGACATTTCTGATGGAATCAAATCCTCATGTTCTGATATCCAAGATACACGAAGTGCAACTTGTATGAAGGTCAATTGCCTTTGCAATATTTCGGATTTATATTTTTTTTATGTTTTATAGTTTTCACATGATTTGATGTAATTGTATTGATTAGTTTGTTAAATACACATACTTTATCTGTTTGATTATTGTATTATGTTTAATACAGTATCTCTTCAGTTTAAACCATAAATGCATGCTGTCCACTCAAGTGGACATCTGAAAATCTCTTTGAAAAATTTGTAAAAAAAAAATAAAAATCAAATCAAATCTTGTTTTTCATGCCCTAAGAGCAATAAAAACACAAAGGAAAAAAATCCTGACTGAGGTTATCATAATTCATGCATGAAAGGGTTAAAGGCATAATAGATTTTTTGTATCTAAAATCTACACTGTTGTAAGCAAAACGTTCCCCAAAAGCCTGATGTATCAAAAGTGATACAAAAAATATATCATAAACAAAATTTTTTTTTTGATTTTGATTCAAGGCTTAATAAACATCTAATTTCCAAAAATATATAATTTTCTGCCATTTTTTTCATGTGTCGGGCTTTAAAGGGTTAAATGTATAAAAACTATACTATGTTTGTATTGTACTAAAAACATACCCAAGTACATTTTTAATACATATTTTTCACCTGGGTTATAACATAAACAGAAAATTAAAGATTTGAATATTCAAACAACCTAGTAATTTTGTTTTTCAATTACAAGTTGCCTCTATTAAGGGTATGACTACCTATATCAGACTATTTGATACCATTGGTAGCTACAGTATAAGACGATCAATATTCTTGCTTCGGCATCACATGTTAAACTCCATCATATCGCCGGGATGATAATCCTCCGATCTGAAGTGAACGCTACACACGGCCGTGTTTTTCGAAGCCGATGCGGAAGAGAAATCCCGTCTCTTCACCTGCACAAACCGTACCAGGCACGAAAGATACCGTCCTTTTTCTTGTTATAGAAACCTGTGGACTCGATGTCCTGACAGGCCAGAGTTTTTGCAACCTCCACAAACACAATAATTTACCATGACGATGACAAATTAAAATACAAAAACTACCGAAACCACACTGACTCACGACAGCTCTTACCAGCCTACTCTGCACTGAGCCGAGGCTAGACTCCCTGTCGTGACGTAAAATGACGCGATGTTGAAAAAAAAGCCGTTTTTTCGAGCAGTCCAAGAAATGCTCACTTTATCTACTAAATTAGTGCCCTTGTGTCGTTTTAAAACATTTTATATCCTGCATTAACTTTTCATATGGTATTTTCATACAAGGTTAGGCTATATATTAATTTAGGGTTAGGGTTTTTTTACCTACAATATGCTCTTTAAAGGTGGGGTATGGGATTTGCAAAAATGGCCATCAGATTTTGAAAATACACAACTCAAATGGTCCTACCTTCTTTCCTCAAACGCTGTCTCTGATTCGCGTGAGGGGTATGGGGGGAGGGGGGATGGTACGACCGTTTGATTGACGGAGTTACTGTCCAATGATACTAGGTGATCTTGGAAATGATTGGCTGGAGTTTTTCGAGTCCTGCCCGTTCCACAGATTATTAAATTGCTTAATTTTCATTTCAGTGCTTCTTACTCAGTGGCTGTAAGTGGGTTATGAATAGGATTTCAAGTGATTTTGAAAAAATGGACAAAAAAGAGAATCACATACCCCACCTTTAACGTTAGCCTAACTCTTGTAAAGGTGTGGAAAAGGTCCGTGTATTTTGCGGCCAACGGATTTTCGGAAAAACCAAAAACCAAAAACGGCCAGTTTCCCAATTACCATTAGTAAATAGGAAAACAAAAAACGGAAAACAACCCATTATTCGTTTTTTGTTCTGAGGTAGAAAAATTAATAAACAGCTTGAATATTCGATTTCTACACGTGGGCGAGAATGACACGCCCCTTTCCTCTGATTTGTCAGCCGAAGATCAAACTTTTCCGTCATCAGTTCTTCCTCAGGTCTGCACAACATAATAAATGTCCTCCGCTCCTGCTACTACATTTCATCTTCTTAGACGAACAATGCTTTTTCTCTGTCTAGATGACGTCAACTTGACAAGTTACTTGAATAAGATACACCCACTTATTGCGCTCGTGACACCAGGGAATACTTGAAAACATCATGGTGACGAGGCGCTGTGTTCCGAAGTGCGACGCAAAAGCGAACTTTTTTCATCTGCCCAGGGAGGAGCATTTGAAGACTATGTGGCTACAGTCAGGGCTGGACTGGCCATCGGGCATACCGGCCGACGTGCTATTTGGGCCGATACATCTCAAACTAAAAAAAAAAGTAAATTAATTAATTAAATTTTTTTTTTTTATCTGACCGGCCCATAAAACTCGTACATCGGCGGCCCATTCGTTTAGTTTTTATTAATTGGCAGCGCTGGGATCTTTGTACCGGTGTAATGCATTGGACAAAAAAAATCAGTAGGTTTTGTTTTTTCTCTCAGACCGGCCCATGAAATGCGTAGATCAGCGGCCCATTGGTTATTTTCTTGATTGACACTGGGCTGGTCCAATCACATCTTGAAACACCTCACCCTCTGGGCTCTTAGCGAGCCGGCAGTATCTGTTTAAATAGTCAGAGCGATGGAGAAGAAACGCAAGAAAAGTGCAGTGAAATAGCGTGAAAAAAGAATCAGGCCCTTCAAGTGTCTGATGAGGAGTGAGGAGGATCAGGAGAGATGAGTGAGTGTAGAGGACTGTGGTGAGCAGAACTAGGCTACTTTAACACCTATAGGCTATGAGTGTAGAACCCATTACCCAGGCATTATTTCCACATCTGCATAGTTGATGATTACGCATTTTACTAGAATTGTTTCCGCGTTTGGAAACCATGTTTTCCGCCAAAATAAAAGTTTGATGCATTTTCTGTCAAAATAAAAGATCACGTGTTTCTCTGTAAGTATAGAAATGAGTACGAAACTAATTATGAAAGTTTATTTTATTTTTCAGTACATTTGTTTTACAATAAATGTATATTACTGTCATGGGATTAATATTATAACTATTATTATGTAGTAGTGTAATGTAGACAGACACTATATCATAACTAAAAGAGGTTTGAGTTTTTCTTTGTTCAATTTGCACACTGAATATGGGTTGGAGCTCTTAATTTTGAACTCTAAAAGTGCACCAGGTGGCTGAATTTAACATTAAAAAGCACAAAATTTTATTTCAGGGGAGCATGTCCCCGAACCCCCCTAGACGGATCAAGGTACACCCACCACAGATTTACCAAAAATCCTGTACGAAACACTGGTATTGCTATGCCAATGCAACTTATACTGTAGCTTGTTTTAGGATTCATCACTGTGTAGTGTTGCCTACTTCAATTGTATTTTGCTAATAGTAGTTATTTCATCTGTTAAATCTCACTCATTCCTACTCACTCATTATGGGATTAGTGGTTTTAAGGAATAGGAGATGATATACATATTCAAGGACATGCAAAGATCGGTTGTGTTTATGATCTTACGTAGTGGGCCGGTCTGGGCCAATATGCCCGGGCCGATTTTTCATCCCAGTCCAGCCCATTTTGAAGATGATTGCTTCACAAACATAAATGCTGTAAAATGTGGATTCGCGAGCCGGCTGATATTGAAGGAAGGTTCAGTGTTTATTTAGATGTGAAAATAATCATATTACAATAATAAAACAATTCAAATATTACCATATTTGACATTAAAAAGTGTATCAATCACTCGTTTTTTTTAAAGAAACAGCGATACCAGCAGGTAAAGTTGCAGCTTCATCTCTTGCCTCCCCTAGGCCCATTGACAGTTTTGTCCGAAAACTTAGGCAGCTGACTTGTTGTCTCACTGCCTTATCCAGCAATGACTTTGTAGACAGCATTTGCGCATGAAGGTACCTCACAAAACTGATTTCGGACAGACTTCTTACTTGGCAGTGATCTACAACAAAATTGAGCAAGCTTTGAAGATAACTAAGCAAATATTTACGCTAATTATTACAATAGTAATTTCTTGCTTGAAATTACATCAGAAGTGGATACCGTTGGTCAAAAACTAAAATTTTTGTAACTGACCACCAACCGCAACTTTCAGATGCCATCTTTATTTTATTAGTCACAGAATCGAAAGCACAGGATTGTGAGAAATCAAAGGCAGTGGAGGATAACATCTAAAAATTTATCAGATCAAGGTATCTCAGGAGACAGGAAGTGAAGCTAACATTGGATTCGGACATGCCTGATGCCTTCCTACCTTGGAATGCATCCTCCAAAGGCAGCATTTTACAATGTCCCTGATAATTCCAGTTTTTTCAATGACTAGGGGACATCTGGACTTACAATAAGTAATATTGTGGTCTAAAAAAGTATGAAGGGTGTTCCAATTTTCGTACCAAACTTCATTGCTTAGCCTAACTGATGTAATGAACCTGCCTGGCAGGTTAACTGCAGTTGGCAGGTAGGCTACCTGTATAAATCACTCACTAATTAAAGGGTGTGAGCATATGCACTTTCATATGTGTGTAAAGTACAGAAATGTGTAAATGACATTTCCGGAGTTATTTTGATGCAACGTTTTATGCAGATTATATATCAAATATATATATATTTTTTTTTTCAGAATGGCGGTTTGTGGGCTGCTTGTAGGATATTCTAGGTCATTATATTTTTTTGTGATTGATAAATGAACTGCATCACAGACTCAGTACTAGGAATAAAAATAAATAAAACACTCGCTAAATCAAGCAATGAATCCCAAAACTTTCAGAACACTTCCATTGGTAGATGCTGTTTTCCTGGTGCACAAAGTGATCAAAGCTGCAGTAGTGTGTGCAGATCACAGTAGCTGCCATCCCTTGTGGAGAAGTCCAAGAACGACGCTATTCTTTCAGGGCTTAATTGTGGGGCTGTCCGGGGTAGATTAGAAGGCAGTGTTCATACTCCTCTCTCCTTATTGGCTGGGTGAAAATTGTTCCCCCGGGTGGAAAACCTGCTCACATTCTTAAAAGACACTTTGCATTGTCACTGTGCAGCAGATCATCCGATATCTGTCAGTGGGACCTTCAAACCGAGAACAGGAATTTTCCATGTCAGACTGGAGCACTAGCTGATGATTAGAGCTCCACCAGTTCTGTGAATGGGCCCCTTCTGGGTAATCACAATCATAATCATGTGTGTTTTTCCTGAATAGTGTGTCATATCACATGCATATTTTATTAATGGCTAGTATACCAAAGCAAATGACATCAGATGAGGTTTTGCCACCCGTTCTTTTCCATTGATGAAACATTCATGGTTGTCTGTGTCAAAACAATTAATTCACAATTAATCTATTTGTCAGTCTTGTACAAATATGTGAAAAGAAAATGATTCTCAAAACAAAGTAGAGCTATTATAAAATATGTTCCGTGATTTTAAAAAGTACAGCCTCTGGCCATTTTTGACGTGACATAATCACTCTCTTTTTTTTCAGATTATTTTCCAGCATGTGTGTACTTGCTGGATAGGAGCATTTTGTAGATTGCACAACTGTCTGCTCATCCCCCAACCCTTTCAAAGAAGAGGTGGAGATGGAGCACTTTTGATTCAAAAGAGACATTTGAAATATAGCATTTGAAAGTGCCCTGGTCAAAGAGAGTTGCGTTAAACCAAAACTTATGCTAATGAACGGCCCTTGATGGGTTCTCTCTGCTCACAAATGTCAAGTAGAAATGACTCTCAACAGGATCTATCGATCTATCTATCTATCTATCTATCTATATTGGGGATGTCAACGATTAATCGACGATCGATTAATTGTCGATAATACATTTAATTGATGAAACTTATCGATCATCGATTAAGCATGCGTGTGCGTGTTCATGCGCGCGTGCTGCTCAACCGCGAAACATGTAAGCGAGTTATGTTTGGGACTATTTTACACCTTCATCGTAACAATAAGTTGCCGTGTGCATTCGCAGCCTTTTTTGTGCAAATGTAAGTTGTAATAGTTTATTTTGTGTACGCCTATCTATATCTGCTTTATCTCATATTGGATGTAACTTATTTGGTTAAGAATTGACGCTAAAGCGTGATCTTTAGCGTGCGCTGCTCAAACGGCAATGCACGACTAATAATGACTATTGGGACTGTCATATTACATAACATTATAAAGAAAACAATATTGTAATAAAACATTGTGAATTATTTGGGTTTTAGTTGCCGTGTCGCGTTGTTCCAGGAAGAGCGCGCCCACAACATGAGTCATTCTGAATGGCACGTTAATTAGTTCAAGTTCACTTGTGCATTCACGTCATTTTGTGCAGATATAAATTGTAATATTATGTTTATTTTGTATATATCTGATTAATCTCATATAGGATTCGTTTCTTTGAGTTAAATAACGTGCTAGCAAAGTGCTCAACGGTTATTCATACAGCGCGCGCCGCTCAAGCAGAATGCACGATTAATAATAACGACGATTAATTTGGGACTGTCATATTACATAACATGAGAACACTATTTTATTAATTCGTTGTGAATTCATTGGGTTTAGTTGCCGTTTTCAGTGCGTTGTTCCAGGAAGAGCACGTCCACAACAGACACACATTCTGACAAGCGCATCTGAGGCGGTTGGTGACACGTTATATAGCCGTTTTATTTGATTATTAAATAATTAATTTAATTATCAATCACATCGAAACATTTTACAATCATACTAGCCCTTTATTTAGATTAAAAAACATTCTCATTAATTTGGTGAGGAACGTCACAGTAGTGAAACTTCAGCTAATATTTTGGGCAAAGTAGGTCCATTGTAAATAGCCGTAAACCAACAAATCTGCATGTTAAAAGTTTAACAAACTTAAATTTGAAAAAAAAAAATTCTCGTGAAATTCCCGATTACTTGGATTTCTATTGTTCTGACTTCTCTGTCCTTGTTGTTTTTTATTCTTTTTTTAACATGTGAATCTTTAAAATTGTGGTGAGAATAAATCTATAACACAGAGAAAACTGGAGCCATCATCAGCATGTCTATAGATACCCCAGACAGGAAGCACTAGATCATGACAGTGAATTTCTCATAAGGTAAAGATGACATTCTGATGAGTGCTCTAAGTGTTGTAGCGGATCCAGAGTAAAGGGGAAAAGCAGGACACACTTTATGCCACAGGAGACCCTTTGTCTTAAGTTCAGACAGGCCGGTTGTCAGCACCATCCACCATGATGAGCGTCCTGAGTATTCTAGTGTTGTACAGAGTGAGATACTGAGTAGATTTAATAGCCTATGTGTTATGTGTTTTCCAGACCAGCTTGTGCCATCACTCGTTTCCCTTCAGTAGCTTAACTCCAGTTGAAGAGTAAGCATATTCGTCAGCTATGGCAGTTTATATAAATTACCCTAAATGGATCGTTGTTTAAATTAACGATCAATTAATCATTAACCTCTTAAATCCGAAGGGGGGGTGCTACTATATTATCACATTACTTAACCACTTGCTTGACCAACACTAAATAGGTGTCGTTTTAAAGCTTAGAAGCTTGGCTTTACAGTGAATATTAGAGGTGGGAATTGGCAAAAATGTGACGATTCGATAGTATTGCGATATTTGGGCCACGATTCAATATTATTGCGATTTTTAACATATTGCGATACATCAAGTATTGCGATTCGATTCTGCGATATATTGTGATTAATGCCCCCTGGCCCCATGTTATTCAAAGGCATTACAAAAAATGAGGAAAATAACACTGCTCAACTCACTTCAAATGTCACATTTAATTCTGTGAACATTTTCTTCTACACATTAACTGAAGTGCAAAAACTTTTATATATAATTCCACCAAATCAGCTTATCATTGCAAAATGGCACAGATTTTTAAATATCTAAATGTACACTCTTAAAATCTGTCAATCAAGCATTATATTATGATAATCATGCATTAGCCTATTTAATGATAGAACTAAAACTTGATAATCATGCATGAATGCATATTTGTCATTTTAACTGAACTTAAACTGAACTGGTGGTGCTTAAGATATTGTTGGTCATTCAGTGTTTCTGTAAAAAAAGAAAGAAAAAGATAATAGTAATTATTATTAAAAGATAATCCTACTACTAATAATGACAATATACAACGATAGTCTATATAATATAGGCCTACAACACATGAGCTGCTTGGTTCATTAATGTTAATCATTTAAAAGCATTCGTTCGCTCTGATTTGCTGAAATTAAAACAGGCATAGGTGCCATCCAATAAGATTGCCATTTGCGCATTAGTTACGCCCACTACCGGAGAAACCGGCATCTCTTCAGCTTGTTCTTAAAAGCGGAATAATACCAGATGAACTCTGTTATTTTGACAGGAAAATACAAACAAGAATATCATTTACATGTAGCGCGTCGATTTTGTGTGGTATAATGTAACTCTCTCGCTTTCTTTGTGTGCGTGACGGCGAGTGCGCGCCTTCACACTAGAGTTTACAGTACGTCACACACAGGTACGCTCGCTGAGCTGAATGATCGCTTGACGGAGAACGCTCAGTGAAGCCGCCTTTCCACTGCACACGACATTCACATACGATTGTCGCATCTCGCCCCCTAGTGTCAGTTGCACGGAACTTTGAAATTGGTCGTGAAGCAACCGTTACCCTCGACTATTTACAGTGGTAAAACTAATGATTTTAATGAATGTAATGCATGCATGAATATATCCACACAAATCAAATGACCCTCAATACATCTACAATAAAAACATAGCAGTTTTTAGAGCTAATATTGATTTAATAATTATAAATAAAAAAATTCGGCCATAATAACCGACATTTTACAGAAATAGCATTTACAGAATAACATTAAAGAGTTCAAATATTGGTAAATCTAGCCTCGCGTTCATAGTTTTGATTAGAATACATCACATCCGGTCGGCCGGTCGCATACGGTCTAATCGCAGAAGTTCAGATATTTCAACGGATCCAAAGCTCAAATCGGATCCGAATTTTTCGCATACGCATATGATCGGAACTCCCTGCAGCTCCCGTACGACTCTCCAATGGAAATGAATGACTTCCGGTCCGACGGCTGTCGTTTGTCGTGTGCAGTGGAAAGGCGGCTTCAGTGTTGAGCGAGTGGAAATATATCTATGCTAAACTTATACTTGGCATTTGAATTTCCTGTTGAATGCACGACAACAAAGCACCGCAACAAGTGATTCCTTGTGGATGTAATACGCGAATGTAAATTATCAGAGTAAACTCAGAGAAAACCAAATGAAGAAACCCCGAAAGTAAAACAGATAATTTTATAATTAAATATTGCAATACTTTGCTCTACTGTATCGATATAATTGCGTGCGCAAAATATTGCGATACTGAACAGAATCGATTTTTTCCCCCACCACTAGTGAATATAGGGAATATGACTATCACTTATCAAGTACTTTTTAATTTGCTGACATATTAGAAGTGCTCTAATTTCATAGTGTGAAAAAATAACTGCATTACATGAAAATGTGATCTGTGAAATCATCGTACATAACAGACTTGTCATATATTGTTGAAAAGGTCTCCACTAGAGGAATACATCAAACATATTTGTTTGTTGGATACCAAACGGCTACCAAGTATTTGTATAAAAAGCACTGACGATGTATGTGTATAAGTACACTATATGTATTTGTGCCACGTTTTTTGTTTGTAACTTTGTGAAACAATAGTAAATATGATATGATGCTTGGCTAAATCAATAGGACTTCCGGGATCCAATCACGTCGCGATCATGACGCAGTGTTTTCCAATGAAAGTTCAACCAATGGAAACTGGATCTCGGGTATGGTGGATGGCGTACAGTGGGTTGGGATGATGTGTAGAGACCAATCGGACACTCTCTTACAGCTGGAGTGGGCTTGGATTGGTTGTATCTGTAAAAGGACGTCTGGACTCCAAGCTGATATTTCCTGCCTGTATTCTGTTCTGATGACCTTTAGCAGAAGGATTTATGTGACATGTCTGGTTTAAGTCAGTGTTTAAGCAAGCTTCAACAGATCTGAGAAAAAGCTTTTGTTACTCATTCTTTGTGTCTGTGTCACATCCACACCTTTCATGGGCAATTTCTGTTGACATGTAGAGGTGGGTCAACCTGTTCTGTCAGAGTTCGAAACCGTTCCATCCGTTTTGTGATCCATCAAGTGCACGTCTTAGTGTTGTTTGTATCATAAGCTAAAGGGAGATCTATTTTGAGCAACATTAGATTGTCTCTGTTTGTAATGGCTAGGGTTGTTTCTCTGACATGATGAAGCTTCAGCTTGATAAATGCATTCTGTAGAAATACAGGAAGTGGCTATGGAAAAATTTATGCTGAAGTCATTTTTCCAAAACCTTTCAAAGATACAAAGTTCAATGTTAAATAACATTCCGTTTTATTTTTTATTTTCCTTAATTACCATTTATTTTCATTTGGCACAGTTGCCATTCTGCCTAGTCGATTTCTTGTGTGAAGGCAAGTGTACTTTAGGGCTGTTTTGTTAAGGGTTGTATATCAAGATGTCTTGTGCCTGTGAACTTTCCAAAGACCACAAATTGAATGGCGTAATTTGAATATGAGTATGTTCCCCTGGTTTCAGTGCACGTTTTTTGGCTTGGCTGTATGTGTGTGGGTGGTTGGTTGTGAAAGGCAGTGCCGTGTGTGTTTGTGTCTATGAAGTAACTCTTATTGTAATGTCAAAGTATTCACTACTCATACTGTTTTAGATAGGAAAGTCTCACATGCTCCAACTGGCAGATTTGGGAACAGTGTAGGGAAAGAGACAAGTATAGGAGTTTACTCTACTTGAGAGAGAGAGAGAGAGAGAGAGAGAGAGAGAGAGAGGTTTTACAGAAGGGAAAGGGGAGGAGTTTTCCCCGGCTGAGTTACCACTGTGACAGACAATCTCAGTGTGTGTATGAGTATCTCACAGGGTGTTTTGTTTTTTTCTCTCACATGCTGTCAGCATTACCACGGAGGGTCTTCAGAGACTGGCTGTTTTCTAATTAGCGTGATCTTGTAGGACTGAAGACTTTGGATTAGTGGAGAGCTGCTGTATTCGTCGTAGTGCAGAATCTACTTGGGGGTAAGTGACTCTCAGATTAAACATTTTCTCTCTCTCCACCTGTCTCTGGAATTCTGCCTGTCCACTTACTCAGCCTGCAGTCACAGCTCTCCATGCCCAAGCAAGTCACCCTGATAGTTTCTTTCCCCCACTTATGCGTGCCTTCACTGTGTCCTCCCCTCCTTTCATCTCTAAACTAATATTTTTGGAATTTTTAATCTATGGGAAGTTGGGAACTTATAGTTCATGTACATTTAATTTAAATTCTTGAAATTTCAGGATTTCAAAATTTAGGAGCTAGGAGTGATTTAGTGGATAAGGATTAAATAGAATTTTTTTTGTAGTCACAATTTCTATCTGATAAAATATTTCAAAATTGAGCATAACTAGAAATGTATATCCATTATAAAATGGTCCAAGGAGTTTTAGTAATTTACATGACTTTTACAGGTCTAGAAATGAGTGAGACCATATTATATATATATCCAGGGTTTTCAAGAACATGAGAACCCTGTTTCCTCAAAAGAAAAAACGGTGGATGAAGGGCTAAATTTATTTATTTATTTTAGTGGATTTAGCTTAATTTAATGCCTGTTTTGTCTTATTTTAGAACATTTTAAATCAGCTTGGTGCCCCCTTGGAAGTTTGCTGAAGCTACTGGTCAGGGCTGGACGATTTTGGCTAAAATCATAATCACGATTAATCGAACAAGTTACCTCGATTACGATTATTGAACGATTATTTTAAAAAAATCTTTCTCATATGTCACTGGCAAGGCTTATACTGTAAATATGTTCACGGTTATTTTTTATAATGAAAGAGTGCATATCTTTGATTCTAAAATAAGGAAACGCACAGATAGCTATTAATCCTTATTTATTAAATATTTCAAACAATTTGAATCAAAGCATTCAATGCTTGAAATACAAACGTCTTATAAAAAAGTAATTTAAGTTTTAATGGAAAAAGAAAGTGTCCTAAAAATTTAGAAAATAAACAACTTTTAAAAATTGTTCTTTTTGTAAACAAAATAAATGATTGTAAATATTGCCATCTTAAAAGTAGAAAATAACTTCTCTTGTAAACAAATGTTAAATAATGCAGAGCTTCCAACTCTCACGCATTGACCGTGAGACTCGCGCAATTGACCATTTTCTCACGCAGAAAATTCTCAAATTCTCAGCTCTCAGATTCTGTCAATATCTTACGAGATTCAAAAAATAAATACCGTTATGGCGCATTTAAATGTGACAGATCGCTGTAGTGCCTCAGTTCAAACGGCACATGATACATTAGCCTACAACTTAGCTTCGGACACTGCGTGTTTCTTTGGTGCAAGCGGCTCCTGTTGTTAAGTTGCCTCTGTGTTTGAGTTCTCCTCCATGTTGCTTCAGTGTCGCAGACTGGACGGGCGGAGTCACGTGACTACACACGCGGTAATATGTTTTAAGGGGAAAGTACATTAACACACAGTGGGCGGAAATATTAATAGGATTAAAAAAAACGAAGTAACCGACATGGTAAAATTTTATCGGTTATAGGCTCTGAATTTCGGTTTCGATTACTTTTCGATTGATCATCCAGCCCTACTACTGGTGGGCCCTCTGGTAGAGAACCACTTCTCTAGATCATATTGATACCTCATACATTTGTTATTCTATTTATATTTTTTAATGTTGGGCCATTCTAATACTTTAAAAGTGTTTGTTCGGTACTAATATAAACTTTTTTTTTACTTATACATATATGAACAGAGAGCGATAGGTGGCGTTAGTGTTGTGTGTGTGTGTGTATGTGTATGTGTGTGTGTGCGCACTGACAGATGCCTGCACGGCTCAGTATTTTTTTTAAATAGCCCTGTTAAGACTTTGTGTGCCGTGACTGCATTGAGTTCACACACCATTAACCTCACACATAAAGAAGACCGTTCTTACATCAGCTAGGTCAATGAGGAGTCCAGATGAATGGCTGTTGAACTTTTGGGCTGGCAGGATGAATGTGACTGTTGATTTAATAGTGCTGCAGCCCGTTTAACACCTCAGTCCAAGCGCACTTTAAATTTACAACGGCCTTGCACTCAGAGCAAAGTGTAGGAGGACTGAACTGAACAAATTCTTCAATTTTTGGATTCTCATCGTCATTTGTCTGTTATGTATGTAGCACAGAGTAGGATATACTAGTAAATGCATACCCCTGACTGCCTTACATGTAACAAGAATAGCCACTCGAATCCTGAACTGGCAAACATAGTACCCCCACTAGATCCCTGTTACCCCTTGACTGAACCCCTTGAGTTGCTGCATGTTTGATTGCTGATTTATTCTTGAAGATGATCCTTGGATCAAATCATTTAGATGGCCAATTGGTGAAGGTTTATTACTCAGAATTCTGTTGAGACCCCTTTGTGAACCCTATTCTAGTGTGTGTACAGTGCGGTGCCGTCACGGCTGGGTGCTTCTACGCGCTACAGCTTGACCTGAAGGTACAATGTCTGACCCAGAGGGCACTGAAAGTGTGGGAAACATCCCCACACTATTGCTCAGTCCTGCAGACTTCTTATCACCACTCCGAAATGAGGAATTTATCTTCTGTAGCAGTGAAAATATTTAGGAAAGACATGCTTCATGGATAAGTGTGGATACCAAGTGAAAACTATGTTTATGATACAACTTTGTTGCAGAGAGATTGTGGAGGCACATGAATGTATTTATGTCATTTGAATGCATGTGTTGGACTGCCAACACCAATTGAAGGAATTACAGATTGGCCTCAAAGTAGATGTGTAAGACCCCATGACATTTTTATCAGTGTCATGTGAGTAAAATAAGCACTGCCTGGTAGAGCTGTCACTAAAATTCACAGACCCAGGACAAAATGTTTATGGGTGGGCCCCCCTCTCTACCATAGAGAACCCACCTCACAGGGCCCCAGACAACTGCTGCATGGTATTATGGGTGATTATGTGTCCATTTTTTGCTTGAACAGAAAAGAACAGAGAGGGGAAGAACCAGGGACAGGATATTGCAGAATGTCTCTAGCAGAAAACAGATAGTGAACATTGCCTTAATATTCAATTTCCTCTGTTGAAGCTCCAACCATCTGCCTTCTCCCATCTATATCCATAATACTTATGTGCTCATGCATTGCTTACACATAGATATGAGAAAGAAGCTGGAAAACATTGGTGGTTAACTATGTGATGTGAGGAAATGAAGCACTAAGTTAGGGAAGGTTTTCTCTGACACTTGGCCCTGGCTCTGGATTCTCTGATTTTCATAACATCAGGATATACTCTTCACTTTTCTATTCAAATCAAAGGCATATCCTATCTCTCTCACACACGCATTCTTTCTTTATCTCTGAATATCACGTGTCAGTCTGGTGAATTCCCCAGTGATGGTATCTAGGTCTCATTCGGTTTTCTCTATGGGGAAGATAGAGTGGGTCCAGAACGGAGTTAGCATTAATGTGGTTTTAATGTTGAAATCAGGAAATGATTCTCGCACAATGTCTATTACATTTATTTCAGTAGTGTTTCATTTAGTTTCATTCATTTAGCCGGACACCTTGAACATCTGTTTAGTTCTGATTGAAGTTCCTTGAACATGATTACAAGAGGTTTTGACATGCAGTCCTAGGCCTTTTTAAATGAATTCAGAATGGTGATTAGGGCTGTGCTCAGAATATCGATACTGCGATACATCGTCATGAACTCCTGGCGATGCGCGTATCGATACAGCAGCTTCCGTATCGATACTGTTTTGCTTTTGAATGTAGCCAATTCAGGGCTCGAATTTCGGCGCGGCAGGCTATTGCGCAATTTTAATCATTCCCGCAAACATTGATTCACTTTAGCATGTAAGTACGGTTGTATTAGTAAATGAATCCACACAGATTATAAATCAAATCAGTCATTTTAAAACTTTCTGCGAGACGCAATTTCACAAACAGCGTGAGTTCAATGGTGCTGCGTCTTCTCTCTCTCGTCTCTCAAAGGGCTGCTCAAGGCAAGCGTCCAGCGCTGCAGCCGGTGAAACTACACGCTCGCGTTCAGGAGTCGGGACACAATATTCACTTGCATATTCGGGCCAGCATTGCATCGTGACTAAAGTTTACCATTTGCACGTCTTTAAGTCTTACCAGTTTAAACATTCAAACGGCTTTAAACTATTCAGTACTTGCGCTCTCTCTGACAGTTGTTTTTCTCTGCGTGCATACATAGACTAGGAAAGCCGCCTCACATACAGCTCGCGAGATTATATCGCTTTAACAGACTAAAACACGCAAAATGATGTCAAAAATTTCGGTCTCAGTAAGTATCCTCTAAACACAGTTGGTTATGTCTTAAATAAGCATAAAAGTTTTTAACAGAAACGGCAATTCCCCGGTTGTAGGTAAGCAAGATATTCTGCTGTCACTCTCTTATGAGCATGTCAATCAATTGTTGTTTCTGCATAAAAATCTGAAAATGTAATAATTTAAAATGATTTCAACGTAGGAGAAATGACTTTGTTTGTTGCACATTCCAACACTTAAGACCAAATTGTTAAATAGGTGTTTAAAAGAGTTTGAGAAAACCAAGTTAAATTTAAGTTGTTACCATTTTTGCTTTTATGAAATGTTTTAAGTTTTGTTTAGTCATTGAGCAGTGTAGATATGCTTCAGTGTCACTATAATTGTCAGTTATCACTTTTCAGTTATTGAGGCAGACTTTAAAAGCAGAAGGAAGAGCCATTCTAAGTTTTTTTATTTATTTAACTCATTGTTTTTTTAATGACAAAAACTAAATAGTTTTACAGTTATCACAACTGTTATAACACTGGTTATTCAGTAAACAGATATTACTGTTACTAAAATCTCAAAAGAAATTTTAATTCCAAATTGATCCATATCGTGATACGTATCGTATCGTGGCTTTAGTATCGTGATGCGTATTGTATCGTGACATTGTTGGTGATACACAGCCCTAATGGTGATGCTTGGATGAGAAAAGAAGATCTTAAGCGATCTTTACACTTTTATTTATTTATTTGTCTTTGTGGGATGGCAGTTGGATAGGAGGAATATTTTGACCTCTTATCTTGGTGGTCAGACTGTAATATTTTGCAGAAAACCTTAACTCTTGTTTACGTCCACATGTTGTTCAGTTTCTCCTCATCGTTTATGAATGGGATATCTGATAAGAACTAGCAGAGTATTAAAACAAAAACAGATGCTCATAAAACCCAGAGCTGGTTCAAATTTCTCCTGCATCGCAACGTTGTTTCCTGTTGTCTCCTGTTCATTTAGTAAACGTCTGTCTCAATTTTTCTGCCTAGATAATGTTTTAGATAACAAAATAAAGATAGTGGTATCTGAACAATGAAAGAGGGTAGAGGTGAAGAGAGAGCAGTCTAGAGAATAACACTAAACTTGGTGACTAAAGCCACATATATTTAATGCTCAGTTGGGCTTGGGTGGACCTGCTCAATCCTGCAGTGATGTAACACTGAGTCACTTCATCCCTGTCACCAAGTGTTTAAGAGGTTGGAGGAGTCATACTCCTGTTTTACCAATTTGTTTTCTTTTTAGTAGTCAAAGTTTTCACTGTGAATAATTTGGAGATTGGTGTATGCATGTATAATTTTTCACAAAGACCCATATTCTAAATGCATCCTGTCTTTTCATTTCTCTAATGAATAATGTCTTGAAATCATTGTTAAGGTGTGAGAGGCCCGGCTGGGATAATGACATAAACGCTTGCTGTCTAGGGCAGTTGTTCTCAACCAGAGGGGGGACATCAGAAAATGTCAAATATTTTAGGTAATACATTTTTCTAGTTTTGTCAAGCCTTAAAGGTGCCCTAGAATGTGAAATTTAATTTATTTTGGCATAGTTAAATAACAAGAGTTCAGTACATGGACATGACATACAGTGAGTCTCAAACACCATTGTTTTCTCCTTCTTCAATCTCGTTTTTGAAAAACACCCCTGAAAAACAGGCGAATCTCCACATAATACCGACTGTGATGCAACAGTCGGGATCATTAATATGTACGACTCCAAAAATGTGCATATGCCAGCCCATGTTCAATGACAGGCGGAACTGCGCAGCCGAAGCATGGCAGTTGTTCAGTGTTTGGATGTACAAATGAACACAAAGGTATTTAGTTCCTTCATCCGACCCTCTGAAGAAACAATGGGTTAATTTTATTTTCTCTGGAAATTTCCAAACATTTCACCGACAAGACTTTGGGCCAATACAGAGCTGGCCTCGATCGATCGAGCTACCAAGCAACACTTTCTGAATGTGTACTTGTTCAAGTTCAGGGTGAGACAGGTAATCTTTCTCTCAAAATAGTTCAATATATATTTACATCATTGTGTTTGCATTGGTGAAAGCATTAGAGAGCGTGCAGAAACTGCGCTGCAATGATAAGATCTTTATTCTCGCGATCAACAGACAGTCATCTGTTTGCTCAATGCACATCACGGCAACATTTTATGTGATGGGAATAGATCTAAATACTTTAAAAACGTCTCACGATTCGTTAATCTCGATAGCTGTAATAGTAAAAACGTATAATATCTGTAGTAAAAGTATTCGAGAGAGTTTCACATGTAATACGTAGCTATTTCATATGCAAGCATGTCAGCCAATCACAGCAGAGGCCGGTTACACACAGCAGACACGCCCCTTCAAACAGAGTGTTTGGGCTCAGGGCTAAAATCAGGCTAGGAAAAATGCTTTTTATTTCTAAATTATGACTATTTTTGATCTAAAAAACATACTAACATTATAAGGGCAACCCAGAAAACATTGTACAATAAAAATAAAAACCATTCTAGGGCACCTTTAAAATATTTTATCAGGTAGAAATTGTGAGTGAGAAATATATAGCCTATATATTTTTAATTAAACAAAATGTTGAAGACAATGAGTCAAAAAGGTTGAGGGCCACTGGTCTAGGGAAAATAGACTAGCCAAAGCATCTGCTCGTAAATTAAAAATCAATACGTAGGGGATTAAAAATAACATTGGAGACAGTTCTAACAAAGTGTATGCATGTGTCTGTGTTTGTCAGAGTGGAGAAGCCCAGGGAGAGTTCCCATTTTTAGGTGAACTTGTGTTCACGCTGTAAGGCCTAGGGTGTGTCTCAATCAATCAGTGCACTACCAAGTAATCATGTTGTGGAAAACCTGAGTCATCGGTGAACCAGTTACTTGGATCAAGGTCCTTGCATTGCCCAAATTTGGGGTATAAAAAGGAATGGGGAAACAGTCTAGGACATGGTGAAGCAGCATGCAAGTCATCAGGGCTCCACCTGTTAGTGAATTTCTATCCCTAAATCACATTACTAATAGGCTACACTCCCTAACAATAATGTTCAGCCCTTTAATGATACATAATTTGTCTTTGGCTGCATCCAAAATTGCATACTCTCTGAGTATGTAGGCTACTTCTTTTTAATACAATGTACTTTGCGCGGAAGTATGTTCTATATAGTATGAATGTGTGTTGCCTAAAGCAGTGCGTTCATTTATTTATTAATTTATTTATAAAGTATTATAATAGGAAAGCTATTTAGTGACATTGTTATAAAGAATTCAGAAACATTTTGAAATATTTTACATTTCCTTCTGACAATTTTTCTTATGTTTTAAAAGAGAACTGATTTTTTCAGCCTGAGTTTGTTGTTTCTAAAGTAAAAACTCCACATCATGCTGTATAATGAACACTTCAGTTCACTGCCTTCACAAAAGGTTTCATTTAAACTGCAAACCGCTCATGTGTTTCCCAGAATGATTTGAAAATGATTCAGGGTGTGTTTACTCATGTCAAACATAAAAACACTGATGTTGACTCAATAGGTGACTGGCAGAGCACCTAAAGACATCTTGCATAATTTTTTACCTTACCATAGCTTGGTGTAAAAGGCATTGTTAAGTGTTTTATAAGACTTGTATGCGCTGGTTTTATTTAACTATTCAGACTACAGGTGCACTTATGAGCATGTGTGGACTTAATCTTATTATTTTCAGTGAGGATTTCTTGTGCTTATGTCCACAAAAGGATGTCTAGCTGTGGTTAACCGTCCATTCATTAAACACTTAGTGGCACAAACAGATTAAAAAAGATGGAGCTGAAGCTGAACTAGCCTACTCTTATGTAAGGAGATTTGGTATTAAGTCGTTATTCAGCAGATGCTACTGCACTTATTAAGGCACAGAGCAATCTGGTATGATTGATCAAATATGAAGGATTTGTATTCCATTTTAATTGACTGAATTCGACTAGTAAAAAATTCTAGAAGCATTAGATTGCTGTTGATTTGACTTCAGGATGCAGTTTAACCGTTCATAAAATCCTGTCTTATGTGATTCTGGTAGAATGATTATGATGGCACATTTTTAATCTAGTCTTTGTTGAGGCTGTAGCTGACAGGCGCACAGAGCGGCAGTGATTTACAAAGCTAAAGTCAATATTAAAGACTGGTGTAATGCCATCAGCACAGTCACAGTTTTATCTGGGGGAAATCCTCTCTCACATTGGACTGAAACAGGTTTGCTTTTAGACAAGTTGTAGGAGTCGAACCGAAAAGCATCAACCTTAAGCTGATGAAGAATAAATATTTGTGTCAAATCCTCCTGCAAGAGCTCTTGCATTTTGATGCCAGAAATTCCCTTTTTCAGAAAAAAAAACTTTTCTCTCTCTGTCAGAATTTCTTTAGGCATCTCTTTCTACATTCTTGGCAAATAAATTGGACTATCAATTCACAACAAAGTGCATATTATAGCCAGTGGTGTAAAGTAACGAATTACAAATACTCTCGTTACTGTAATTGAGTAGTTTTTTTTAGGAATTGTACTTTTTTAAGTAGTTTAAAAACAGTGTACTTTTACTTTTACTTGAGTACATTTTAAGTGCTGTATCGGTACTTTTACTGCGCTATTTTCCCTGAACCTGCCGTCGCTACATTTATATTAATATTTATTTTTATAATAAGTCATGTGACTCCATGCGTGATTCCCGTCAAATCAAATCGCGCGTGGAAAACTTTGCATCAAACCAGCATCAACAGACTTCGAGACACCTGGCGCCAATTTATTTTAATCATGGAGGAAGAGCCGGAGGGAGGAAGAGTGGTAATGCGCAAGTTTGTTCATGTATGGGTTTATCATGAGTGTGAATGTTTGACAACCAAAATTATTCTGCCAAAAATAGCCAAAAAAAGCACTGTGATCGACACAGATCGAATACATTTTACCGGACAATGCATGGTGTTTTTGATGACGCGATCATAGCAACCATGATAGCAACCAGCCTAGAGTAAAGGCACGCACGCTTTATAATTGTTGCTGGTTACTGTATGATGACTGAAATCATGAACTTGCCTAAACAATTACTAAATATAAACTGCAGAATGTTACATTTTCTAATACACGCACAAATGGTAGGCTATGTATTCTGTTAGCAGCACTGCACGAGCTTGCGATGCCATCTGCTCGAAAAACTTAATTTAGTTTGTTTACCGGGCTTCAAAGTGCATTAGGCATTAACTTATCATCACTTCTAGATTTTTGTCCCTTACATCAATTTCGTTTAGCATATAAACGCATTAACCTCCTTTCTGTTGACTTAAATTGTTAATGTACAACGCTTTGCAACCTTTTTCAATTAATCTGCAAGAAAACCTCTACAGAATGGTTGTCATAAATGTTACCAGATTATTGGTTGCTTTCTCAAATATTACATGGCTGTATTTTTAGTGCTAGCAGTCAAAAATAAAACTGTTGGAGAAATATTGAAATACTGTTTCTTTTTTTTTCTTTTTATGAATTTGTGATAAAAGAGTAAGCTACATTTTCAATTTGCAGGGTATAAGGTACAACATTCATAGCATAATACTCACTACTCACTACTCTTGAGTACTTTTAAAAGGGATACTTTTTACTCCTACTTTGAGTAGTATTTAGGACAGGTACTTTTACTCTACTCTCACTACATTTTTTGACAAGTAACAGTACTTTTACTTGAGTATGCTTTTTCAGTACTCTTTCCACCACTGATTATAGCACACCTGGATTTATAGAAATGTGGTTTAACTGTTGAGATCTATGATGGTTCTCTCTTGGTTTTCCTCTTGAGAAGGAAAACAGACGACTCTTTCGTCATTGACGCTCATTCTCTCTTTTTTCAGCACACGAAAACACATGGCATCATTCAGACAACCTCACATGTGTTTGTCATTCATCTGTTTAATCTTTGTTGCCGTTGCTGATATGGGTGTAGCTCAGATTGTCTTTTCTGTCTCTCTATATCTCTGTATATAATGTTCTCCTGCGACAAAAATTGGCACAAACTGATGTAATTGTCATGAGAACACGTGAGGCCATCCTTAAAAATATTCTTGTTTGCCGTAACCCGACCGACCCTGTCAATTTAGGACCGACCCAATTATTTATTTATTTTCCCTTTTAGTCCGACCGACTTGCCGGTTGTAAACTTGCGTTAAGACCGACCAAATTTTTTTTTTTTTACTCTTCAAACAACTAATACAAATGCAATAATATAATATTAATCATATTTTAGTAAGTATTGTGAAAATAAAAAGCCTACATAGGCTATGTTCTTTCTTTTAGATATAAACCCGCGGCGTCTATGATTATGTTTAGCTACACCATGGTATAGGCTACGCATGTCACATATGGCCTAGACACGTTCGCTTCGTTTCATTCACTGTCAATGGTTCGCGCTTGGTAATGATGGCAGCGGGTGTTGTTTTTCGAGAATTTTGTAGTCCTGTTTGTCATTGTGCACGAAACTTCACGCCAATAAATCATCAGAAATATTGCTGACTTGTGCGCGTCTCACGCGCTCTCTTTACGTTCATCCTAATGCCTGTTAGTTGTCCGTGGATTTGCCTATATGTGGCGTTGAAAATGGAAACGTCTTTAGACATGAAAACTTGATTTTACAATCGATTTAAATGAACACTTTTATCTCAAAAAACAAACAGGATTTTTTTCAGAAAAGTGACAACCGAAAGCAGCGTAACTGGTCTCTGATTTGTAGGTTGCATTGACACCTAGCGGTGGATGCAAGTAAAACAGTAACCTAGTAAACTAGTAACCAGTAACACAATTGAAATTATGTTTTATGAATGTAAACATCCTAAATGTAACACATTAACATGTTTTCTCATAGGTATTACATTGCATGTTAATCTAATTAACTGTTATTTTGTGAATTCTAAAGTCATTTTAATTTATTTGTTTACCTCTGA
The DNA here is from genome assembly GCA_031834385.1 of Semotilus atromaculatus. Classification (NCBI taxonomy): domain Eukaryota; kingdom Metazoa; phylum Chordata; class Actinopteri; order Cypriniformes; family Leuciscidae; genus Semotilus; species Semotilus atromaculatus. Next base: position 18,847,226 of record JAULUF010000009.1, on the reverse strand, counting down.
AAATCCACTTTCATTGAACTCTAGTGGCTTCTTTTTTTCTTGATTTTGCCACAAAAAAATCACATAAATGCAGCTGGAATTAATGTAATAAAAATGTTTTTGACATATCTATATAACCTGCATCAGAATGAGGTTTATGCAAATTTGTTTAAATTCATACCATGACCAAAATTTTACATTTTTATTTTACATTGAGTTTTGAAAAAAAAAATATAGGCATACCTACCGACCCCTTTTTTTTTTTTTTTTGCTGTTACTGCAAACCAAAATATTTTTAAGGATGGCCTGAGTGTTTATTCCAGCAGTCTCTGCGCCAGTTTGTCTTGTTTTCTTTTAATTTAAGGTTCTATCAGTGTTACTGCTTTTTGTCCATCCATATCATATAATGGAACAAGCATGTCCTGTTTTGATCAGTCATATGTAAGGGTGTCACGATTTCGATTTTAAATCGAAATCGATCGAAATTAAGTCACAATCTCGGATATCGAATTCAAAAATGGAATCGTCGATACTGCCACGCCCCCATGTCACGTCCAGTCAGTTTGCAAAGCGGGAAAAAACACGCGTTTTGAAGTGCTGTGAGTCCGAACTGCAGACGCAGGAGACCCATCGACACGACTTGAACCCCCTCCTCTTTCACTGAAGTCGCCGGTGTGGGACAGTTGGGAGTATTTGTGATTTTCAGTGAGTTATGTTGACAACTTTCACATTCGCGTTCAAAGCCACAGTTTGCAAGCTCTGCTATGTGCGTGTACCATATTCTTCCACTTAAATTAAAACTTTAAATTGACAAAAACAGCAGACTCAGACACAGAACAGTATGAATCTTTATACAATAAATCTTGCATGGCACAAATAACTTGATTTTCCACCTCCACGAATGAGTCGAGTGTCGTTCATTTCCGCACCGAGTCTATTTCTGCTGCATGCGCTGTTAAAGTGACAGCGCACAGTTCGTGGTCAAAATGAACATAATTTGACATGAAAATGTTGTAATTTCATCATAAATGCATTTAATTAAATACTACATTAAATAATATTTTTCACAGTCATGTTTTTACTTTAAGACCGAGGTAAACCGTGTTTGTTTTGTTGTGAACTTGAATTTCATCTGAATAAGACTGCAGTTACAAAATAGAAACTACATGGCAGGTTATTTTGCTCAAGTTTCTAATTGACTGAAGATATAAGTTATTGTGACATTATTATTTTGTTAATAAATGTTTTAAATTTGACAATGTAGTGTGGTACATTGTGAACAAAGGTCATATATTATATTTCATGAAAGTCTAAAAATGGCATAGCAAATTGTGCTTTAAAAAAAAAAATCGAGAATCGAATCGAACCGTGACCTTAGAATCGAAAATGTAATCGAATCGAGGATTTGGAGAATCGTGACACCCCTAGTCATATGTTATTCTCTCTCTCTCTCTCTCTCTCTCTCTCTCTCTCTCTCTCTCTCTCTCTCTCTCTCTCTCTCTCTCTCTCATTCTCTCTATATAAACTGTGTAATCTAATAAATCTAAAAATAAATCCGTTTCTCTGTCCCTTGAGCCCATCAGAAGACAGAGTGGGCTTCAGGTTAACTGGTATCAGCAGTGCATTAGTCAGTCCTGCCAGACAAACTGCATGTCTTTTCATGTTTAATCACTTAATCAGATTGAGTTTTGGAGAAACAGAGCAGGACAGACAGTTTTGTTTTTCCATCATCTATGTTTGTAAATCTTGAGAGTCTGTGTGTGGAAGCAAAAAATGCATGCTAGTAATAAGTCATTGTAAAGGTGCACTAAGTAATGTCATGTTTTCAGCAATCACTTTGTTTCACTGACTCTGGATGCAAGCTGTTTTTTATGTTTAGTGAAATTGCAAAGATAATAGCTATATTCAGAAGGGCACACTATCATACTACTTTTGCTGTTTCTGGCATATAAAGGAAATGTGCAATGTTGGAAATTTGCAGCTTACATTAACAAGCACACTGAGAAAGAGAGTGTGAAATAATTAGTCTATGAGTACAGTACTTCAGGAATCTAGGTGTTTATGTGTTGCACCATTAAAGGGGTCATATAATGCCATTTTTGTACAAGCTAATATGATTATTTAGGGTCTAAATTAAAAGTTTGTAATATACTTTAATTAAAAATTCTCATTAGTATTGTAAGAAAACACTTATTTTACCTGGTCAAAAACAGCTCTGTTTTCAGCACGCCGTTTCAGTGCATATGACTTTAAATGATAATGAGCTTTGCTCCCCCCGCCCCTCTGTTCTGTGCATACACCGTTTATAACATAATAACACAATAACCATAACGCGTTGTTCATTATAAACGTGGGATTATGAATTATATTGAGAACGTCGTACATAGAAAACATGCCGTAATGTACCCTGAGTGTAAACATAGCTGCGTTCATCGTGAAGCGTGCAGCTAGCGATGTGCAAAGATTAATATAAATATTAATATAAAGGTTAATAAAACGTACACTCACTTCAGTTCTTCTGGAGCAGCTGCAGGAACACAAATAGTTGGTAGCGATTCTTTTTTCAGGAGCAGCTTCCAAAACCAGCTTTATACTGACCCTCGTTTATAAAGCAGTCTGGTGTGTGAAGTGATTCGCGCAAACATGAAAGCAGTGACGTTGATCGTGGGGAATATTCACTTCGAAAACAAACTCAGCCACTGTCTTCAGCGGTTCGGATTTAGGAACATTAAAATGACTGCTGTGTTCCTTATTGCACCCAAGAACAGAACACCACTTCGCTTAGACTCCATTCTGCTCATAGACAGTGCTCCAGTATCAACGCGGACTATGATTGACAGCTCGCTCGCTGCCTCGATCACGAGCGAGGGCGGATCTGTGTTGAAACGCTGCTGTCAATCAACAATCGTGGGAGGGGCGTGCGAGCTTGTGACGTCACAGGCTCGAACGGCTTGATTTGAGGCAGGGGAAAACATATAAGGAGATTAAAACAAAACCACTGGATGGATTTTTATCATTATATGATGTTTGTGTACAGGCACTGCCAACACACATTTCAGTGCAATCAACTTGTAAAAGTGCATGTACCATTATATGACCCCTTTAAGGCCCGGATATTAGGGATGTAACGATTCACGGTTTCACGATACGATTTTCTCACGATTTTTTCAACAAGTGATTAATTAATTTCTTTATTTATATTTCTTTATATATATATTCATTTAAATTTATTTCTTTATATAATTACATTTCTTTTTAATTTTAAAATATATTTGTGAAATAAAAAAACTACTTTTTTTTTTTATTTTTTTTTTTAATCCCTTCAAGGATGTTTCAACTCTTTCTGTCTGTCTGGTCAAGAGGGTGGACACTGGTGCCTTCGCACACAAAAGTAAAAGACTATGTAAAATTAATACCACATTGAGAGGGGTTTTAATTTTGTCATAATTTGTATCATTTCACTAGCAAAAAAAAAAAAAACATTCAGAAAATATGCTATAACCATCAATAAATTATTTTGAGAAACACTGATGCACCTTGTGATCTCCGTTGCTCTCGCACTTGTCGTATTAATGCCTTTTACATGAAAACGGAGCTGACTGGTGTTTCTCATGATGGTGATTATTATTAGTCTACGAAAAGTCAAAATGCCGCCACACCTCCGATTTGAATGAGTCAACATTAGGGTTGCAAAATTCTGAGAATTTTCAAAGATGGAAACTTTCCATGGGAATTAATGGGAATTTAAGGGAATTAACAGGAATTTATGGGAATAAAGTGGGAATTTTCAAAGTTGAGGGTTGGCTCTTCATAGGGAACTTAAATATAATTGAGGAAAGTATATTTTAGCATAATCTTGACTAAAACAAACAGATGCCATTCAAATACACTTCAATATCCATGCCATTCCTCAATCACATGCACATAGAACACCGCTTACTGCATGGCTATTGAGACCACACACCCCACACATGTACAGAAGCCCAAAGCACAAGACTATTGAAGGCACACATTTGAGCCTGTGGACTAAACAAAGTGAAGTAAGTTTTGATGATATTATGGGGAAATATATTTATTAAATGTTTAAATTGCAAATATCACATACAAATGTATTCATCTAGTAGCAATGCTGATAAGTTAGATGCTAAATAAGCTTCGTCAATAAGCCCCCCCCCCCCCATATTTGGCACATGATTCACCACAGCCAAAGTAGCGCTGTATGACAGATTTAGCGCTTTTATTTCTAAATATTAAAGGAACACTCCGACTTTTTGGGACTTTAGCCTATTCACCTTATCCCCCAGAGTTAGATAAGTCCATACATACCTTTTTCATCTCCGTGCGTGCTATAAGTCTGTTTGACGCACCCACCGCTAGCCTAGCTTAACACAAAGACTGGATGTAAATGGTTACAGCTAGCATACTAATCCAAATAAGTGACAAAATAACGCAAACATTTTCCTATTTACATGTTGTGATTTGTATAGTCACAGAGTGTACAAAAAACAAAGTCACTTGAGACACAGACATATTTTAACCGTATAAATACTGGGAACTAGCTATATTCTCTGAAGGCGAAGCACTGCTACTTGGGCGGAGTGATAACCGCAGCACCTGAGACGCGCCGTTCTGAGGAGCAGACAGTTCGCTCTGAGTTGGAGTAATAGAGTCAGCAATTACTAATAAATGCAAAGTTTATAATCATGGGTGTTCGCTGTATTGTGACTAAGAGCACAGAAAACTTTGTATGAATAGCTAGGCTACAAGTAAACAGGTGATCATGAAAGGCTATTACAAGGGTGCTGTGTCAATTGGCATGTGTGCATATTTCCTGTATTGACAAACTGTATGGTATGGCTATACTACAATTACGTTGAACTATGCATTATGATTATTACAAAATCACTTACTTGGTGGACAGCTGTCCATTATGTTCACTCGGGATGGGGCGTTTCTTCCAGTTGATCTTGTCACAACAGGAAAGAAAATCGACAACTGCCGGGTGTAGTAGGGCAGAGAAATCTTCTGTGGTAATGACGCAAAGATTTTTATTGTCATCAAGCCTTGACATCGATGGCAATACCCGGTCCCATTCACTACAACAAAGGCACTCGGTTTCTATCGGCATCGGTTGGCATGTTCCACATTTACACCACCAGTCCGTGTTCGTTCTGATTCTCTCCTCGACCTCAGTCTGTTCAGCATCTTGTCTACTACCAGCTTCCAAAGTTTGTAACTCCTCATATGTGTATTCTGGCTCAAAACGATATGGTTCTGGATCTTGGTTTGATACCAAATAAAAATCCTCTGACAATTCCTCAAAGTCAGCCATGATCACGAATCACGTTCGCTACTAGCTAGTCACGTTGGTTTTGTTGACAGAACGGCGCGTCTCAGGTGCTGCGGTTATCACTCCGCCCAAGTAGCAGTGCTTCGCCTTCAGAGAATATAGTTCCCAGTATTTATACGGTTAAAATATGTCTGTGTCTCATGTGACTTTGTTTTTTGTACACTCTGTGACTATACAAATCACAACATGTAAATAGGAAAATGTTTGCGTTATTTTGTCACTTATTTGGATTAGTATGCTAGCTGTAACCATTTACATCCAGTCTTTGTGCTAAGCTAGGCTAGCGGTGGGTGCGTCAAACAGACTTATAGCACGCACGGAGATGAAAAAGGTATGTATGGACTTATCTAACTCTGGGGGATAAGGTGAATAGGCTAAAGTCCCAAAAAGTCGGAGTGTTCCTTTAACAAACTTGCTTACCATGTCATAAACTATCTTCTATTCCGATTCTCAAATAAGTGAGTTTGTTTTGTAGTTTAAAAAACCTTTACAAGTTATCTTGATCTGTAACGTGAGATGGGTGCCGTGTTTGGGCCGCAGTTCAGAGATTCCTGTCTGTTGGATTTATTACAGCGCATGAATTCATCAGTTCCTCCCGAAATACATGAAAGTAGGTGGCCGGTGAACTGAGGGGGTTGGGGGGATGAGTAATATTTATCCCAATATTCCTGTTATTGTTCTTCCATGAAACAAGTGATTGTTCAGTAAAATAATTAAAACTTGTTCTGTTCTACTTACAAATAAATCTGTTGAAATATCTGCTGAAAACATTTTGCTTGGATGTTTTCTTATGACTTCTGTTTATATTTATGCTTGGATATGATACAATGATCGATTACATTACAATGAATTCCCAGTTAGTTCCCCTAAATTCCCATTAATTCCCATAATTCCCATTATTCCCATGGAAAGTTTCTTAAATGGAATATTTCCAAAATTTCCCAGCTTAACTTCCCATGGAAATTTACCGGAAACTTTCCGGAATTTTACCGGAAATTTTCTGCCCCTTTGCAACCCTAGTCAACATCAACATCTACGCTTGCCGTCCCCATGTATTTGACGGCGCGTGCACACCAGTCTATGACACACACTAGCGCGGCGTGAGCGGAGCAAACCGAGCGTTTTCAGTTCATTCATATGGAAGTTGAGCTTGGCTCACACAAGCTCAAGTTCCATGAATGAAGTGAAAACACTCGCTAGCTTCGCGCCATTGTGTGCTCGCTGCTATTGTGCCTGTTTAGCGAGGTTCACAACTTCACAGTAGGCTATGTAAACGCCCCTGCTATTTAAAACATGTATCGCTAAAGCGTTTAACATTTCAACCGACTTGAATCGTCACACATTTATATAGATTTTCAACCGGTTGCGAGTGAATCGTTACATCCCTACCGGATATACTTAATTTTCCGTGTTCCTCTCCGTCTTACCTTGTTCAGCGAATGCACACTATCTAGTGGACTTTGTTTTCAAGCGCTCAAATCACTCGCATATGCACTATTGTACGTGCACCGTCCACATGTACACAACAATTTGGCTGCATGTGACATCACATGCACAGTGCGTGGACTGGAATGAGGACGACCGAAGTCTACTTTAGTATATAGCCTAGCCTCCAGCTCCACGGTTTATTTCTCATTTGCTGGCTGCCTGAGGCCTGGGCCTGTTGTGCACATACACATACACACTGATTCTTATCTCCGGTATGTCTGGAGAGGTTTGTAGTCTTACTTATTTATGGCCTCTTTTACCATTAAAGGTAAGAAAACAGCTGCAGGGATAATTTGTCCCCATTCCCTTCTTTCTTTTACTATTTCTTCCTTCTTTCTGTTGTTTGAAAGCTGTTATGCTGAACAGTCGTTATGTTAACAGACCTCTACATCATAAGACATCAAGCACATACACACTCAATCTGGCCTGTAGAGGTAGTCCTTCCCCTTGCAAGATACTCTGGATATTGTGTGTGTGTAAACCTGCTGTAAATATGTATGAGCTTCTGAGATTTCCTCTGGACATAAATCATCCCGCCTGATCCAATTGCATGTGAATTAGTGGTCGACTGATGTATCGCCATGGCCGATATATCGGTCGATATTTGTGTTGGAAGCGGGACTTTTATTTTGACGGTGCTGCAGACTTTTATTTTGACGGGCGGCGCTGAGAACACCAGCGCCTGACACCGGTTTCACACTGCACTCGTGAGCGTCACTGCAGCTGCAGACGCACGTGAGTATTTACACTGGAAGCGTTTGTACAGCGTCACAACAGCGGCTCCCAGGCTACATATAAGCAAGCATTCCTTTACAAAGACTTGTTAAATTTGTTTTTAGAAGTTGGTCATACACTTGATAGACTTTGTTCAAAGCCCAAACTGAATAATTAAAAACACGTTTAATGGGTAGGGTACATTTTCTATACAATTTTTGAGTCTTCTTTTTCTTTTCTGACATACTGCAGTTCTGAGCATACTGCACTGTTCCAGTGTTTACTTCCTTTTTATTCACATATTCATATATTTTTAAACAATGATTTATTTTTAAACAACAAATATTTTACTTGTGGCAAAAAAAAAAAAAAGACTAAATTACTTTAAATTTTTGTTTAATTAAACAGTAGCCTATTTTTAAACAACAAATGCTGCAATAGGATTGCAGATTCAAGAAGTTGCCATCTAAAGTATAGGACCTAAGCAAGTTTATTTTAAAGATTTTTTTTCTAATTTATTAAATATTGATTTAAAATATATATAAAGTATATGTATTTGTGTGTATATATATATATATATATATATATTAGGGCTGTAGCTATCGATTATTTTAGTAATCTAGTATTCTACTGATTATTCCATCGATTAATCGAGTAATCGGATAAAATATTGTGATAATAAAAATAGATCCAAGTGAACAACAGCCTTTAAAATGACTTGGTATACAAATAAATACAAACAGGTAACACTTTACAATATGGTTCATTAGTTGACTACCTTAGTTAACATACTAAGAATGAATAATACTTCTACAGCATTTACTAATCTTAATTTAATATTAATTTCAACATTTACTAATACATTATTGAAATCAAAGGTTGTATTTGTCAGCATTAATGTACTGTGAACTAACATGAAAAAAAATGAAACTAACTTTAACAGTATTAATAAGTACAGTTACAAATGTATTGTTCATTGTAAGTTCATGTTGGTTATACATTAAAAACATTTAAATATGTATTAAAGTGTTACCTAAATATATAACAAGCAATAATTATTTGTTCAAATAAAGTATCAAAGTAATCATATGGGTTTTATTGAACAACGCTGTTAAAATACACCATGTATAGAGATGCACCGATTACAATTTTCTAGGCTGATTCCGATTTCCGATTTTCATTGAGTTTGACCTGCCGATACCGATTTTAGCCGATTCCGATTTCATTTTTTAAAACCACTTTACAGCACACACAAATATTTATTTTCTATCTTTTTTTTAATAGAACATTTTACAATTTGCATAGAACATAATGTTTTTAACAGATAATTGCTATAAAATAGAACTATATAAATTACCCCTGGTGTGGGAAACTCACACACATCTAAAGTCCAGTGTTATGGAGGAACCATTTCCTTCTCACATCCAATATCCAATCATTTTTTTTAGATATATATTTAGCAAACTAAACGTCTGTATGAAAACAGGTAATGCAATAAAATAATATATAAATAAAAAATTAAATAAATATAGCCTTGCAGTATAAAGATATTTCTCAAAACACACTGGCCTATTGCAATCACTTGTAGCCTACAAACTGTTTAAATGGGTTCATTTTCTATAAATATTTTTGAGTCTAACGTTTTCTTTTCTGACATATAATCCAGTTCTTGATAAAACACGTACATTCTGTGCATTTTGGGAACTTTTTGTGTGAAATCATATTTAGGCTATTTTGTCCATCAAAAGTGTGTTTTCACTTTAATTGAGCTTGAGTTGCAGCAAATAGATTCGGCGCGGAAACGTTTCACGGCTGCTCACGCGACGCTTCTGCTTGACGCTCACGCGCTGCTCCCGCTCCCAGTGTGAATGCACACTGACAAAAAAATACGCGCTTGCTGTTTGAATTGCCGTAATTCACGAGGTTTCCTACATGTGCACGTGTGATGCTGCTGTTGCGCGATGTTAATCATGCGACGCCCGAGTTTTGACCTGCATAAAATCGGCATATGTCATCGGTTCCGGTCACGTGCCGGTCAATCGGTGCATCTCTAAAAATAAATGATATAAACTATAAACAACTTATGTACATTTACGTAAAAACAAATATCCGCAGAGAGCACCAATGGCTTGGCTACATTAAGGCACGATCAAATCCTTATTTAATATTGGCCAAACAAAATTTAATTCAAATATCAAATGAATCTTTAATTTTTGGTCACTTCTGTACGATAGAAATGCAACAGCTGCTGTACATTTTTTGTACAAGAACATGTGCAGTGCACGTCAAAACATGCAAACTCAGTGCAAGGGTTAAACTTTTATTTTAAAATCGCGATGAACAACAATTCGCATATATTTCAGAAAGATATTTATATATTCTCCTGTGTTGGCATAGATTTTCAGATGAGTTGCGCTACGACTCTTGTGAAACGGCGCACACTGCGTGGCGCGTGCAGATGAACGTTATAAGCAGACAAACTCGCACGCAGAGATGGAGTTTGAGAAACCCGAGACGCTGTCACGCATATAAATGATGACAGTACAACTATGAAACACGCGTCAGAGGTTTTGCGTTCCAGCACATGCAGAGACTGAGAATGTGTGGAGCAGCATTTACTGTGAACGGAGCTGAGGTACTTTTAACACAATCTGCACGCATGTAAATAATTAAAGGTTCGTGCTTCTCTGTGGGGGGAAAAAAACAGCGCATAGGCCTATATTTATTTTAACTGATTCACAGCCATTGTGATTTCATGATAGCACTATGCTTTATTATGATTGTAAATGATTTTAAATAGATTGCGTAGGCTTAGAAAACGGTGTAATAATGCGGTTTATGGATTCTCGTGTATTTTGCCGGTTACTCGACACGGGTAAATTGCAATCGAGGATTTTTTTAAATCGAGTACTCGACTTGAATCGAGGAATCGTTACAGCCCTAATATATATATCGGCTTTATATTGGCCATCGGCCACCCTGCTCTCTAAGATATCGGCATCGGGCATCAAAAAACCCATACAGGTCGACCACTTATGTGAATCTAATAATATTTTCCTGTTGTTCTCGGTTTAATTAATTCTGAAATAATGGGTAGCTGAATACATTCAATGTAAGAGCTCCTTCTCACTTCACATGGACTGAGTTCTACAGACATGAAGCCAGAGCATCATAGGCATCACACACACACACACACACACACACACACACACACACACACACACACGCACACACACACACACAGGAACTGAGCATTACTCCTGATGACAGCCTTGGGTGAAGGACCATGTCATATAATGAGCCATTAACACACACAAGAACTGCTTTTTGCCCCTTGGCTGAATATCCACTCTGAAACAGTGTTTTCCTCTTCCTGCCATACGTTGACTGTGTGGACTTTATGAGATCATTTTTGTGTCTGTTTACAAGGTAACATATCGGTGTCAAAAATAGTTAAAGTCTTACAGGGGTAGACGGAATGCACAAAATACACACACACATCCAGGAATTGTATGCTATTATATTGTGTTAAGTTAAACATGTACAACCAGTGTTGGGCAAGTTACTTTTAAAAAGTAATTAGTTACAGTTACTAGTTACTTCTTCCAAAAAGTAACTAAATTAGTTACTCAGTTAAAATTTTTAAAAGTAACTAGTTACTTAAGAAAGTAACTATTGCGTTACTTTCAAGTAAAATAAAATTTTAAATGCTCAAATGTGACCCCACCTCTACCCCTCTTTAACGGAACTTAAAATACATGTGCATGTTCAATTATTTATGATAAATCTGAATATTATAATGAAATGGACACTTAATACAATACATTATTAACAGAAACATGAAACATTGTACACACATAAAAAAAAAATTTTTTTTTGCTGTGGGACAAAGTGAGACTAGCCTCCAATCAGATTCGTTCCTTTAATTTCTTTAAGGAAAAAGTAATGTCTATACTTCCATTTAGAGAAGGCTACTTTTGGATTATTTGGGCTCGTCGCCATACCTGTCTCTCGTTGACTGACTAGCTTGTGTTGTTCCTTGTGTGTCCTGTCCTGTCCGACTATGCGTTATGATGGGTCGTTCGCAATTCATGAGCGTTAGCCGTTAGTGATGATGATGGGTCGTTCGCGAATGAGCGTTAGTGATGACGGATCGACTCGTTCGCGAATGAGCTTTTGATGGGTCGTTCGCGATTCGCGAATGAGCCGACTCTAAGAGCCGGCTCTTTTAGGTGAACGTCGGGAGCTCGAGCTAGCTCGCATATCTGAAGAGCCGACTCTATTTTTACTAATTTAGCCTATAGAAATTAAATAGTTATGTAATAAAGATGAGAAGAGTAATCAATTAGATTACTCGTTACTGGAAAAAGTAATGCCGTTAGTAACGCCGTTATTTATAACGCCGTTATTCCCATCACTGTGTACAACACACATTTTAAACTTTCACTAACAATGAAATACTACCTTTCTTATTAGGGAAAACACAATAGCTGTCATTAGTTGCCACTATTTCATTTGTATGCAACTAAGTTGTAAATGCTTTTGGAGATATGAATATACAAATATATAAAGATACAATGTACATATTTGTCATGCCAATAAAGTTTTTGAATTAAACCATTTGAAACAGAACAGGGAAAGGGGTTTTATTGAATTATTTTAAGTTCAATTTTTAGTTTTAATGTTTCTGGCATGGCAGTAAAGTTGATCTTTTTGTTTGAGGAATCTTTCCTACATGCCTTCCTGCTGTTACAGTGTGCAGCTGGAATGTTAGTATTCATGTTCCAGTCACTGCAGAGTGCTTTGGCTCCCCCTGGTCCGCCTGCATTTAACTCCTTCCCTCAAGCCCAGCTCTCCACAAACTTATAGTGAGAGAGATTCAGACAGCAGAATCCTGTATATTCACCAGCAAACCTGTAAGAGGTTTATTATTGCACCTCATCTCCTCAAATAATCTGAAAGTGAAGTGCGTAAATTCTGTGCCCTTACACCGTGTCCTAACTACACGCGCGATAAAAGGTGTCTTTTCCAAGTTAATCTGAGTTTTTGTCCTAACCAGCCGCGACGGCGACGGCGACATGCGACGATTCTATTTTAGAAACGGTTTCTTTTTTTTCTGCGACGTTGCGGCTGGAACAACAAACACAAAATGGGGCAATGATAATCTCAGGTACTGTTTATGTGCTTTTATTTAATGTTAAAAGCATGCAATGTGACTTTGAATATCATTTAGGGGTCCCAGCTTTGTAGCTGTAAACAACAATGGATAATTCGCCTCAGATCTTGAAATTAAACAAATGGAATCAAGAACGTTCAAACTGTGAACAAACAAGTGTGTTCTTTAACAATGATTGTTTTAGTAACTCAGTAGCCTATGTATTTTTAATAATGTTTAAATTATGTAATATTTGTGAATTTGATTATGTACCCCACTTATCCATTTTCTCACAAGACTCCACCCACACAATGTTCTGATTGGCTGTGGATTTTGATTGATGTTGACGCATCTTCGCAGTCGCGTCTAGTGTGGACAGAAAAATGATTTGTCGCTGGAATCTTATGGCATCGCGTCTGGTGTTAGTTACACCAATCAGAATTGTTTTCTCAAACACTCCTGCTTCTTCCACTCTGCCCTCCATCTTTCATTAAGAATATGATAGGTATTATGACTAGAGTATCCATGGCAGTACTGCAGGGGATCTGTCAGTTATTGCTTTATGTTGTATTATGTTGAAAAATAAATTGTTTAATTAACTTCACTCTAAAGTTACAGAAGCTAGATTTTTTAAAATGTTTTAGTAGTATGAGGTAAAATGTACTATATGACTTTTTAAAAAATGTTTTTGCAATGTAAGCATCATAACAAAGTATATAAATACATTAATATGGTACTGTACCAATTCTATTTGGCCAACGTCGGCTGTCCGTGAGACTCTGTCAGGCTAGTTTTTGCGGTGTGTTATACACATCGGCAGCAACGTTGGAGAGAGAAAGATCACTTGTCTGTGCACAAGAATAAAAGCGAAAGGGATGAAAGCAAGCGAAGAAATTAAGACTGCACAGACAGAAGGCTGTTCAAACTTTACATCATCTTACCTGAGCATTTCAATACTTTAATATTTTCATGACAACATTAGCCACTTGAAATAAAGAAAGTGATCAACATGATATTAAAAATGGTAAGCAAACGCTGCTTTACGGTTTGTATATCTGCAATCCTAGTTTCGGTTTCCGTTTTTGAAAGACGAATAGAGATGATACCTGCTGATATAGACAGTTATGTCCTACATGCAGGTGCTGGTTGGCAGTCGGCTGTTAGAGATGTGACGGTGACAAAATTCCCCCACCGGTTAATCGACTTGTGACAACACCGGTAATACCGGTTTCCCGGTCTATACAACGTAAAAAAAATTAAAAAATCGCCGGGAGTTTGATTGACAGGCGATCTGATCAATCATAATACGCCATTTTTGTCCGACAAAGTAGTCGAGAGAGTTGGTGGATTTAACATTGAATAACGGATTGTATCGCTACTGATGTCTTTCCGCGGTTAAAACAACAGTCCTTCTGATGTAGGCTACATTCATGTTTATTTGATGCTATAAATTAACCAAGGAAAAGATGATCGGTTCACGAGCAGCTTTAACTGAGGCAATCTGTCACGACGCATTAAAGAGACACAAAATAGTAGGCCTATTTATGGTTTAATTTTCTTTGACCAATCAAATTTGAAAGTTGAGACTTTATTAAATGTTATCTGCTTGGTCCTGTCTGTCAGCGCGTTGTCAGTGTCCTCTATGTATTTTTCACGTCATTAATAGATACTTGCAGCAGTCTCGCACGCGCTTAGAGCTCGTGTGAATTGCACGTATAAAATGAAGTTAAGGAACAACCTCGATCCATCAGGAAACGCCACATATGTCGCTGCATTTCACTGCGTTTCATGACATTTTCTTTTTTTGCGCGAAGAAGCCGTTCGCCGGAGATGTGTTAAAAGATAGCGGAGTGCATTCATGATTATTATTATTAGGCTGCCGGTATAATCCTGGCGCCGGGTCTGAGTGAGTCATTTACTCTCTTATATTGTGACACTTTAAGACCAGCCGCCTCAGCAAATGATGCGAATCTCACACACGTCCCATTTTCTCACAAATCTTTACATTTATTTAAAACTTTATTTTACTCATTGAGGACACTCGACAAAACAGACAGTTTGACATAGCTTAGTGTGTGTTATGGTTCGTTCAAGCCCGAAAGAGAACTCGATACTGACGCACATTTTTCTGTGGGTTGTGGTTGTGTGTGTGTGTGTGTCACAAAAGACAGCGCGGTCTCTTGTCTTGTCGCGCTTGAATTATTTTAAAGTATTTTTGCATTAAAAAGAGCATGTTCATACAACGCTAGTCAACAGGTGACAGAAAAAAAACGGATACTGCGGGTTAAATATTAATAACGCTTTAAACTGCTGTTTTTGTTTTGTTTTTTTTGGCGGTGCCGCGGTGGGCAAGTGATGAAACCGGTGTTGCGACTGAACACCGTGTAACACTGGTAACACCGACTACCGTAGCAAGCCTATCGGCTGTAGTCTTTGCGGTGTTTTCATGAGCAGCTTTTTGTCCCAGAACGCAGCCGACGCAAGGCTAGTTCTTTGATGTCGGCTTGGTGTGTTACTGCCTTAAAAATGCAGCACTTATTTATACACTACAGGGGTCCCTGGTCCATTTATCTATACATCAATTTAGCCTTGGCCTGTAAATGGTTGAAGACCCCTGGTCTAGAGCCAAAGGAACATGTGTTTTTACAATGCTGGTTAAAAGTAAATATATTTTAATTTAGGAATGGTCACATGCTTGACATTGAGAGTTTTAGTGAGGCAGGGTCGTACACTGCACAGACTCTATTTATACTGAACCCCTATATAAATAGACAGACCTAACCTAGTGATGAAAAACTTAAACACAGAGACCCACATATGTGGATTCAAATTAGTATGACCTTAATTCAGTGTTCAGGTTTATGTGCAGCTTGGTACTAAGCTGAGAAATCACCTTTGTGCTCTTTCAGATCAGGCTCACATAAAAGCTAGCTGTTTGAGTTTGAGGGCTTCTCATGCTGTTTCCAGCAGGGGAAATATATACCAGCGGATTTATTTGTTGACTTTTCCAAAGTGCTTTATATACTTGAATGTGGTTTAATTATTGATTTAAGGGTCCTGTCAATGTTACTTAAGAAAATCAATATCCAAGATGATATTAAAAGGAACTGGTTAAAAATTTACTTAAATGCTGAGTTGCATTTGTTTGCCCAGTACGAGAGCTTATTGAACAGCAAATCAACATATTATAATATATCTATAGAATAGAGATGCACCGATTACAATTTTCTAGGCCGATTCCGATTTCCGATTTTCATTGAGTTTGACCTGCCGATACCGATTTTAACCGATTCCGATTTCATTTTTTCTAACCACTTTACAGCACACACAAATATTTATTTTCTATCTTTTCTTTAATAGAACATTTTACAATTTGCGTAGAACATAATGTCTTTAACAGATAATCGCTATAAAATAAAACTATATAAATTACCCCTGGTGTGGGAAACTCACACACATCTAAAGTGCAGTGTTATGGAAGAACCATTTCCTTTTCACATCCAATATTCAATTTTTTTTATATATATTTAGCAAACTAAACATCTGTATGAAAACAGGTAATGCAATAAAATAATATATAAATATTTTTTTTTATAAACAAGCCTTGCAGTATAAAGTTATTTCTCAAAACACACACACAGGCCTATTGCAATCACTTGTACAAAATGAATAATGGGTTTAAAGTTCTAATGGGTTCATGTTCTATAAATATTTTTGAGTCTTGATAAAACACGTAAATTCTGTGCATTTTGTGCACTTTTTGTGTGAAATCATATTTAGGCTATTTTATCCATCAAAAGTGTGTTTTCACTTTATTTGAGCGTGAGCAGTGCAGAAATAGACTAGGCGCGGAAACGTTTCACGGCTGCTCACGCGATGCTTCTGCTTGACGCTCACGCGCTGCTCATGCTCCCGGTGTGAATGCACTCATTGATTAACATGCACGCCGACAAAAAAATACGCGCTTGCAGTCTGAACGGCCGTAATTCACGAGGTTTCCTACATGTGCGTTCCGTGTGCACGTGTGATGCTGATGTTGCGCAATGTTAATCATGCGGCGCCCGAGTGCATTTGACCGGCATAAAATCGGCAATATGACAGACTGACTGGTTCAGGTCACGAGCCGGTCAATCGGTGCATCTCTACTATAGAATGATTTCTGAAGGATCATGTGACACAGAAGACTGGATTAATGGCAGCTGAATATTCAGCTTTGCCATCACAGGAATATACTGCATATTCAAAGAGTTATTTTTTATTTATTTTATTTTTACTGTATCTTTGTCCAAATAAATGTAGCCTCAGTGAGAATAAGAAACTTCTTTAAAAAAACAACAACTTATAAACAGTAGTATTCACCCACTGCACTTCTTCAAATCTGCTAGCACATGGCTGCAGTCTTATGGAAATGTATGTTGTTTAAAAGCTTAACTGAAGCTAGTTCGCTCAAAAAGGATAATTCTGTCATCAATGTTGGATCTTTATTTAACCCTCTGGGGTCTAAGGGTTTTTTGGGGTCCTTGAGATGTTTTGACATGCCCTGACATTTGTGCTTTTTTCAGTTTCTTATAAACATATTAATGGCAAAGGTGTAATTACACTCTATTTAGCACAAACAGGGCTACCATAATATGTGAGCAACATGTATGTACATGTTTGTATTTTTTATATTTTTTCCAAAAAGGTATTTTTCCACAAATTTTTAATACATTCAAATTGTATAATTTCCAAGGTAAACATTTCTAGTATGCAGTTAATTCTCATACTGTATTTTCAGAAAGTTTTGGAATATATCCTCTCCTCAAATGTGTCACTAATAAAAAACAATAATAAATAATATAATGAGAAGGCTTATGTTGACCTATTAGGATTTTTTTTACATCTACTTTGTCTTTCTTTTCTTTTTAAAGTATAGCCTGGATTTTATCATTCATATTTCAAAGTTAATGATTCATTAGTTTGATATAGTCTACAGTGGAACAAACACTATAAAAAAATCTTAGATTATGAGTTTTATTTTTGACAAAACATACTAACGTTATATATTTAACATATGAGCAGAAACTGGTTAACTAAAGCTTATTTGATGTCTATTTTAGAGTAAAATACTTTATAATCTATCCAAAACTAGTCAACTAAATGTTGTCTTTCATATTTTGTCTGTAACAACAACAGTGCGATTTCGTGCCGTTCGTTCACTCACACACAGACACGCGATTCATATTAAAACAGTATTTTTTTGCGGTTTACAGACACTATATCGCGATTAGAAAAAAGCACTTAAGAATAAAAAAACTTACTATGACAATCCTCGCTGGATCCATGGCTCCTCGAAGTGAAATTAAACCAGCACTTCTGAGGTAATTATCCAGGATTATTCCTCACAGCCTCGCAAAACGACATAGACTACCGCTATGTACATTAATCTGATTAAATTTGTTGTGTTTTATCGAGCTCGTGTGGGCGTTGGCAAGTTTCAGATCATTTGCGTTTGAATAGCGTGCGCTCTCTGTGGGCGTGGTCACATTAAAAGATAATTGGATGAAATGAGAACGACTGACATCTCGCTGATTTTATATAGATTACATAAACAGAGAATATTTGTTTTAGTTTTGAATTAGATTATTTAAAAGTACACACTTAAATGATTATAAAGATATATTGCTCATGCCTGGGTGAATAGTATTCTGTGAGTTTTGTTTAAGTTTAGAGACGTGCACCAGAAAAAAAGTTCACGGAGACGGAAAGGCAGAAAGCACACCCTGTTTATTTTCTTTATTTTATAAATGCACAATGTTTTATTTCGATTGTAAGTGGACACATAAAAAAGTAGAAATTTAACAGTTTATTTTTTTATATTTCTTAAGTCTGTATGACCAAAAATGAGTATTTTAAGTCTATTTTGCTGCTATGTGAAAAAAAATCAAGCATATTTACTCGCCCTCATGAATTTCTTTCTTCTGTGGAACATTAAAGTAGATATTTTGAAAAATGTAGTGCCCATTGACAACAAACAACAACACATTTTTAAAAATATCTTCTCATGTGTTCCACAGAAGAAAGATAGTCATACACGTTTAGAACTACACAAAGGTAAGTGATGATAGAATTTTCATTATTTTGGTAAACTTATCCCTTTAATACGTTATTTTAATTGTAAGACACTGCATATTTAATATGTAGTTTGGATGATTGTGTTGACACTTTTTTCCCCTTGTGTATGTTTTGCTCCAGCAGCTTGTGTAGTTGTGGGTGTGTCCATAACTTTCTGAGTGACAGGCAGCCAGGCAGTGTGAGAGGGGAGGGGCAGAGTGTGTGAGGGCGGTCTCTACCTCGTGAGCTGCTGCAGTGTGTGGGGAGTGTGTCAGTGTGTCGGAGACCTGCAGTTTAGAAGGGCTAGAGAGCAACGCACAAACTTGCGCACTCAGCACACATGCACGCACACCAACACACAACCGCGGCACAGGACGCCGCCGGACTCACTGGAAAATGAATCTAATGAAGGGAAGGACAATCCGCCTGCAGCATGGTGAGTACAGACAGCGGTGGAGTTTAGAGGTGCTAATGGCTTTACCTTACGGGGGTTGAGACGGGGGAGGGGTGGGAGAGAGGGGATACTGTTACTGTTTTTACTAAGTTTTACTGTACTGCTGCTGATTACATGTATATCAACAGTGTGAGATTAAGTATACTAGAAGAGAAGGCTGTAGCTAAGCAGAAACATCTTTATAGTTTTGCTGCTTATTCAAGGTTTATGTGAACAGAACATCTAGTCGTTGTGTGTTTTTAATAAATAAGTGGTCAGAGTGTGTGTTGGTGGTCCTGTAATGTCCTTGACACAGGTAAAGCAGCCGAGGGGAGCGAAACTGTGGATTCAGCACTTCATTGAGAGCTGACTGCATTCTGCTGTTTCTCTGTAGGTTTCATAGAGCCGGCTTGAATGTGTCTGTGTGTGACATAGCTTCATGACTATCGGGGTGTAGCCTATGTGTGTGTGTGCTTTGGCCTGTCACGCCAGCTGTTCTCTGCATTGCACTCGTCTCCTTTACATCTCAGCGAGCCTATAAAGAGGTCAGCCATGCAGAGGAAGGGAAGTGTGTATGTGTGTGCAACACTCTTGGCCTTTCGCTCTCTTAAAGGTGACTGCTGCCCTGAAGGTGAGGAATGAAGGCAATGTGTTTAATCTGAAACCATATTTTTTTCATCTCCATCATGTTTGAAAACACTGACATGTATGGGTTCAATTTAGCCCTGTCTTCTGCATTTGGGGTTGATATTGAAATTGGGCCCAGATGGAAAGAATGTAAGATGGAAAGAGGGGCAAAATGAAGTGTTTAGAGTAGAAGTAAGTTGCTATTAGTACACTCATATGCTCATTCATCAGTCCAAACCACAATTACGCTCCGAGCAGGTTGCGCTGTGCTACATCTGCTTGTTGAACCACAAACATTCATAGTTCTAACTCTTTATGAGGCACTTCCTCTGACCTGAAGTGTATCTTCTCTAAGAGCGCTGCTGGGCTTGTCCTGTGAACAATCGCTCTGTCCTTGAAATTGAGTGAGCCGGGTACAATTTACAAAGTCAATCTAAACATCCAATCCCCCAAACTGCATATGGTTCAGTTTTTCAGGAAACACTGCAGCTCTGGCTCAGTGATCTGTAGCTTACAATAGCTGTAGAGGTAACTGGAAACAAATGCGTTTAAAAGCTAAATAGCCTCCCACTCATTCATTCAAGCCCACCTCTGCTTGTCTAGATGCCAGAGCCTTAAATTAGGCCTATTTATTGTCCTTCATTGCTTTTTTTGTGTGTCTCTGGGCAATTTGGCAGTGAGGCGATCTTTAATTCAGCCCACCTCACTGTAGAGACATTTGTCCAAGGGTCACTGGGTTATCTAGTAACTGTGTTTGAAGAGCAGGTTTACTCAGATGCTTTAGAGAGGTCTGAGGTTTGTCTGTAGCTGTGTTCAGGTAGAGGGCTTTTCCTGAGCCTGCCCTGATGTGTTAAACTTTAACTCTTCAGAGAAAAGCTGCATGCTTAGAAGATTTCATGACTCTTGACTGAAGAATTTTGTCGTTCCGTTCTTCAGGGGCTTCGTGAGGACGGCAGCTGCAGGGTTTTTGATAAATAGGGGGTCTCAACAGTAATAACAAACACCTTGTCTACGGTATTTAATGTATAGGCATGTGTTTAGGCATGTGTAAATGTGTGGCTTCATTTTGCTAGTGGGCATATGTCTGATATGTGTGTGTGTCTGAGAGTTTACTTAACTTTAAGGAAGTCCCTGCCAATGTGGCTCTTTTGGGTTATATATATTTATACATTCACTACCGTTCAAATGTTTTGAGTTGGTATGATTTTTGTAATGCTGCAATTATTTAATCACACATACAGTAACATATTTTTAATATTATTAATATTAATGTGATTTCAATCAGCTGTTTTCTACTTTATTATATTTTCAAATGTAATTTATTCGCGTCACATGATCCTTTAGAAATCATATAGTTATTTTTGCTTTAAATAAGGTTTTTATGATATCAAAATTTGTTTTCATTTGAAATTTCATAATTTCAATATCACAAAAAATAATACTAGCATAAGTTTAAAAAAAAAAACTCAAGCTGACTGAAGACAAGTAAACAGTGAGAAAATAAGGACAAAGAAACTAATTACAAGCATATAGGAAAACAAACTACAATAGAACAAAGACACAAATGAAATGGAGCTACCTGAAAAAGCACCAGAAATAACAAATACTACATAAATAAACAGAGCAATTCCAATAGGGTCCTCACAACATCAGTGCCCGGGCCCTAATTAAATTGTATAAAAAAATCAAATGTATAAAAACACTGCATAGTCTTCACTGTGCAAAATGAAATGTGCATTTATTCTGATTCAAGTTACAAAAGTGATTCAATCAAGAGCAAGGAGAGATGGTCTTTTGTTGTTTTATTCTCTTTTTTTCCCCCCAGACAACAGCAGGTGTATTTGGATGCTATAAGACAGAATGCCTTGATCCAATGTACTGATTCAAATGCATTTTCTTTTTATGGATGTTGTTCCATGCCTTGTAAGCAATTTTCTCTCTCCATACAGCGAAAATCAATGGGGTCCTATGTTTTATTGTGCCAAAATGATTTTCATTGTTTGGGTAAAAACATTCTTCAAATATTTTTTGAGTTTAAATTTTTTTGGTGAACTATCACTTTAAAAATGACATCATCTTAATGGTGGGTTCATCTCAAAGGTGGGTTAAAAAGCCACCTTTGGGTTTGACGGAGTTGTGCTGAGAGGTTATATTCTAAATAACATGAATAGAACTGCATTATGAATCAGTGTATTGCTATGGAACTTGTTTTGGTGGCTCTTGTTGTTTAAGGAATGTTGTCACACCCTTTGGATGTCTTTCCTTTAACGTGGTAATCCCAACACATTAGGCAGGAAAGAAAACCGTTCTGTTTGGAGCATTTGAGGAGGAAATTAATGGTCCACTTATAGAGGAAAAGATGAATAGGATAAATAAATAGGATACATAAATGTGCACACATTTTAGTGAGATGTAAACACTCATTTTTAGGTGAATTCTCACTGCCCTTTTACACCCCGTGACATATTTTAGCAGATGCCAAAAGAGTTGCGTCCAAATTCGCTGTGATTACAAAGGCTACTTCTGAAAGACTATGTCAGACATCAAGTTGGTAAAATTACCATTAGACAGAAACTTGCTCATGTTATTCACACTGACCTGTTAGCTTACTCAGACTGTTGTTAAACATAATTGCCCTCAGAAGCACAAATCCAGTTTCAGTCGAAATCTACATTTAAAGTATTGGTAAAAGGTAACTGTTCTAAAATGGCTATTCTTTGTTATCATGTGATCTTCTGAATTTATCTTCTCTGAGTTTATCTTCACAGTTGGTGCCCATTGCTTGTGCCAAATGAAAACATAGGGACCCCCCCCCAAATTTATGTAACCCCTTCCACATGACCTTACTCTGTCACATCCTGCTGAGTTCAGCCCCAGACAGTGTCTCCACACAATCCAGCTCTCAGCCAATGGAGTCTCGCTTCACAATAGAAGAGACGAGGACTCAATCCATCAGTGGCAGAGGGCCAAAAGTCAAAGTTTTTTTTGTGTGTGTTTGGCTCATGAATAGGCTTTGATCTCAATGCAGCCGCTCTGAAGTTGTACACCGTTCTGGAGATTAACCCCAAAGACCCAAGGACTCAAGATTTTAAGTTGTATGTTTGACTGATTATGTGCCAGTGGTATTAGATGGAGTCCCATCTACAGGTTTGAATTTCAGGGAAGGACTGATTAAAATTAGTTGGGATTTATTTTGAGGAGACACTTGAAGCTAAAAGCTGCAGTCCTCTTAAGTAATATGTATCGGTTAGCAACTGCCACTCAATCGTCTTAATCCACATTCACTCATTCAGGATTCATTGAAGTAGTAGAGACATAGAGTTGACATAGTAGTAGAGAAGTATAGAGATAAACTATGATAGAAACTCTGTTGAGCTGGAATAGATTTGTTAGAAATGACTTTCAGGTAAAATATTAATTTTGCATCTTGTCACCCTATATATTTGTTACTTAAAGTGGCATGAAATTAAAATTCACCATGTCTATTTTGTAAATGCATGTTGTAGATCTTGTTGTGAGCAATTCATCCATGTATGTTTCTTTTTTGTTTTATTTGACCTCGTAATACTTAATCCAAATATCATAACCAATCATAACATTCTTTTTTTTTTTTAAACAAAAGGCTTCTCTCAGGTTACCTATACTGGACTTCTCCAGTCATTTCGTTCACTTAAACCCGCCCCTGCACAATCGACTTGAAGCTCGCATATATTTTTAAGTTAAACGCCACATCTCAAAATCCAATCAGCAGCCGGTGCAGAGAACTAAGTCCCCTCCCTACATTTTTTTCTTGTTCGGTTATCTGTTTCACTCCGATGTGTCATAATACAGAAGAAAATATCCATTGCACTTGTGTTTCATTGCAACTTAAATGATTGCTATGTTCTCATACCATATCCTGGGCCATGTGACCGGAGGGACCCACTGAGAAACTCTTGAGTATTTCCTACTCATTGAATTTAAGCAATGGCCCCTGTACCGTGAAATTAATTTGATATACCAAGGTACTTCTAAGAACACTGTAGTATTACCACCATGCTAAATCTCCATAAAACAGTATTGTTCGTGCAGCGATTTCATAAAAAAATCTCAGACTTGTTGAATATAGAATACCATCCATCCTAAACTACTGGTGTATGTTCTGTGTAAGTTGGGCAAGAGATTCAGATGATCAGTTCTCGGTTTTCATTTCAAGGTGAATGAAAACACACATATCCATTGGTCACACTCTACAAAGCCTTCAAGAATGACTGTAGGGCCCACATAGTCTTAATGATGGACATTTGATTGTTTTGAGTAGACAGCTGTAGATGGACAGAGCCTCTAATGAGTCTTGGCTTCTCCAGGCACACTGTTTACAGCTTGACGCCAGCCCAGTGGCAGTATGAATCAGAGCGCTACCTTGACGCCTCTGGGTCAGCATGTGGGCCGTCTGAAAGACTGACACTCTTCAAGCATTCAGAGAACTCGAATGGGATACTCTATATTGCTGTCACCATCTGAGTTTTTGTTTTTTCAATACTCCTATATCTGTACATCAGCACAACACAGTTTTATGTAAAATACAGTTATTTTAAATACAAATTCAGAATGGAAGATAATTCATTTGAATTTGTTCAGAATGGACCATATTTACAGTTCTTCACCACAGTTGAATTGACCATGTCCTAACCAGATTTAACATTTTGTCAATCATTTGGTTTCTATTTCTGCAGCATTGTGTTGAGTAGCTCCACCCACAATAAAATATCATTGGTCCTATGTCTATATAACCGTATATAATCAACATCAGATGTATTCTGATAGGCGCAGCATTTAATTTTTCTGTTTTGACCAACAAATCAGTTATCACTGGAAACTTACCGCATTGTGTCTGGTTAGGACACTATGCAAATCATTTAAAAAAATGCTCATGGGGAGGGTTTGTTGATGTCTTTGAGGGCTGTTATGACTTGTGTGAGCATCAGTTTGTTTCCCTGTGGAATGTCAGACAGCTCTCATTTTCTGCCTTTGCTCACTCCAGGAATGTGATGAACTCTGTTTTAGCACGTGGCATATATTTAGTTTTATTTTTCGCAACTTCTGGCTTTTGTAACTCAATCTTAGCGATAATTCACTCAATAATTACACTTTTTTCCATCATTTACTGCCCCTCATGGCGCTCCAAACCTCTATGACTTTTTCTTCTCTGGAACACACAAGAAATTTTGGACCATAAACTTTTGTGTTCCACTGAAGACAGAAAATCACACCGGTTTGGAACAACATGAGGGTGAGTATTAAATGATGACCACATGCAAATGTTTTATAAATAAGTGATTATGATTCATGCCAAAATATCAACCCTGTCAACAGTTATAAATTAAATGTTGCTGACAGCCACAGTTGAACATGGTTCCATATTTAGGCTCTACTAATTTCAGTCCTTTCCTGTTCTCTTAAGCAAAATTGTTTCTCTGGGGATCCATTTTGTTGGAAAAATGTCTATCCAGGTACCATTTGTGTAGTGAGCTAGTGGATAAATATTTCCTGAATGTGTTTTTCTTTTAGTGAGCTATATTTGAGCATTTCAGGTTGATGTGACCTCATCAGTGATCTGTGAGTGAGGTCAGTAGCATTGGACAGTTGTTTGATGTGATGATTGGAGGTGTCATGGTGCAACAGCTGCTTCACGTCTTCAGGAAGTCGATAGATGCTACATGTTCACATGTCTAGAACCTTATTCTTATCAGCCTGCTGATAATGAAGCAGGGAAATATATATAGTGGTTTGGGGAAGAGAAAGAGAGAGGTTTATATGCCTCTTTTGTGTTCACAATTCTCCATTGATGTACCGCCATCACATTGTGCCCTACCAGAGTTTCCGCCCTCTAAACCTCTGTGCCACCCTCATGCACAATTGCCTGGTCACCTGATCAGGTGGGATAGGACAAACATAGGAAATTGAATTATTTGTCCACTCTTTTGTGTAGCTTACGCCTCTCTCTTTCTCTGTCATTCTTTTCTCTTTCACTGTGTCGCTCTAATGGACAGCTGGTTCATTCTGTCACTTGTGCTGGGGTGAAAGGTCAAGCCCCCAGTGCTCTGCCCTGCCATACACTGTCTCTGAGTCTCTGTGTACGTGTGCACATATTTAATGTGTGTCTTATTACCTTACACATCTGTTAGAGCTCAGCTGCAGTTTTACGCAAACACACTTCAAAGAACAAGGTCTCTCTTATTCTTCTCATTTAAATTGACCCACCTTTTTAATGGATTATATTATCTCTCTAGTTATGTTATTCAATTTTGGGCTTCTAGTGTTCTTTGTCAGATGGCAGTTTTTAAGAACAAGTCTGAACATTTTACATTCCTATCGTCTATTCAACCACTAACCTATGCAGTACCTCCATAATGTACGTAAGCACAGTATGTATGTTTATATGCGCTTTAAAGTTTGATTGCAGTCAGACTAAAGCAATAATTCATCTTTTAATAATGTTTTAGCCTGACTTGAATCTTGGGTTAAACAGACAGCAGAGGGATTCTTTGTTCCCTGGAGACAGATGCAATTGATTTGATTATACACCAGTAAGAGTGTGACCCTTAGAGATGCTTTATTTAAGTAATCTAATATTGTCCAGCCAAAGGCCAAGCTGCCACCTTAAAAGGGGACAGACTTGATTTAACAATGCCGGATACCATGCACTCTCACGTCATGATTATCATTAGTGAAAAGAGCCCATGCCGTAAATAACACTCCTCCTAACGACATCTCTAGACACAGTCAACCGCCTTTAGACGGTTTGTCACATTCTGGGAAATGGTTAAATTCAACATGTATGCCAAGATTTTATATTGTTTTCAAAAAACAAAAACAACATGAAGCCACAGTCTTCATCTGTCTGTGCAATTGAAAACGACAACAACAATGTATAATTTAATATTTGAAGGATTAAATGCACATCCCATGACTTTTGAAGCAAGCGCACAATGCCAAGACAAGATGTAGTCTGATTAACATGTTGGCATGCTGGATGAAGCCGAGCTGCAATCGCATTTATCTATATCTGTTGGTTCAACTTCAAGACAACAGAATGGTACAGTTTCAGTCAGACTAAACCGTTTATGTGACATTTTTAAAAACTTCGACAGATTTCTAACTTTTAAAAGTGCATAAACATACTTAAAATGTTCACTTAGCCTATTAAATATTTTAGCAAACAATACTTTTAGCTGTCAGTAATAGGGTCTTAACCAGGTATGATGTAACAATTCCAACTACAAGCAATTAATTCGTGCACCAAGTGAAAATTGGGCGACACAATCAAGTCATCAGAATAGTTTATTTTCCTTTTGCACTCCCTCACAATTTTTTCCTGTGATGCAAAGCTGAATTTTCAGCTTTCATTACTCATTACTCAATCATTACTCAAGTCTTTAGTGTCACATGATCCTTCAGAAATCATTCTATGCTGTTATGGTGTTCAAGAAACATTTCTTCTTGTAATCAATATTGAAAACACTGAGCTGCTTAATATTTTTGAGGAAATCATGACACATTTTTTCAAGATGCTTTTATGAATAGAAAGCTCAAATCAGCATTGAAAATAGTAACTTTTTTTCAAGTCATCTTCATTTATATAGCGCTTTTAACAATGTAGATTGTTTCAAAACAGAGATTGTTTTGGCTTTATAGCCATGTTTTACAATCTTTCTATCGTAAAAATCGGTTCTTGAATAATGTTATTTTCCAGCTAAAGTTAGTTTTGATTGATTCACTTCCATAGAAATGATAATTTGTTATTAAATTAGGGGCCGCTAAGAGGGCCGCTGTTCTCTCTAAACAGACTTTAAACGCAAACCTGTGATAAACACTGATGGCGTTCACATGCGCATTAAGAATTGATTCTATAGTTATGTGCATTTGAATATATGTGCACAGGTTTGTAATTCCCTTCAAACCATGCCTAAACAAACTACTTGTCTTGCCTATAAATTTTGATACAGAATTTTATTTTATCACTTCGGGGTAGGTACGCAAACCGAATTTCCCCACAACGCTTTATATGTAGAGTGGTAAAGGGATCCTCCATAAAGGGATCCATCCTCCATTGGCACACTGCATTGTCATCGGGTCCAGGCGAAGGTCCTAGTCAGATCTGGATCCGGCAGGCTGCGGGAAAACCTCTGGTTAAACAAAGACACTAAAATTAGCATAGATGCCATTCTTCTTATGATGTAACGAGTACATCAGGATTTAAAGGAAGTGTTCCCAGTTCCGGCTGACCTAATCTATGGAGCCTAACATTGAATTATAGAAGTTGATAATGTGAACGCTAGGTCAAAGAGATGTGTCTTTAGTCTAGATTTGAACTGACAGAGTGTGTCTGCTTCGCGGACAATGGTAGGAAGATTGTTACAAAGTTTTGGTGCTAAATTTGGAAAAGGATCTACCGCCAGCAGTCAATTTTGATATTCTAGGTATTATTAACTGGCCGGAATTTTGAGATCGCTATAGACGTGAAGGACTAAAATGCATTAAGATCCTGCTCAAGTACTGCGGAGCTAAACCATTTAGTGCTTTGTAAGTAATCAGCAATATATTATAATTTATACGATGTTTAATAGGCAGCCAATGCAGTGTTGACAAAACCAGGCTAATATCGTCATACTTCCTGGTTCTGGTAAGAACTCGAGCTGCTGTGTTTTGATTTTTTTTTTTTTAAATCTTACTGACCCCAAAACTTTTGAGTGGAAGTGTATTTTGAAACCCATTCCGCTGAATTCAGCCAGTTCTGTCCCAAAATCACTGCAGAAGATGCTAAATAACTTTCCTTTAGATTCTGCTCAGGCCTGTCTATGAGGACTATGAGGAGTATAACAAAGAACAAGTCCAACCACAAACACTCATAAAACTACAGACTGTCCCTCTGATAAAGTGTGATACAGTGCACTCACATGAATTCATGAGGCACAGTGTCCTGTAGGCATGACTATGGAGCTTTGCAGAGTGATACCATTGTAGACCCAAATCTCTCCAACTTGTCTCACTAATGCCTTAGAGAAAAGACCAAGATGAGTGATAAAAAGAGGGAGAGGGATGAGCAGCTTGTGTGGCCATTTGGATCTGGAGGAAATTAAACCGTCTGCTGTAGACTAACAGTAAATCCCTCTTCTCTCTCAAACTGAGCCCTTCTAGGGTCTCCCATTCAGCTCACTGACAGAGGAAAAGCTTAAGCTGCGGTTTCTTACCTTTAAAATGTAAAAATGGAGAAGGAATGTGGAATAATTGACTCTCTCTGGGAAATGTTTGCTTTTACACTATTTGAGACAGGACGTCTGCATTGATTCCTCTTCCTTCCTACTACAGTCAGACTCATGACTGAGCATTAGTCATGATAAGTAGATGAAACCACAGCCTGCTCTAATCAACATCTTTTTCGCATGCCGTGAAACTCTTTGACTCGGTTTAGCTGGAGTGACGGCTCTTGGGAAAATGATATTGCTTTTGCTTATGGTGATGGGTGGTGTGTGTTACTGCGCGGGTTTAACCCTCTGGAGTCTAAGGGGTTTTTGAGGTCTGTGAGATGTTTTGACATGCCCTGACATTTGTGCTTTTTTCAGTTGCTTATAAACATATTAATGGCAAAGGTGTAATTACACTCTATTTAGCACAAATAGGGGTACCATAATATGCGAGCAACATCTATTTACATATTTGTATTTTTGAGGGAATAATGTTTATGCATGGTTATTCAAAAAACTAAAAATTAAAGTTTCTGAAAAAAGGCCACAAAACACATACTTAATATGTGTCCACAAGACTTTTGACTAATGGATGTAGTTGCCTAGTGTTTTTGCTTCAAAATTATCTGAAAATCACCCTGCCTAATCATTCACATAAAACAATACATTGATTTAAATTTTTTAAAACAGTTTTTGCTTCCAAAGGCAATATGCGCAGGGGCGTGACTTGCTGTGATTCACACCTGAGAAGACAAAGACCCTGCATAGTAATGAGCCTGCATACTAATGAGCCTGCATACTAATGAGCCATTCATTCAGGTGTGTCACACAAGAAAGAATGCGAGGACAAAAATAAATAAATAAATTATATATATATATATAAAATACAAATATAAATGAAAGTCAAAAGCACATTTTTAGTACATAGTCATACCTGGAAACAAATCCTGTTCAAATAGGCTATATGGACCATTCTACAGAATTAGTTAGAGTTAGAAAGTTAGAGTTCTCAGAGAGGAAAAAAAGGTATTTTTTCACAAATTTTTTATACATTCTAATAAAAAACAATAATATTAAGATTTTTTTTTTACATCTATCTTGTCTTTTTTTTTTTTTTTTTTAAGTAGGCCTATAGCCTGGATTTTATCATTCATATTTCAAAGTTAAGGATTCATTAGTTTGATATAGTCTACATTGGAACAAACACTATAATAACATCTTAGATTATGAGCTTATTTTTGACAAAACATTCTAACGTTATATATTTAACATATGAGCAGAAACTGGTTAACTAAAGCTTATTTGATGTCTATTTTAGAGTAAAAATCTTTATAATCTATCCCAAACTAGTCAACTAAATGTTGTCTTTCATATTTCGTCTGTAACAACAACAGTGCGAATTCCGTTCATTCATCACACAGAGAAAGACACGCGATTCATTTTAAAACAGTATTCGCGATTAGAACAAAGAATAAACTTACTATGATCCTGGATCCATGGCTTCTCGAAGTGAAATTAATCCAGCACTGAGGTAAATTATCCAGAATTATTCCTCAAAGCCTCGAAAAACGACACAGACTACCGGTACATTAATCTGAACTTGGTGTTTTATCGAGCTCGTGTGGGCGTTGGCAAGTTTCAGATCATTTGCGTTTCTATAGCGCGCGCTCTCTGTGGGCGTGGTCACATTAAAAGATAATTAGCTGAAATGAGAACGCCTGGCATCTCTCTCTTTTTATATAGATTACATAAACACAGAATATTTGTTTTAGTTTTGAATTAGATAATTTAAAAGTACACACTTAAATGATTATAAAGATATATTGATCATGCCTGTGTGACTAGTATTTGCGGAGTTTTGTTTATGTTTACAGACGTGCTTTAGAAAAAAAGTTCACGGAGACGGAGAGGCAGAAGGCACACCCTGTTTATTTTCTTTATTTTACAAAAGCACAATATTTTATTTCGATTGTAAGTGGACCCATAAAAAAGTAGACATTTAATAGTTTATTTTTTCATATTTCTTAAGTGTGTATGACCAAAGGTGACTGAGTATTTTAAGTCTATTTTGCTGCTATGTGAAAAAAATCGCGCAAAACGCGCCGGCGCGTTTCTCGACTCCAGAGGGTTAAATGGGGGTCCTAATTATGTTATGCATTATTCAGTGGAGAGAGTCTGCAGGATTTCTGTGGGTCTCAAGAGAGCTTTTCCCCAAGCTCCAGAGCCTGCTCTTTGATTGATGCCTTCTTTGCACCTCGGTCGGAACTGTTTGAGAGGAAAACCCCTCTCTCTCATGCTTTTGAAGGCCTTTCTGCAGATTTAAAAATGGCCTTCAATCATCTAAAAATTTTGATGGAAATAATTGGTTGAGAACTTCTCGGTTCTTGAGGCTAGACACTTCTCTCTTTTATTAGCTTTTCGCTGAATATAAAGATGCATCACAAACCCATTTTCA
This sequence comes from Semotilus atromaculatus, assembly GCA_031834385.1. Taxonomy (NCBI): domain Eukaryota; kingdom Metazoa; phylum Chordata; class Actinopteri; order Cypriniformes; family Leuciscidae; genus Semotilus; species Semotilus atromaculatus. Next base: position 18,815,705 of record JAULUF010000009.1, on the reverse strand, counting down.
GTGGAGAAGAAACCTGGAGAGAGACTAGATGGATGGATGTGTGTTCTCAAAGGTCCTTATGGACCAATGAATGAGACCAGCATACGATAATCACAATTATCTGAGCTTCAAGATGAGTTTCAAAGAGTGATCACACTTCCACACTTTGTGTGTTATTTCAGATGGTCGAGATGTATGTGGGGGAATCTCAGTTCCCAGGCTGACTGAGTTACAGCACTGATAACAGTGTGGCACAGCACATTCGTCCTAAGTGAAGACACACACACACACACACACACACACTCTGCAGCAGTTAGGTTGAAAAGCATGATGCCCTTTATAATGAGAAAATGATTGTTTGTCTTTGCTGGACTCTATCAGTCATTAACTTAACATTAACATTATTAACATTAACATTTACTGTGGATTCTTCAAACTTCAGACATTAGTAATCTTCACCTGCCAAAAAAATACCTGTATGTGAGCATCACACTATGAGGGCTATGTGTTTGTACTGTTAGTTTACCATTAGCCTGACCTGTGATTTTCTAAATAAAGTGTAGTCGCTTTTTCTGTCGATAATTTCTGTTCATTAAAATGTAATTTCTCAATTTAAAATATAAAAATGTAACAATGAGTTTTTGTTGCCTTAGTGCCTTTCATTGTGTGTGTGTCCTAATCATCTCTTGAATCTTGTGACTGAAGACAAGATTCCACATCCCCCTTTTGGAAACCTCTGTTACTTTGTTTTCTTTTAACTGTTAGTGTTTTAGGTGCAAGAAGGTCTTTCTCAGTCCTCCTACATGACATCTTTAATCTCTCATACCCTCTTTAATGCTGGACGCACAATGCACCTGTGCGTCTCCTTTCCTCGCAGCTGTGCCAAGTTGTTTTCCAGTTTCTTCGTTCCCATGTTCTTTATCTTTCTTTCTCTCATAACAACCCTCTACAATGTGAGTAAATCACTCACATATTGGACTAAGTAGTGTCTATCACTAGCCATTGGATATTAAATTCTTAGATTTAACTCGTTTTCATGCTAGAGTTGAGATGAAAATGAGGTTTTGTATTAACAACTATGTCTCTATTTGTACAAAATGCTGCACATTCATGTGATTCTGGATTTTGCACACACAAGTTGTATTGTATTAGTTTAAATGTAGCGATGCACATTTGTGAATTTGTCAAATAAATGGGTAGTTGTGCACACAATTAATAATTAGCACCAGGCCTATTCATTTGTAGTTGTTTGTGTGGATTGTGAAATGCTTAAAACAGCGAAAAGAAAGTCTCAAAATCCAAATGAATCAAATCAGAAACGAGGATCAACTCAGAAACGAATCAATGAATGCACCTGATCCACACATGCTCATCTTCTTTGTTGCATGCACAAATTATGATACACTAATACAAAAGAAAACATTTTGTATTCACAAAAATGTCTCTATTTGTACACATTGCTACACATTCATTCAATTTTGAATTTTGCACACACAAGTTGAAAGGCATGGATAAAACCTTTTCTGCAACATGTATCAAGTTCATTATAATAATTGTGCTTGCACGTGTTAATCATTTTGATACTATATTCATCCCATACACGTGCACCTGTGCAATATCATAGCCTATGACAATTGTTTTTGTCATATTATAATAACTGTATTATAATATGGGGTGGTGATGGCACAGTGGATAAGACACATGCCTGTGGTGTGAGAGACCCGGGTTCGAATCCACTGTGAGACACCAATGTGTCCCTGAGCAAGACACTTAACCCCTAGTTGCTCCAGAGGCGTGCAACCTCTGACATATATAGCAGTTGTAAGTCGCTTTGGATAAAAGCGTCAGCTAAAATGAATAAAAAATGTAACTGACAGACACTATCAGTGCAGCCGCTCTGTGCAGCTGAACACAGGAGCTCAGCTTCGCGGCTGAGACACGAATAGACTATTCACTTTTCTTTTTTTTTAATGCTGCCACACTGCCGATGTCTTTGTTGACATGGTAGAAGAGGACTGACTATGAATTAAATGCTCTCACAATTAAATAAATAATATTCAGCAAACCTTCTAGTAGCCTACTTTCTTCAATCTGTCTCTCTTCTCCACAGTGGTTTGGGCTAATCCAAAATAAGTGAAAACAGGGGGGGGGTGTTCTGAAGACAGACTGTTACCAGTGAAACAGGGGTGCTCTGAAAACACCCCCATTAGCAATTAGTGATTTCCACCTGATGAAATGAACGCGGCAAAACTGATGAAATGAACGCGGCAAAAAATCGACCAATCAGAATTTTGGTCGAGCCAGAACGTATCGGCCAATAATCGACTAATCGACTGGGAGATTACAACCCTAGTGATTTAATATTCATGGTCCCAGCAGCTCATCAATCCTTAGTGGGTTGCATATTATTATTAGTATTATTATTATCTTTTTATATTAATTACTATTATCTATTACTGTGATCTATTTATTTTACAGAAACACTGTATGCAGTTAAGAAAAATCACACAGAGTGCTGTTTTCCTGAATACCATCACGATTGAAAACGAGACACTATATTTCATAACAGTTCAATAAACAAATAGCCTAGTTAAAATTAAGTCACTTACATTTTAGACCCAATGACTGTTTTTGTTCTTTTTCAGCAGCGGAAATAGTTCCAAACAAAGATCACAGCATAACTTTATAACGCATCTCACAGGAACACTGATTCAGCGTTTTGAACGAATCGATTGAGTCAAAGATTCAATTACCCATTCATACAACGCCAAATTCTGAATAAATCAGCCATTTGAACGAATTGTTTGAATGAATTACTCAATGACTCATTCATTAAGACGGTCGCCTGCCACCACATACTGGCGGTTAAGATTCAAAGCATCAATCTTTTCTTACGTCAAACATTTCTTATTTGTATATCAAAAAATATTTTAAACAATCTCATAATCTCATTTAATACAGTTGTAATTGTTCAATGTAAATGATTTAATTGGATTGGTAACAGCCCTATATTGTCTTATTATTCTAATTGAATGTATTGATCAAATGTAAGAATTTGAAATGAAAGATGGTGCATACATTTCATAAAATTAGGGGGAAAAATACCCTTTATAAAGGTAAAAAAAAATTAATTCTGATAAGAGTGTTTTCCATCAGTGATGTAATGAAACATTGACAATTTAAGTTTGAAGGGAGTAAAGCCTCTGTTTAGACTATTAAGGAAATGTAATTTTGCAGAAATAACTTTTATTTAAAATAAATGTTAATTATAAAGCAGCCTAATTCAGTGTGATACCATATAATCATGCTTAACACTGAGAATTTGAATAATTGTAATGTGATGATCAGATGCAGATATCTAAATCAGAGAAAATCATAGGTTTGGCCAGATGGCGGGTGTATTATTTATTTTTAAGAGCAGATTCGGGTGACTCAAAGTGTACCAGATTAATGAATTTATCTTTAAAATGTACAAAATGTTCTTAAGGGGGGGTATGCCCCTGGACCCCCTTAGAGGTCCACCCACAAAAATATTGTGAGAAACACAGTATATGATGGTCTACGAAAAATGCAAATGTAATTATCTTATTATTAAAATACATACATGATCAGGATTTTTTTTTGCCTCGTTTTGAGCCAGGAAAAATCCTGTATGTATAGCTATACACGTATTTGCATTGAACCGCTCGGTACAAGGCTTGCGGTACGCATTACAAACCGAATGATTCACTGGTCCATATTTCCTGCTGGTGCGGCCAAAATTTTGTTAGCAGTCGCGACTGTCGTGCTAGCGCGACCACATCATTGCCCAACATCAAATGGCAAACGTAATGAAAGTGGAATGAAACTGCGTTACTCATTTGTATTTCACTGACCGTTTATCAGTTTTGTCAGTGCAGCACGAGCCCATCTTGATCAAGCGACACTGTTACTACACAGGCTAAGAGATCCAGTAAAGAAAGCATTTGAATTCGCCACTGAAGACATCACTGCGAGATGTAGTGAGAAGCATTCAAATTTCTCCTTTATTAGCCATAGATCTCTATTAGATCATACAACGCTGACGTGGAAACCAGGAGAAACAGTGTTCCATGAATGAACTAGTTATAGGCTTTAAGTCCACAAATCAGAAACATTCACCATGGATTTGATGTAGTAACACTAACTGTAACCATGGAAGTCTGGCAGGTAAAAATCTTTCAAGTACGTCACACTTAAGGTCACATGCACTTAAGGTCACATGTAATGGCACTGAAATAGTGTCTCAGAAAAGTGTTACATACCTGGGGTTAACTTTAGAGCAGTCATTAACCTGTAAATCCATTGCTGACAAAATACTATCCAGGTAAACTGAAATTCTTGTATCGCAGAACAAGTCATCTAGATTTTTCTATCAAGAAATTACTGGTTGTATCATTGATTCAATGTAATTTTGATTATGCATGTTCTGCTTGGTACTGTGGACTATCAGTTAAACTTAAAAACAGACTGCAAGTGATGCAAAATAATGTTATCCGCTATCTGTTAAATGCACTCCCCCAGACTCATATTGGTAGAGATGCTTTTAAAAGGGTAGGACTGTTGCCTGTACATGTTAGAGTGGAGCAGTTAAAGTTGAATCATATGTATAATGTTATTAATGGCTCTGCTCACAAATATGTATACTCCCATATAAAAATGGTTCATTCACAGCATAATCACAATACTAGGGCCAGTGTCCGTTCTTGTAAAGTGCCCAGAGTCAACAATGCAGCTAGAAGTTCTTTTTTCTACACAGGTATAATATTGTGGAATAATTTGCTGCTTTCCCTCAAAATTGTAAATACTAGAGGGACTTTTAGACATCAGGTTAAGGCTTTAGGCTCAGGTTAAGGAGTAGCCAATCTTTTTAATTAGAGTAGACTGATTATTTTATGTGATTTATGATTTTAGAATGTTTTTGAATTTTGGATGATTTGTGCTAAATGTTTTTGTCTTTGTCTTGCAATAGGTCTTTGTTTTGTGTTAAATGTTATAACACCAAGGACCATGTTGGAAATAAGTGAGAAATATGCAGCTGCTTGCGATATCTGAATGATTTTAACAGGCTACTTAAAGTTGCGGAAAGTCAAAGTTTTAGGTAGACGCATATAGCATATGGGCAGGCAACTGTTACTTACATGTGACGTGTTTGATGTTAAAAAGAGTAAAACGCGCAATAAGCTGTGGAAAACAACTGACTGCGGTTCTTCTCACACTGTCTGACACACACACACACACACACACACACACACACACACACACACGCACACGCACACACAAAGCTTTGTGCACAGAAAGCCAACTCTCAAAATGAATTAGATCTCCAATACATTACCAAGTTAAGCAAAGAGGTGTTGGTATTTAATTAAAAGTTTGTTGTTGTTTACATTAAAGTTAAATTGACATTGTCAGATTTGTGATATTACTTTTTATGTGATGCTAAAACGCTGTTCACTTTCAGAAGTTGTAGTGATGCTTTCTTTTCCCAGAAAGAATCTGAAATGTTTTATATATTTTATAGGCCTATAATTATCCATTTTTAAATATATTTAAATATAATTTCAATTGATTTTACACACTTAAAGCATTATGGTATCACATATCGAATATTGCATTATTTAACAATGTATCATTATTATTCTTCAAAATCATGCAGCCCTACAGAGTGGTGTTGTGAGGTCATAAGTGGTACTGTAAGTAGTACGTCATGAGAAAATTGCTTTAGTAGAGCTGCTTTCAGGGCGGTTTTGTGGTTTGGAGGATATTCTGTCAGTGAGTTTATTGATAATCTACTCGAAAAGCATGATTGTGGAAATAAACAATTCAATAATGCTTTTATGTGTTTTACAGAGAACAAGCGAGCAAGTTGAGAAAGGGCCAAATGGTGAAAGTTACTAGAAAAGTTATTATATTCGTAGCGTGTACTGTGTCTTTTATAAGAGACTTGATGACTGTAAACTAGACAGATGCACTAGGGACGCCAAGTCCACACTGGTCACAGTAAGATTTCAGGTGAACTTATCTGCATGTTAGCCCAGCGAGCACTGACATGATTGTTGGTTGAGATTGACGGTAGACTACTATAGTATTTGCTGTGAACGTAATCTTTACTTACAAAGAAATGCTTCAACACTGATTACGTTGAGCCCGCTTCTTTTTTCAAGAAAGTTAGTGGTGCACGTTTCTGTTGCAGACGTGATGTGACATGCAGTGAACAAGATGGATGGACTCTACAAACATTTTCAACATTTCTTTGCAGGATTAATTCATGCATTTATCACCCAAGATCAACCTCAAATGTGTAAATGGTAGAGGAAGAGATCATGCTTATGAAGAGCAAATACACAGTAAAGTTAGACTAGAGGCCTTTTTCCTAAAGTGTGGCTGGAGCATCTGATGTTATTAGCAGCATTTTGGTCGCTCCCTGTACTGGCTTTAAGAGTCAGGTTTCACCGTCGGCCGCTGTTCTTCTCTGAACTTCTCAGAGTTAAAGGCTCTTGATGGAGACCACCAGGGATTGTAATCAGCTGCTTTCAGGACACGTGTGGACACTGCAGAAAGAAAGCTGGGTCTGTCTGTTGACAGACTATACCAGGCTTGGGTGATTCACTTCCTAAGAGTGTGTCAATCAATGTGTCTGTGTAGGACATGTATCTTGCTGTTTGATGGGCAGCATATTGTGTTTCATGCCATTAGGATGTTCTGTTGCCCAATTGAGGTCATCTAGCATTCTCATCGTTTGTATTAGTAACAAAAAATGTAATTGTGTTTAGGTCATACTGATGAGATAGGCTAGTTGAAATGTTATTTTTAGTGATTCCTCTGAGTGTTTGTTTATTTCTCTGCAGGACTCTGAATCTCTGGACAGCTGTATCCAGAGCACGCTCTCTGCTCTCTACCCTCCATTTGAAGCCACTGCGGCCACCGTGCTATGCCAGGTGTTGGACGTGGTCGAGACAACATACCGTGGGGACGGACTGCGCTACATCATTGACTTCTTGGTGCCAGCTAAACACATCCTTCAGAGCATTCAACAAGATGCATGCGTGAGTCTTGAAGTTCCCTTTAATTCATTCATTTATTAGCTCTAACCCTGATTAAACTCACCTTATCACTCTGATCAAGGTCTTCAGGATTACTAGAAAGTTTCAGGCAGGTGTGTTTTATCAGGATTGAAGCTAATCTCTCCATGACAGTGACCCTCCATCTAATCTAATGAAAACCCCAAATTTAGACTAATACAATTTAGAGATTGACAGATATTAGGGCTGTCAAATGATTAATCGCGATTAATCGCATCCAAAATAAAAGTTTGTGTTTACATAATAAATGTGTGTGTACTGTGTATAATTATTTTATATATATAAATACATACACATGCTTGTATATATTTAAGAAATATTTGCATGTATATACTATATATAATTTATATTATATATAAATATAAATATTTTATATATAAATAAATTTTTCTTAAATATATAAATGCACGTGTGTGTACTTATACTGTATATACAAAATAATTTTACACAGTACAAACACATTTATTATGTAAACACAAACTTTTATTTTGGATGTGATTAATCGTGATTAATCATTTTACAGCCCTAACAGATATTAAATATTACCAGTAACAATAACTAAGTTGCGCAGTACCTGCCAATAACCGATTAATTAGCCGATAGTTTATAAATTGTATTTTTAAATGAAATCAAATGCGTTCCTGTTTGAGTTCCTCTCAGCTGCATGAACATATTAATTGGCCTTCTCACATTACTAGCTGAGATAGGTGAGATTGGGAACACTGATTGGATGTTCAATTTAGTGAACAAGTAATTTCACAAGAATTAAAGCGAAAGTGATGAAAGAGAGCAAGTCAAGACGGCACAGACAGAAGGCTGATCTAATGTTATGTTATTCTACCCGAGCATTCCAAAATATGAACTATTTCATAAGCTTAAAATTAAGAAAGTTAGCAACATAACTGATATTCAAAATGGCAAGCAAGCACTCCTTTGTTCATGTTGTGTATATCTCGTCAGTTTCTCCTTTTGAATGGCGAATATTAACTATTGATACCTGCTGTAGTCCGTGCTGTGTTCAAGTGCAGCTTTTTGGTCCAGACGCAGCCAACACCGTTGTTTTTTTGTCGCCGCTAGTTCTTTGAAGTCGCCTTGGTTTGTCCCGGGCTTAATGCAATTAGACCGTAACAATCATGACATTTAAACATTTGTTTCAGATTTGCATGTATTTTTGTCACATTTGTTCTAATCGTTTGAGGCAGCCTATTAATGTTAACGTCCACTCAGCCTTGCCGGCACTGTTCTCCACTAATGCAGCATCTAGGGTAGTCAACAAATTAATCATTTTAAAATATGACTCCGTGTTCTGTAGACAGAGTACTGTGTACTTAACTTTTCATTGCCGAGGCTTTAAATATGCATGTGATATTCTGCTTAGTGCTGAGTGTTGGGTCACATGTCAAAACAAACACCAGGCGTCAGTGGTAGTTTTTATTTCACCTCTAGAGGCTGCTCTCTTACTGTGTAATGACAACAGACCCTTCTCAGCTGTTCCCACCACAAACAAGAAATAAGGAACCGATACCGATAAACCGATATAACTAGATAACCAGAAATCGGTTATCTGTGCCGATGAGTCTGTATAAATTATATTTAGTCAACCTCTAATACATTTTATAGACATGCTTTCACATGCATTCAACAGAGAATGTATGAGCAGGGTCCCCGCAGGTCCTTAAAAAGTCTTAAAACGTCTTAAATAAAATGTTCGGTTTTTAAGGCCTGAAAATTTCTTGAAATCTGAAATTTCTGATAAGGAGGTCTTAAATTTCATGCGGTGACCTTAAATTTCTTGTCCGACTCGTCATCCGGATTTTTTTTAACCGCAATTTGAGCAACCTGCATCATCCCATAGGTGACTGACGAGTAAGTGACTGATGAATGCGTTGCGTTGATGGTTTGCCGCCCACACCAGCTCTGGTGAACTGTGCCGCTATGCTTCGCCACATTATTCTGTGTCGTGTCGCAGACGCAGTGTTAATTTCGTTAATGAAAACTATGAAAAATGTTCGTTGACAACCTTTTTTTCCCTGACTAAGACAAGACGATGAGAGACGTGACATCATTAAACGATAACTGTGACTATATCAACAGTACAATATCGTCGACGAGAAAAGAAATACAACGAAAAGAAGTTGTTTAAAAAAATACAAACTTGACCAAAAGCACTTGTTTTTGTCAAATAAAGGACACAACAGCATGACAGACTGTGTTTACGAGCGTTCATGCTTACAGTTGCCAGATTTAAATAATGTAAATCCCCAGTCGGAGCTATTCATTTAAAAGAACTCGTTTTCTATCTGGCAACCATGCGCGAACCGCTTTGCTGAAAAATCGCGGATGATCTGAAAACACAGACAAGTAAGTTGGAGTTCAGTGATCTTCATTTGAGATTTTCTACTTAAATTAATGAAAGTGTCATTCAGTTGGTCTGTGTTCTGTCACGACTCACGAGCCGCTTGCGCTGTTTGTGTGACTAAATCTGCGATCAAAATGCAGGCTGATATCCAGCAGTGTTTTTAATGTTGATCATATTATTGCTTATTATTGCTATTTTGCAACGAAAGCCACAGCAGAACTGCAGCACAGCGGTGATTCGAGAACGAATCTGTGGCTTTGGATGAATCGTGAGATTCAATGACCAGTTCATAAATACAGCTACTTGCTTTATTACTGATGAATGAATGACTCGATGACTCACTTATAAAGACAGTGACTTACCGCCACCTACCGGCGATTTTAATTTAATATTTAAAAGTATCACTTTGTTTTTTACCATCATTGCATATTGAACATTGTTTTATTTAAAGCATTATTTATTTTATAAAAGTATTTATAAAGGTAAAAAATGAACTGGAAAAAATCGATTAAAGGGGCAAATATTGTCCCTTAATGGAAAAGGTGTGACTGCAGTCTAAGTGCAAGAGGGGTTACGGCACTCCAAAACATTGGAGAACCACTGAACTAAGGAACAGGGATATGTAGAATTGCACAAGTGCTACTGCTAAAGAGTGCAAGGTCAATACAGCCTGTTACCTTGATTCAAATTTCTCATAAGCTTAATTGAATTGGCCTAAAGCGAAAAATTATAATGATTTTTTTTTTGTCTAAAGACTACATATAAAATAGCTACCAAAATTAATGTTGGTAACTGCATTTTGACTAAAAGTAATGTCTAAAAATGCAATGACTTTTCGTCAACTAAAACTAGACTAAAACTATGAAAGACAAAATGACTAAAATGTGACTAAGACCAATAAGGATTTTCATCTGAAGATAAAGACTAAGACTAAAACAAAAATGGCTGCCAAAATGAACACTGGTCGTGTGTTGTGCTGAACATTTTCACTTTTTATTTATTTTATTTGTCGTGGTAAAGTCTTAAATTTGCCTTTTAGAGGACTTAAAAAGGTCTTAAAAGTAATTAAATTTGCTGTTAAAAAATGTGCAGATACCCAGATGAGTGAGTGACACATTTCCCCTTCATTCTTTTCTTGTCTCTTACTCAATGCTTTAATCATTCTGCCATTTTATCTCAGCCTAACATTTGCAGCCATATTTTGTTAGTTTCTTTGTTGGCCTCTTGTTGTGTTTTGTCATGTCCTCTTCCATGTCATGTTTTGTTAGCTTTTGTTAGCTCATCATTAGTCATTATGAGGGTGTACCCAGAACACACATACACGTGTATGTTAAAACAAAAGGCTCGTCAAGCCTGTTGGCCTGAATGTTTGTGTTATTAGTTCTTGTTTTGGTTATTTGAGAAGAAGCCCCCAGGAGTTCTTATCCTTCGCACCCAGATCAGCAAAGATAGGCACACTCACATGCTCTACACAGCTGTCTACACACACATTTTTTTCTTTACACTCGACTTCAACTTCTTGTTCCTTAGTTACAGTTTTCTTTGTGACACCCCCCTATGCTACACGCACAGCATTCTTGACTTTGAGTGACAAGGAGAGACAGGAAATAATGGGGAGAGCTATCGGGAAATAACAAAAGCCGGACTCAATCTCATGTTGCTGAAAAGATCTGTGGTTTTTGTATGACTGAATTAAATTTTTTTAAATCCATGTAAATGTGCTTTATGACTTGTCTGTTGTTTCTGACAACAGAGAGTCCTCACAATTATAACCACAATTATCAGGCCTGCTCTGCACACTCACACAAAGGAGTATTGGTGGAATTTCATAAATGAAAGCCAGCCCCAATAGCTAATGGGTCTTTTTTCAGGTGCACAACTGCAAAAAAAGACAATTTAACAGGGCCCGTACCAGTATACCCCCTTTTAGTGTCTTGTTTTTTGTAGTTTGTGTGTGTGTGTGTGTGTGTCAATATGTGCATTTATTGCTCTTGTGAACCCTGTGGGAACAGCGGCTGCTCGCTGCACCTGGGGTCAGTGGAGTATCTCCAGGTCTGTCTATTTCTCCGTGTAGGTGGGGGCTACAGCTTGAAGGTGAATGAGAATATAATAATGGGAAACAGAAGCTTATACTGAGAGGTCTGTGAATAAAAAGCCCTTTCACCCCCCCACCCCTACCCTCTGCGCAAGGACATTCAACCCTCCTTCCTCCCTTGCCCTGCTCTTCCTTTCAAAGGAAGCAGGTCATTTTCAGCAGACCGTAGTAAACTTGAGCAGAATATTCATTTCATCACTGGTATATCCAAAAGCACATTTGCATCAAGTTACACAGAGCCAGTCAGTATTACAGTCTGTGTGACATGACTGTCAAAGCTTATAGGAAGAAACACTGAACCGTGGAGGGAGTTGTTTCGAGACTCCAAGGCTAATTTCTCCTCCTTCAGTGTTCATGTACACTTCCTTTGTAAAATTCATTAAAATTTATGAAACGGGGGACAGAAAGACTTCAGGGCCTTCTCTCTAAAATTTAATTACAATGAAGGTGCTTATTGTCCAAACTGTCTTAGTGAATCATCTTGAAGCATCCGGATTCAACAAGAAAGAATCTCTTATAACCCCTTTCCACTTTAAATCCCTGTGATCTTATTATCTGTATTATTCACTGTTGTGTTAAGTAAATGGCATTTTAAAAACACATAGTGAAAGTGGCAGATTGTTGACATGTTTTATTTTTATGAAGCTTTAATTGTATTAGTTTATCATTAGTTAATACAAATGTATTGCATGCATTTTATTTTTTGCAATACATGTTTTCCCTTATAATCCCCAATGAGCAAGCCATTGATAAATGTAGGGCTGTCGCGGTGAAGGAATTTCCCTTGCGGTAATTTTGAGTGGTTCAAAAACGCTATATACAATGTGGTCAGCATGCACAAAAACAAGGACATTTTCAATGTAACCGAAACTAAACAGTCTCTGCGCACTGAAAGGCTCTCACTCAGTGCGCAGTTTCATTGTTACGGCAACGGACTGTCTTAGAGTGAGTCATTATTATTTTTTTAACTTTGAGCTCCACTTTTCAAGGCTCAGCTGACCAGCAATGCGTCGCATGGGTAACTCTGAAGCGGATGCTTCCCTTAAAGGACAACTACGGCGCAAAATAAACCTTTGGTCTAATTACACATTGGTACATAGTCAACCATTCTCTGAGATTTGTTTTCATGATTATCGAATGTAAAGAGTTTTATCTCTAAAAACTGTTTAGCTTATAACGCTAGTATATTAGGCATAGAGTAATAAAGAAAAAAATCGCTAGTTAATACCACTAACAAGGCTCAAAATAGCCCAACACAAACACGGTAGCATAATGAGGGTCCCTACCTGCAAACTGAAGCATTGAGAACGTTGTAAGTGTACAGACAGTTCAATAAGAAGATATTTTATAAAGATAGTCCACTTCGCGAATACAGGAAGGAGCCGTCTTTGGAAAACAGTCTCGACCAATCGAATCATGAACGCCGAGCCGAGTGCGCTGGATTCCAGACAGTTCAGTGCACTTGGCTCGGCGTTCATGATTCGATTGGTCGAGACTGTTTTCCAAAGACGGCTCCTTCCTGTATTCGAGAAGTGCACTATCTTTATAAAATATCTTCTTATTAAACTGTCTGTACACTTAACAACGTTCTCAATGCTTCAGTTTGCAGGTAGGGACCCTCATTATGCTACCGTGTTTGTGTTGGGCTATTTTGACAGCCCTAGATACATGCATAAAAACATAGATTTTCAGATGTCCTGAGACTATATAAATGTTCTTATTGGCTTTGCGGAAAAATGGAAGACAAACCAGTTATCACATGTCACATAGAATGGGGAAAAATGGAAAACATTAATTGCCACTTTGTCTTTTCTTCATGATTTAAATTCCTGAAAATTATATGTGCCAAATATCAATTTTAGCTGGATGACCCATTGACAGAATCCTGCCTCTAGCCCTCAGTTTTGTTAGTTTTTATCGCAGTATATTGAAATTTAGAATGCATTTCTTTCTAAGGAAACTGAAATGTGTCCTGCGAGTCTTTCTATATAACAGTTCAATTAACATTGATTGATTGCCTGACTGGTTGTTCCCTCTCTCCTCTCTCTACAGTTTCCGTACTGTGGTTACCTTTTTCGTCATGAAGGCTGGCCACTGTGTGTCCATGAGAAGATCATAATCCAGCTCTCCTCTTTGGACTGGCGTGTGTTACGGCCCAGCGACTTCTACTTGCAGGTGACGCCAACACCCAAAAGCCCTCCGCGCATCACAGTGAAGTGTCTGGCACTTAGTGGGCAGCATGTGGAGGAGCTTACCGTACCGGAGCTAGCATACACCTCTCTATTCACCATGGACTGGCTGGAGTCCATTAACCGGGAGAGGACTGTGGTCAGAAGAGCCGGCCTGGAACACTGTCTTTTATCAGCGGATAATGACATTTTTAGGGTACCGTGGGAGGATATTGTTCACCCAGAATTTATCAACAAACCTTCCAAAGTTATAGAACAAGGTGGAAGTAGAGGAATGGCCAAGGAAGTTTCAAACACAGAGGGGAGGGAGTCTGACGTAGATCAAGAAGACAACCCTGAGGACATACAATGTAGGATTTTTATTGACACTTCCACAGACCAATCAGGGGAGATGGACTGTCAGAGCAAGGGAGTTAAGCTCCTCCCTGCTCTCTGTGAGATCAATAAAGATAGCAGTGGGCGGAGCTCTAGCAGCACAGCGGAGGATTCAGAGGGGGAGTATGTGGAGCTAGCCGATATCTCCTTACCACGCTTTTCCCCACAGAAGGGCTCTCTCACTCAAGCCATTAGTATGAACTACAGAAATCTACATAAACCGCAGACTGCTGGTTCTACTCAGCCTAAAGCCAAACCGGAGGAGAGTCTTTTGAAGAACGGTGCATGCTCACAGAGCATGGTGTGTGCCATGCTTATTGAGGAAAACCTGAGTGATGCCTACCAATCTGTGATCTTAACCCCCACTGCACTTGCAGAGGCAGAGCGTCCGCTCCAGCATGTGGACGAGTCTAAGCCCACATCTGCTGCAGGTACAACCTCCTGTGACCGTGTGTCTGAGCATGAGTCTGAGAGAGAGATGTCCGATTGTGATACTGCTCCACTATCTGATATGTCAATACAAACAGACAATAAACCAGTCGTCATATCACTAGACAACATTGTCATCAGCACATCACAACCTGACAGCAAACTAGACAGCACATCACAACTAGTCAGTGAGCCAATCAAGACATCACAACCTGACAGCAAACTAGACAGCACATCACAACTAGTCAGTGAGCCAATCAAGACATCACAACCTGACAGCACATCACAACTAGTCAGTGAGCCAATCAAGACATCACAACCAGACACTGAACCAGTAAGCATATCTCAACCAGACCTTAAACCACCATGCATATCACAACTTGAGAGCAAACTAGTCAGCACATCACAACCAGACAGCAGACTAGTCAGCACATCACAGCTAGTCAATGAGCCAGTCAAGAGATCACAATCAGAAGTTGAACCAGTAAGCATATGTCAGCTCGACAGTAATTTAGCCAGCACATCAGAACCAGACGGCAAACCAGTCAGTATGTCACAATTAGTCATTGAGCAAGTTAAGACATCACAACCAGATGGTAAACCAGTAAGCACAACTCAGCTAGAAAAACTAGTCAGCATGTCAAAACCAGACAGCAAACCAGTCAGCATGTCACTAATAGCCAATGAGCCAGTCAAGACATTACAACCAGACCTTAAACCAGTAAGCATATCTCAACTAGACAGCAAACTAGTTAGCACATCACAACCAGATAACCAACTATTTGACACATCACAACTACAATGTAAACTAGCTAGCATATCTCCACCAGACAACAAACCACTCAACACATCACATCTATACAAAATGCCACTACGAACATCACAACCAAACAGCGAAACAGTCGACATGGCTCAACCACACAGCGAAGTAACTAGTACATCACAGTCAGAGAATGAAATGTTATCTGGTAATTTAGAGAGTAAAAACTCAGAACAAAAACTTGAACTCTTTGTGTCTGATCCTGCTGCAGAGGCAGAAGTCAGATCTAAATTTGAGCAGATGAGAGGTGATTGTGGCCTGGAAGGCAGTTGTGATCTGCAGAACAGTGGAGTGTCGGTCTCTGAGCCTCAAGCTGTCAGTGTGTCTTTACAGAATCAGACTGAGCAAACAGATCACAGGCCATGTCAGATACACACACACATTCATACACCACCTGAGAAAGTGCATGATCTTATTGTCATAAAAGAGGACCATAAGACATTAAGTAACAGTAGCCATGACAAGAATGAATCTGATGGTGATTATAGTCCCAGTGCAGAGGAAGAAGGTGAACTTGTTTCGGCTGCTCTGCAAAGCGACCAGGTAGCCTTGGCCTCTGTCACCACAGCGCCTGGGGAGGATCCGGTTACGCTCATTTCACAAGGTCAGGTGAGGACAGAATCCTGTGAGGACAGAAACGACGAGACAGAGGTGAAACTCCAGACAAAGGAAGAACTTGCAGAAAGAGATGTAGTGGGAAATTCACCTTGTAAGGAGGCAAAAACTGTAGAAAAGAAAAGCATTAGAGTGTTGGAAAGCAAGACGGAGAATGAATTAGAAGCAGTTTGTAGAGCAGAGGAAGTTCAGACTGCTCAAACAGGTCTGGTAGATACCACGCCCAAGTCTGACTCCGACGTTCGAGTTCAGGAGGAGGGCAGCTTCTCTGTAGGAACAGATGAGATTGAGAAGAAACAAACCAATCTTAAAGAGCAATGGGTGGAGGAACAGGAGACCAAGGCCAATACTGTGAGTGAGCAGGAGGCCATAGTGACCAACTATTCTGAAAATAGAGTCCAGTCAGCATGCACTCAAGTCCTTGATCTAGCCTCAGATATGCCAAACACAAATGGACATATGCACACTCAGGACACACCTACCACCGAACGAGAAGGGCAAAAAACAAAGGAGGAGGAGAGAAAGGGGGGAAAGGAGGAGAGGCAAGAGGATGAGGTTACTTCCTCTGTGAATGGCTCTCCAGCAGAGCATCAGCAGCAAGCAGACATGGAGTCCCATTACCATCAGCAGGAAGAGCAAGGTAGAGTCATCTTTGAAAAGTCCATCCCACTCACCTTTACTTTATCCACATGCCTTCTTTCCCTTTAAACTCCTCCCACTTTCCCCTTCCATTCGTTTTCCATCCCATTTCTTCATCTTTACAGATGCATCTAAGCTCTGAAATGTTTCAGATGCGTCTAAAGACTTCTTCCACTGCCTCAGCTGATGAAGAACCTACTTCTCTCCCCTTCTCCTCTTCTTTATTCACTCCATTCATTCACTTTCACAGTTTCATCCTCTTCCTCATATTTTATCACTTTTGTAACTATATTTTAGTTCTGTTCACTTAAAATCCCCTCTATTATTCCCTTTTAGCTTATTTTAATGATGTTTCATGTATGAATTGTGTTCTGCTTCACAAACGGTCTCCATGGTTTGTAGCAGTTGTTCGCTATAGTGACTTGAGTAATTTTTTCATCATTCATTCTTTGCCATGTCCACCTAGTATATTTACTCTAGATTAGCAGACTAGCTCCGGCGTTTCGACATTCAGGCCTCTAACAAGTTACAAATGGCTCTCAAATGGCCCATGCTACGACCTGATGGAGCTGCCTTTTTCTTCTGGCTGAAAGAAAAGCATGTGAGGCTCTGGTTTTACTTAGACTGGGCACTTTACAAGGATTTGCTTTGTAGCAGGTCATATTCCGGCCTCTAGACAGTTTGTTTTCAAATTTAGACACACATTAATTCCACTGTACACTGTCCAAGATAGACAGCATTTCACATATGGACTGCTAAAGGAAACAGCTGAAGAGAAGCCTGGGTTATGTGCAGGATTTCTGCTTTGTGTACTTTAGTAACTCAATCCTGTATTCGGTTGAATTAAACTATTTTAGGACATCTGGTGCAGTGAGTAAAGCTTATATCGGATGACGTGTGTTTTGTGTGTGATCAGGAGCTTCTTGTCTGCACATTAATATATTATTTATTTATTTATTTCCAAAAAGTTGTTTTGAACAATCATCTTCCATATTGTGTATTAGTCCTTCACATCAACAGGTTGCTGTCAGTGTCCCACCTCCTCTTCTCTTCATCCAGAGGATTTGGTTGCTTTGGATGTGCTCACCTGGCCCAGGTGTGGTACAGGTGTGAAGAAAGATATATGAGATGAGGTGATGTGGGTGGGCCTGAACACAATCCCTGCTGTGGGACCTTTGAAATTGCAGGGGGTTAGCAGAGGGGGATGTTTTAGTGTGTGAGTGTGTTCGGGGGTAATAGATGGAGTGTTTAAGTAATGGAGTGGGGGGGGGGGTTGCACTGCTTTGAAGATAGGAACAGCAGAAAGAAGAAATGATGGTGTGTTTGTTGTGGTAGTTTGACTATGATAGATCTGATTCTTTCTCTCTTAGTGGGTGGTTCACAAACCCTAAACATTTTTTGAGTTTCAGTACTACAGCAAGGCTACTATGGCTATTACCTCTATACACGCTAAAAGTAAGCTTATCTGCTTAACTTTGTTTTATTTTTTTATTTTTGGCTTTTTTCCATTTTTCAGAGGATTTCAGGTGTTTATACTACTAATCCACTGTTACAAGTGAATAAGATTCAGTCTGCTCTTCGGTTTTGTAATGACTAAAATTTAAAAAGTAAAACCTCAAATTATCAGTGTCAGCAGTTTGCTGGGTGTATTTTTAGTTTTGAAAGGAAAATTACCTTTGGACAATGATTCTCTAAGACCTATAAAACCTCTTGAAAAGCAGTAGAGACTTTGATGAGAATTCAGTCTGTGAAAGAGAGAGCTGATGAGCTGGGCAGATGGAAGACTAAAGACTAGATGATAGTATGGATAAGCTCTACAAGAGTTTCTCATACGTTTCTACAAGTGAGCAACATTTAATTGGTGACTGATTGGCCAGACCATTGCATTTACCAATGTATGATCTTTACAGCAGACACAGTATATACACACGCATATATATATATACAGTATATATATATGACGACACAACATCACAGGAATTCTATTACAATAAAAATAATAAATGTGTCTGCTGTATGGAAATATATTCGTTTTAGAGGTGTCCTTAATGGTCTGACTCTTCAGGGTCCAGTGTTACATCAGAAAGAAAAGATGATCAGATAGAAAGGAAAATAAATGCATGAAGAATAATCACTGAAGGGTATGGCCCATGGCCAGACTGAACTCCAGACTGTGGTGAGAGAGTGTGAAGCCAAGACCTTCTTTACTCTCCCCTGTCTGGTGTAGCACTCAGCTCAGCTCGAGGGGGGCTCATAAAGTCTACTTCCTCAATGTGAGCATTCTCTGCCGAGGAGGATGTTGGGTAGACAAGGAGACGGAGAGAAAATAGGGGTAAAAAAACTATTTTTGTCTTATTTGTCAAATTGATCGTAGCTTATCTATCGTACCTAACTGAAGAAGAACATTCCATTGTGTTTGTATTTCTTTCCTCAGAAGCTAACCTATGCTGTTCCAGCTCAAATCCCTTCTGAAATATAGCAATCTCAGCCAGATTATGCTTCAGAGCAATTTATACATGTTTTTCTTGTCCTTGTGCAAGCTGTTTTACGAGTGCTGGAATTCCCAGGACTCCATCTCATCTGTTTTTGATCTCAGTATCTATTTTCTGCACAGCAGCAGCAGTGCGTGGCAGTGCAGCGAAGCAAAACTTTAGTTTTATGACTGTCGGAAGCTGATCTCTGGTTATCTCTGAGCCCTAGCCTGCTGTCTTGTATATGGGGCACAGATCCAAGCCGCCCTATGGAACGACGCACAGGATGATACCTGGAATGCTTTAAATGAGCTAGGAGTGTGCTTGTTTTAGCTGCATAATGGTACAGTTTGGGCAAATGCTTACGCTCAGTTCAACCGTTTCTACACTGCTGTTTGTTAGTGGGGGATTCAGAGAATGTGGGTGTGCTGGCTTTGTTTAGAGTCTGAATAGATTTGTGTTTTATGACCCAGAGATTTAGCTTTTTTACCCTGTTTTTTTTTTTTTTTGAGGTTTAGAGACAAATGTAGTTATCAAGTCAGCCATCTGTAAGCTGTGCTGTATATTTTCAGCGACTAAGAATCTCAGTGAAATCAATTTTGATACTGAGTGATCAAACATTGCACTAAACACTCACTTCAACTGATCATTTTAACGTTATCTGTGAATTTTCTAAAGACTGAAGTGATGCATTATTGTCTTTAATGATAAGACTTATCATTATCAAGACTTGTAGATTGACTTGTTGTAAACTACACTGTTTCTTTGTTTACATTTAGGTGTTTGTGTGTGTGTGTGCCAGTGTTGTTTGTGTTGAAATAACGCCAACCGATTTTCATATTCCAGCATCCAGTCAGGAAGTAGACCACATAGTTTGCCACCTGTCTGCTAAAACCCAGAGTGACGACCCCTCAGCAGTTCATCCACCACTGCCGCCCATCTCCAAGAGGACCCAGCCTGTCCAGAGTGAGGCGCATGACATCAATCCTGATGTCCTGAACTCAGGAGTGCTCTGCCTACCTGGTGAGGCACTGCTTCTAATGCCATTAATATGGTCCTGCCATCAATATGATCCAAAAGCTCAACTTTTAAAATGAATTTTAGGAACAAGAGATAAATCAGGCCATGCCCTTGTGACCGTGACAATGAGAAACACTATCTGGTTGAATCCAAACTGCAACAGTGGAGAGCTGGTGCGGATCATGGTCTACTTCTTCAGTACACTCAGGTACACACACTGCCGTTTAAAAGTTTTGGATTGATACGTTTTGTTCATTTTTAAAAGTCTCTTATGCTCACCAAGGCTGTATATATTTGATAAAAAATACAGAAAAAAACTGTAATGTTATTATAATCTAAGATTCATTCATTTAGAACAATAAACCATTGATATGTTATTTTATTTACCTTTCCTTCATCAAACACATGACCTTGATTTGACTCTCAGGAAGGAAGTTAGTGCTTTGGGACTGACTGTCCTGGTGGATGCCCGCAAGTGTTCTCCTGTCCCCGCCCTCTTTAAAGCCTTCAACATCCTCCAGGTACAAACACCATGACCGTATAATTTGTAGTAACACACATATACAGTCTACCATTTGTTCATATCCTACACAGATAGAACTGTCACATACAGTTCACATCCTCTAGGCGTTTCCTTTCTTATACTAATGCAAACTTGCCATAAATCTTGATATTTACATCTAACTTCCAACCAGACATCTGCCACTGAGGAATTCAGAAGAGCTGACTAAACTAAAGTAAACCTTTGAGACGAGTTTTCATCGACAGAATCAGTCATTATTGGCTAAACAAGGCAAAAGGCAGCACATCATAAATATAATGTGATTTCCCAGCTGTGAAAATAAATAGTTGCATTCACACACAATTACACAACAGGACATGCTCACACGAGATTGGTAGAGAGAGGGCGATGTCTTTGGATTTCTTTTCCTCATCTGGGATTGGTTATTTTGCAGAATGCATCAACTTCTGACAAGATTGTTGCTTGTTAGTTGTTATTCACTATTATTGAGATCTTATCTCAATTGTTAAAGGTTACTCTTTTACAAGAGTGGCCTGATCAAGGTAACCTGATCAATATCCAGTCAGATTTCATTATATACGTTTTTCTTTTAGTTTATGGAGAGTAGATGATTTATCTCATCTTTAGAAGAATCACCTCACCAGTCATTTACATTAGTGATGTGAGGAAACCAGTAAGTAATGCTCAGAGTAACTGCAGGAACATGATCCCTGAGCACATTTAATGGAAGTGACTCCAGACTGAGTTTGTGTTTTAGACCTTAATGCAGATTAATGCTGCTTTCTTCTTCTGCCAAAAACCTGCCCTTCTTTGACAGACTGAGGATGTGCCAATGCTGACTTCACCATTTAAACATCCTGAGTGAGATAGAGAGAGATAAATATGCAATATAAAAGTAAAATTGATGAATGCTTTTAATGACAATGTTGTTTTGAGTAGCACAGGGCCTCTGTGAGAGCTTTTCATTGTTTTTATGAACTCATTTGAGGATTAAAACAGCTGCAGAAATTCTCCATGACCTTTGCGTCGTTTATTTTTTCTCATTTCTTTGATCTTCCATCTGTATCTGTAATCCATGATAGACAGCATATAAGTGCTTTCTTGTGGAAAAGGCGACTTTACTGAAAGTATAAGAGATTTTTGTTGATATGCTGCTAAACTATGTGAATGTCACGTGTTTGAATGCCCTTCAGTGTATTCAGGGTCAGTGCTAACACTGACAGATGAGGTCTTTCTGAATGAATGCAGTAGCTTAGTGACCGGTCCTCAGGGAACAGACACAGGCTCTCGTTCCTCCACTGATACTATCATTCCATTATAGATGTCCTTTTGAGCTGACAATTACACTTTTCCATCAGGCCTCTGTATTCAAATACATAAGTTTGAACCATGGCCAACCAAGGAATTGATTTTTTCATAAACTAATTCACACAGAAATATAGTAACACCTTGGTTAAGACACACTTTAACTCACAACAACATAAAACCAGTCTCACTATATATTCATGATTTTAATACACTCAAAATGCAAAGTGAAAAATAAAACTGCAGTGTTTCAGTAAGTAGGCAATAAATATCAGCAGTGAATAGTCTCAGCCCTGAAGTGGTTGTTGACGTTTCTGGAACATTCCTTAGTAAATATGCTATTGTTTCATTCCAGCAGAGATTTTCTTTTCCTTCTGTTCTGATGTGGCTATGATGGCACGATAATGTGTGCATGATCAGTATGCAGGATGACGTACAAGGAAACAGACTAAAACAGCTCTCAAAAGGCATAATAGACTTCTCTGGTCTGTTTTTACAGAGTGTTGTTTTTCTGCTCTTTTGTTATGGTACATTCACTGACAGAAGGCTTTTATTGTGGTTTTTGGGGCACATGACAGAAAAGTGTCTGCTAGGTTATGTAACCTTTAAAAACCTTTTGTTTAAAGAGATAAAAGCATAGTTAAATGAACCGTTAAATATAAATTCACCCCGTCTATTTTCAAGGTGTTATTGATCTTATTGTGAAAGTTTGATCCAGACACATTTCTACATCTTACTTTTTTTTCACCTCGTAAAAAAGGCTTCTCTCTTGTGTACAAGCTCGCATTCAGTAATTATAATGACTTTTTCAGTAATCATAAATGACAATAAAATGATTTAATTAGTCAATAGGACTAGGAATTCTGGGTTAATCTGTGAAATTAGTGTAATTCATGGTGCTGTTTGTGATTTTATAGTCTCTTCAATCTCTGCAGGAAGCTATGCCGGGGTGCATCCATACAGTAATGCTGCTGGCCGACAGAGATTTGGCTCTGCGATTGGAGAAAACCTCTTCTATACAGGTAATGCACAAAAATGACCCATCACCTGTAACATGGCATGACTTTACAGCTACGGTAACACTCAAACAATACTACAGATGACAATATCTGCATGATGGGCCACATGTGATATTGTAGCCTGTGACTTGCATTTAATGAGGGCAGGAAGGATAAAAAACAAACGTAAATGCATATTTCACTCTAAATAGGAGGAAATGGAGTTCATTTGTTCATCTTTAGGTCCTGGAGAACAATGTGAGTTTACTGAATGTTTCTAGTTAATGTTATAGGAAATCCTCTAACATTCTCCAATAAAATATAGCCCCCTTTATAGAAATAAACAGCATCTACCAGCACTGACAAGGTTTTGGCTTTGACCTAGTTACTCTGCACTCTTTGAGAAATAGATGGCTATTTTAAAATACAAGTGTCTGTACTGAGACGCCGCTTGTGCCTGACACAAATCAGACTGCCAGAGATAGACTCTTGTAGCTATGTAGGAAAGTGCTTCAGTTTCACAACAGCTGGACTGATAGTGTAGCCTAGACATCTATCTAAGCTATTAGAATAGCTGAAGTGTTTATGATTGCAATACAATACATATTTATCCCCTTTAATGCAGAAGCTAAGACCTGATGACTGTTGTGTTCTGTGTTCTTTTTGCATCTGTCAGGTGGAGTTCTTGACATCTTTGAAGTCTCTCTATAAGCATGTTGACATCGCTCAACTCCCCACTGAGTTTGAAGGCACTTTCTCTTATTCCCACAGCAGCTGGGTCTGTTTCAGAATGGTGAGAAAATCATCATCATCATTCCTAGGACTAAGGCTAGAATAAACTACATGAGTTTTTAAACCGATTTGTAGTCAAAGTCTGAGTCTTCACAGATTCATAGATTTAGCTAAAAACCGCATGGTGTATTATGGGCACGGGTATAAAGCAATAAGCCACAAGATTAACACAGCAATAAGCCACTGCTGTGTGTATTAATAATGATCACAATAAAAAATTCCTCTACCAATTAGCATATACACTACCAGTCAATTTTTTTTACAATTTAAAACAGCTGTTTTCTATGTGAATATATAGTAAAGTGTCATTTATTCTTGTGATCAAAGCTGAATTTTCAGCATCATTACTGATTCTTCAGAAATCATTCTAATATGATGATTTTGATGCCCAAGAAACATTTCTCATTATTATCAATGTTGAAAACAGTTATTTTCATTTTTATTTCAGGATTCTTTGATGAATCGAAAGATTTTGTAACATTAAACACTACCGTTCAAAGGTTTGGGGACAGTTAGAATTTTTATTTTATTTTTTGGGGGGAAAGAAATAAGAGAAATCAATACTTTTATTCATCAAGGATTAATTAAATTGATCAAAAGTTACAGTAAAGCCATTTATAATGTTACAAAAATTATATTTCAAATAAATGCTGTTCTTTCGAACTTTCTATTCATCAAAGAATAAAAAAAAATTGTACACAACTGTTTTTAACATTGTTTTTAACATTGATAATAATAATGAATGTTTTTTGAGCATCAACAGATATCTGTGGACAGATATCTGATCAGATCATGTGACACTGAAGACTGGAGTAATGATGCTGAAAATTCAGCTTTGATTACAGGAATAAATTAAATTTTAAACAGTTATTTTAAATTGTCATAATATTTAACAGTATTTATTTGTTATTTTTGTATTAAATAAATGCAGCCTTGGTGACCTTTAAAAAACATTAAAAATGAATTTCATGTGCAATGAGATATATGCGTACATTAGATGATTTGCAACATATGACCACTGTTTGTTTAGTAAACTGGATTTTTTTTCCTAACGGGTTCCTAACCTAAACATTTCTTTTTGTTATATCTCAGAGGTTGGAGCAGCTGACCAGCCATTGTGAGGATGCTGTGAATCTGCTTCAGAACTCCATCAGCATACTGGAGTCTGCAGTGCTGCCACCTACAGCAGAGGTACTGCAACAGTCAATAAAATACTTTTCTAAAAGCAGCTCTATCGAAAGCAGTCCCACAAAAAAATGCTTTGTCCCAGCCCTGTCAGGAATGAGAGAGCTGTATGATTTTGGCAGACACTTTTATCCAAAGTGACTTACTTTGTATTCAAGTATATATTTTTTTATCAGTTCTTGCATTCCCTAGGAATCAAATCCATGACCTTGGTGTTAACATGCTCTATTGTTTGAGCTACAGGAATATATATTGCAGATAGTTTGCCTGTGAACCAGTTGAGCCCCTAAACTCTTGGTTCTATGTTTACTGAGACTGCAGTCCGAGGACTCATTATGACCTTCTGACAGTGAACTCTGCTTAGGAGGTCAATCACATGGCACTGCAATCTTCTATTCTGTTTCCATGAAGTACAGCAGTGGCACTGGTGTCCGGTTATAATGATTTAAAGACTGTTCTATTTAGAAGACAAGTTGAGTTTTAAAATATAGACTTCAGTTTGTGTGTGGTTAGTGTGTCAAGGCTTTGACTGAGTTGACCTCCGGCTGTCAGTGGAGGTCACGAAGGACCTTTTTATCCATATGCTTCTGGGGAAAACAGGGCCTCAGGAGAAGTAATGATCTCCCCGAGGAGTGTTTATCTGCAGCCATCTTCAAAATCACTTACCTAGGGTTTATATAAAGAGTTGAAAGGAGAAGCAAAGAAAGAGTCTGGTGGATGAGGGTATGGATTTCTCCTTACTGAATGCTAAAACAGCCCCTCCTGTGGATGAAGTGATGCTTAGATGTTAAATGAATAGAAAACCAGAATAAGTCTAGGCCTGTCCGCTCATCTCTCTGCCGTTTCTTCTGTGTCTTCTGTCTCTCTCCGTTAATCTAAACGTGTCCCCTCTTTCCCCCCCATTTTTTTCACCACAATTCTGTATTACTTTACTTATTATCTTCATTCTCCACAGTTTAATAGTTTAATATAGGGTCTATGAAGAGTTTTAAAGCAGTTCTGTAAACAAAACTGCAAATAGGCTTTAAAACTCATAGAAACATCCACTGACATTTGTAATTCATGTAATTGCTCTACAGTTTTATCCCACTTCACACACGCATGCTAATTAGGGTGTAGACTTATGACTGTAATTATGAGATTTTTATTTCTTTAAGTACTTTTTCAAAAACGCTTTAAGAAGGCTTTTTTTGAGGTTCCTGAGGTTATTCGATATAATATAACCTTTTGTTTTTAGTGCCTCATAGGCTCCGCACAATGTGGTCAGACCACAATCTGCATCATTGGGTCTGTATTATGGATGCTTTTCTGGGTGGTACACACACACTCTAAAAAGTATTACACTCCAAATGCTACCCTTACAGATTATAAATAGATTTTAATTAAGATGGTAGTTTTACTACCATCTAGCGTTTGATTAAGATGGCGTCTAATTTATTAACCTTGTTTTTTTAGTAAGAACCATTCTCAGAAGTGGTTTCAATAAATTTGTTAAGAAATTGTCAGTAATGTAAACGTATCTTTCCAAAGTCATTGGAACCATTTTAAATGTTTAACCATTTTACACCTGAAATGAGGTAAAAAAAAAAAAAATTTTTAAATAAACTTGCGATAAACATGTTTAAAATCATGCAACTATTGGTTCAAAGTTTGGGGTACGTTTTTTTTTTCTGTAGGTAAAGAAGTTACTTTTTATTCAGCAAGGACGCATTAAAATCAATTGATCAAAAGTGAAAGAAACTTCTCTTTTTCTTTCAAAAAATACTGTTCTTTAAAATTGTCTGTTCATCAAAGAATGCTGAAAAATGCACCTTGATTTCCACAAAAATATAAAACACTGCAATGTTTTCAACACTGATAATAATAAGAAATGTTTCTTGAGCTGTAAATCGGCATATTAGAATGATTTCTGAAGGATCATGTGACACTGAAGACTGGAATAATGATGCCGAAAATACAGCTTTGCAACATTTTAAAATATATTAAAATAAAAAAGTTATTTTAAATTGTAATTATGTTTTGCAATATTGCTGTTTTGCTGCATTTTTGAGCAAATAAATCCAACCTTGATGAACATACAAGAAAAAAAAATCTTTTAAATAGTAGTATACACATCAGTATATTGATGACTCCAGTCATATCAGTGGCCTAGAAAGCTGATTTTGTTGTATTTCTGTGTGCATTCCTGCAGTGGATTTGGTAACTTTTGCTTTGTCATTATGCTGCATCCACACCAATAGGGTTCAGTATAAAGTGCAAGACAAGTGTTGTATTGTTGTTAAGAAAGATTAATAAAAGACAGATTTAAGTACAACAGCACAAGTACAAACACACACCTGAAGGTTGGGCAGTTATGCGTATTAAACTGTACCGTAGCTTAAGCTCATTTGATCATTTAATATGTACAAACGTGAGCTGGTACTAAATGAGGGAGGTGTAGATACAATTTTAATAATGAATGCCTGTGTGCGTGAGAGTGTGACTGTGTACAGGTATTACTCTATCTGTCAATGGAGTTTGGAAGATAATGATGGGGTGTATGTGTGTTTATGCTGGAGAAAGGACAGATATTACTCAGTGAGAGAACAGTAGATACGATGTGTATTTGTAATAATAATGTGTGTGGGAATGTGTGCAGCTGTAGAGGAGTGTTTGTGTTTTATAGTAATAAATGTGTGTTTGCAGGAGGCACAGATCTTATTGTGTAAGTACAGAGAGCTGATGAGGACTGTTCTGGAGGACAGCAGGCTGGTGCGGCTACAGTTGGAGGGAGGAGCCGCTCTGTCCCGTTTACGAAAAGAAGAGACCAGCGTCAGTCTGACAGAGGACTACAGGTGAGACAAGATTATACAGACTTTAACCCTCTGCACACGTCACAAATAACCAAATAAGCTCTGTTCCAAAACCTAGTGTGCTAAAGGTAGGCAACTTAATTATGCCACCTCTTAAGATACCACGTTTTGGTCAAATTCTAAGAAAGCGTGACATGTCCTTTACAGAAAAGATAATCTCAGAATGCACTGCAACAAGCTCATTGGAAAAAATAAATCCAAGATAAATGTTGAATAAACACTACCGTTCAAACGTTTGGGGTCAGTACGATTTTTCTCCGTTTTTGAAAGAAGTGTCACCACAGCTGCATTTATTTGACCAAAAATAGTGTAAAAACAGTAATATTGTGGAAATATTATTACAACAATATATTATTATTTTTGTATTTAATGCATCCTTGATAAATAAGGATATTAATTTCTTTCCAAAAAATAAATCTGACAGACCCCAAATGTTTGAATGGTAGTAGTATACATGTAATTATACATGAATAATAAAAAGGTATTTATAAAAAAGTGACTATGTGAAATGTATATTAATGCAGACATTGAAATCAGCTGTGAGTTGAGTCTCCTGTGCGCTTCATCTGAGTTCCTGCCCATGTAGAACATTACAAATGAGCCACTAACGAAGTTTAATTTCAGTAAGGATGCTGCCTAAATAGTCAGTAGGTAACAAGGCAGCTCACTAGGTTTTGGAATTAAATTATATAATTATGAAAGATGTAAAGAGAGTTTGAGAGTGCCAAACAAGAGAGGAATAATGAGAGAGAGAGAGAGAGAGAGAGAGAGAGAGAGAAAGTGTTAAGAGCGTGGGAGAGCATGTTCAGGTCTCTGATGATCAGGATGGGTTCATCTGGAGGTTGAGGGAGTGTGAATGTTATTTCCCACAGCTGAGCCAAGAGAAATGTCTTTATCTGCACACAGTCATTTCATCCTGAAACATACACACAATCTCAGAGCTAAACAGGCACCAAATGCGCATGTGTCTGTCTCTGATAACATGGTATGGTTTGGCTGCAGCAGGGCTCTAGTGCTGCTTCCTGGTTGACTTGGGTTAAAACACAGTGGCATGTCTGTGCTGGCTTACTCAAAAGCAATTTCAAAGCCTCCTGCTCAGACACAAACACTCAAGCCCGGTGTTTGTGACAGAATCCGGTGATAAAGACCCAGTGGGTTGCTCATTAATGGCGCTTTTCCACTGCATGGTACGTTCGACTCGGCGCGGAACGGTTCAGCTCGCTTTGCTTTTCCACTGCGTGGTACGACTCGACTCGGTACGGCACGGTTCAGTTCGCTTTAGCTTGGTTGTTTTTCCACTGCAGTTAGTGCCGCTTCTAAGTGGGTGGGACTGATCGTTATAGTTGCTCAACTCCTCGGCAACCAACGAGAGGAACATCTGCACCTCATCTGCACCTGCACCACCATCCCAGCGAGGGATGGAAATTAGCACCCGATCTGTAAAAGATGATTTTGTGTTGGGGCAGGTAAACTCGCTTCACCTACCGGCCACCGTGGCGGGTAAATAAAAATAACATCATGCGACGTTCGTCTGTTATAGTTAGACAAATTAGTTTAAATAAACGAGCAGACACTGATTAGCTACTTGCTCTACGTTTATTTAAAATTAACAGCAAGACAACTAGCCGTGAATGTGCTTTTCCATTAAATGAATCACACAGTAAACAAATCCTTAACAAAAAAAACAAAACAAAAAACAAGGCTATTCTGGTGGGTGCTGATGCGGTGACGATGTTCATGGTGACGCTGCCAATAAAGCACCTAAAATCTGTCACAAAGATCCGGCAAAAGTAACGATTATGAATATGTAAAATATAGCAAGGAGATAATTTAATTATTTATTAATAAACAAATGTTTTCTTTGTCCGTGTCAGCTGCAAAGATGAAGTTGACGATGCTGACTCGCGATCTTCGCAGTAGTGAACGCGCCAGAGAGAAATGCACATTTCATACGGATTACATAAGCGCAGAGAGCAGTCTATAGTCTGTTTTCTTTCATTTTGAAATGTTCTGTTAAAAAGTAGACATGTCTATGAGGCTAGGCTTCCTTATACGTGTAGTTTTCATTTATGAGACGAGCTCCAGTT
Organism: Semotilus atromaculatus; assembly: GCA_031834385.1. Taxonomy (NCBI): domain Eukaryota; kingdom Metazoa; phylum Chordata; class Actinopteri; order Cypriniformes; family Leuciscidae; genus Semotilus; species Semotilus atromaculatus. Next base: position 18,785,869 of record JAULUF010000009.1, on the reverse strand, counting down.
CACGCGCCGGCGCCTCCGTTTCGTGGTTATCTATCGTCTGCTATATTTACATTATTTATTAAATCCAGGCAATTGGTTGATAAAACATTGATTAAAATTAAGATACAATTAATACAAAACGAAATTCACTTTAAAGAAAGGTTTTGTGCTTTCTGTTTGATGTCTCTGTGGAAGTTTTTAAAGCATCTTTTAGGCTACCGCTTTCAGAGCGGTCACGTCTGTAACATTGTTTTTTCCTTATATGGGAGCTGAAATGAATATCAGTTCATGGTTTGTGTATAGGCTATAAGAGAGAAAGAGAAAATGCCAGCATTTCATTGAGACTTGAGATTAAATAAACTGCTTAAGTAGCCTATTGTAGATCTTGTAGCCTAGTATTAATTTTCACATGCAGTCACACATTGTCGGTTAAAAACAAGAAAGTGGCTGGTAAAAACATTGAGTGGCTGGTAGATTTTGAAATCCACCAGCCACAGTGGCCGGTGAAAAAAAAAGTTAATTTCCATCCCTGAGCCATTTCTTTTTTGAAGTTTTCATCTTTTTTTCAAGCAAGTAGGCCTACTATAAAAACAGGTGCTAAAGTTACAGCGTTGGCTGTTGTCTACTGGCTATTTAAATCTAGCGGGTTTAGCGTCTTGTGTAGCAAATACAATGACGCTGGTAATGACGATTCTGTCTGTCTGACCAATCAGTGATCTGCAGTGTTTTCACGTCACATTTTAGTATCGGTACGGTACGCTTGGAACCTCAACAGACCAGGTACCATTTAAAGCGAGCCGTACCGTACCGTACCATGCAGTGGAAATGCGCCATAAGACTGATGGCTTGGTTTTTGCTTTTTCCAAAGACTTCATCTAATAAATTAATATGCAATGAAAATAATTCTAAGATAGCTTCTCTGGTTCTGTAGCCTGATGTATTGTCAGTCTAGTCATCTCTAGTCATCATCTAGTCATCCTTTGTGCCTTTATTATTAGGTGAAATTAGAGTTTAAGTTGCTCATTTGTTGCTTAACAAATGCCAAAATGAAACCTAAGCTGTCTGAGCTTCTCCCACACAAGCACTTCACCTGAATGCTGACAGACACACAAAGGGCTTAATCTCAGAGGTGTGACTGAGTCTAAAGTGCTCTACAATAGTGAACGAATCTTGAAAAACATTTTTCTGTGTTTATTAAACTGACTTCTTCCCTCAAACATAATCTTTCAAGACTGTCTTTTTAACAATTCCATTGGATCCTAAAGGTGAACTATGACCCTTGCTTTTTTACTCAATAGAATGAATATGCTTTTACTCACTGGTGGTCTGTGCTAATTTTTGTTTCAATTTACATAAAAGTATAGAATAAAATGTCCTGTTTATTTTATACTTTTTTCTATAGTCCTTGTAAAACAGTGTAATAATAATCTTAAACATAAATAATTGTCAACAAAAATCACTAATAAAAATAAAGCCAGCTACATATTGATTAATTAAATGTTATTAGTATTGTTGTTAATTTTAATTTAATGACAGTAATTCATTGGCTACATTTTTATCAGTGATTTATTGTTGACTTATTCTTAATGTTATTATTATTATTAGAGACACCAGGTATATCTACATAGATCTGTATAGTAATACTGTATAGATATAGGACAGGGCTTGACATTAACTTTTTGAGGGACTTGTCCTTCAGACAAGTACATTTGTTTCACTTGTCCATGCACAAAAGTCACTTGTCCGGGTAAAGATTTATAATTTTATCTAGGGCTGCACGATTTGGGGAAAATGTCAAATTGTGATTATTGAGGTCAATATTGCGATTGCGATTAAATAAACAAATGGTTTCATGAGTCACGAGTCAACCATGAACTTGGTTCTAAAGCAAATGCACACACAGATTAATGATAATTCTGAAATTAGCAATAACAACTAAATGATTGATAACACCTATAATGATCAATAAGCCATTGATGTCTGGATAAATATTCTGGCGCACGATCTGTGCATGCGCATGATACTGGTGTGCGTCTTCCTGTGAGTCACATTCAGGACATTCACAGGCAGCGCGAAAAATGTGTTTGTATCAAAACGGTAAAATTAAATCTGTAAAATAGACGTAATGAGTGGCACATAACGTGAAGTAACATTTTATTTTGTTTGAAATTGAACTTGTCCAGTGGGACAACTAATTTTCTCTTCCACTTGTCCTACAAAAAAATCCACTTTTCCCGGACAAGCCTTAATGTCGAGCCCTGTAGGAACAATCAAGTTCATTCATCTTTTGTCTACCAAACATAACTAATCAACAATACTATGTCTGAAAGCTTTATTGAGCTGGTAATGAAGGCTTCTGATTTTTCATACATCCGTCTTAGACTCTTATCTCTCTCTCTCTCACTCTTTTGTTGTTCTCTCTTGCTGGAATGTCTTTGATATCCCCTGCGTGCTGTGATAACCCGTGTTTGCGCTGGGTGTGAGCTGTGAATAATTAGTGAGTTTTGGACTGACTCTGAGGTCCCTGATTTGCCCTTTGTGCCTCTCATTGTAACACATATTCTTTCCAACACTGAACTTAAATCAACCAATACCTTAAAGGGATAGTTGAGCCAAATTAAAATTCAGTTACCCTCATGTCTTTCTGAACCTGTGTGACCTTTTTTTTAGCTGTAGAACTCTGTAGCAGCTCTATTTCACATTGCAAGTGAATAGGCTTGTCAAGCTCAAAAACAAACGCAACTTTATTGAAAATATTTTAAAACCATTTGAATATGTGTTTGCATCTGTGTATCTAACAGCAGGGGGCACCATTTTTTGGCTGTGTTATGCATGTGCCACATGTCTGTCTTCATTAATAAGTCTTGCATGCTTTGATAAGTCTTTTGACAGTCAAAATGGGAATGTGGCACTTCTCAAACATAGATTTTTAATATTGGCATTGATGTTGTGTATGGATCAGAGAGTGTATAACTCTTTGGCTGAGTTAGTTGGCTTATCGTTGAGGGGAAATGTATAAATGTTTGACTAGAGCACAATACATTATTGTGTAAGTGAACTACAGCGGTGATGAAGTCATCCAGTAGACATCAACCTCTTCTGTTGTGCACAGTGTGCTCTGTCACTGTGTATCACAGCACTGGACATTCACAAACAGATACACAAAAATGCATCTCTCTCTCTCTCTCTCTCTCTCTCTCTCTCTCTCTCTCTCTCTCTCTCTCTCTCTCTCTCTCTCTCTCTCTCTCTCTCTCTCTCTCTCTCTCTAGCACTTTTCCAAACTCTGTCTCCCATTGCCAGATCACAATTTACACATCCAATTACATTCAAAGCCTCTTCCAATCAATATATTCTATAAGACTATCTCAGCCAATGAGATGTGAGTCCTACAGTCAGCGCTTTCTCCGCAGCTCAGATGCCTGGAGTTTCTCTCAGGGAATAGAAACAAAGTCTAGACAATATGTAGACTAAATTGAATATGCTACAGAAATCTTCTTGGTGTGTTTTAGAGATGCCATCGAGAATGCAGGACATCTGTATAACCAAGTGGACGAGCTGGTTCACAGACTGGTGATGCTGTCCAACAAATGCACACAGGAACTGGAATTCATTATGGAGTTTAAGACCCTGGAGGAGGGATTCAGAGAGGTGAGGACTAAGGTTTTGCACTTGCTTTTATGAACTTAATTCATGGCAGATGACAATAACAGCTGTGTGTGAGACTTAGCAAATAGTACTATGTTTTCTCTTAAAACATTGTTATGTCATGTTAATGTGACAACTTATCATCATTTAAACCTGAAAATAAACACAGTTTTATAATTAAACTAAGAAAAAGTTCATTTAATTTACATTTAGAAAATAAATTCATCATTAAATAAATTAAAGTATAAAACCATTAATGCAAGTGAGAGACTAAGAGTTCTACTGAGAAATACTGAAATTACTGTAAATGAATACTATTAAATTGTTTTTTGCTGATAATGACAAATTTCTTGAAGTAATACATTTTTATATTAGTAAAGACTGCGAAAGGGAATCATTTGCATGAGTAGTCTCAGACTTTTGAACTCCACTACACATCTGGGCAGTTTGTGTTTACATATTACACTTGAAAAATAGTGAATACTGTACTGAAGTGCTGCAAGCACACACACTCACAAACAGCCTTTGCAGTTTGCTACACACTGCCTTGGTGATTTATTCATCTGATAGTCTTAATGGATGATTGTGCCTAGCAGGCAGAAAGAGGGGGGGAAATCATGTTGGCATGGATATAGTGGAAGTTGCTGAAACAGATTAGCCAAGCACACACACACATTCATGCACATCATGAGAAAATGTAAACTAGCACCATAGCATCTTTATCAGATTACACACATGTGATTGATGTGTTTGTGTGCTCATGTTTCAGTCTACTGCCAAAGTCTATTGTCACAGAGAACAAGAAGCAAAAATATGTTACGAATAACAGAGTAAATGCCCGTTCACAACAAAAACAATAACTACAATGATAACTATAAAGTTAATCATTCTAATTCTTTGAGAATACAAGTCCACAACACAACTATAATGATACAGAGTAACAATATCATTGAAATAGCATTTCGATTTTTTTTTTTCTAACTGATGAACAATAAAAAAACATTGACAGCCGATCAGAATCCATCCTGCTTTAAAGAGCTTGAGCGTTTCTAGTGGGTGCTTATAATAAACAGAATGGCATCGTGCATTGGTGTTGACACTAATATCTAGGCCTGTCGCGACAGTCAATAAATCAATTAATCGCACGATAAAAAAAATTAGCTCAATCACGATAATTTTCATTTGCATGGTTATCCTCGTCTCTCTCTCTCTCTCTCTCTCTCTCTCTCTCTCTCTCTCTCTCTCTCTCTCTCTCTCTCTACTAAAGAGACTGGATGACAACTCTCGGTTCCTTGGGAACGACTAAAAGGACTTTGACGTTATGCACGTTGTATCATCATAACAATACTGTCAAAAATGGTAAATGTTTAACGACGTAAAAAGCGCGAAAAATGCAAAAAAAACTCAACGGATTCGGCGAGCACCGAGCCCGTTGGAACCGTCTAGTCGAACTGAAAAGAACGATATAAGTTTCAGAATTGTTGGTGGTGTTTTCGCTGAGATATTAGCTGAAAACCATCGGAAGCGCTTCAACCATATTCAGCACGAATAAAATGTTTATTGTAAGTTAGATGTCCCTCTAATGGACAGAACGTGTAACAACAACCACATGCTATAGCGGCATTGGCGATCCATAAGCCTATGTAATGTCGTAAATATTAATAATAGGATGAATTTGAGCATTTAATATTCGAATAGTATTCGAATATTAAATAAAATAAGGAATGGAACAGAGACTGAGAGTTTGGTTGTTTTGTTCATTTATTGTGGATATTTTAAATGTTTTCCATTTTCAGTGTTAAATAGTCTTTTGAAGTTTATTGATCTTTGAAAAAGGTGTACCTGCATTATCCCATTATCATTATTTTAGATTAAAATAGTCTCAGAACGACAATATTAACGTTTATCGCAATCGTTTCTTGGACAATTTATCGTCCAGCAAAATTTGTTATCGTGACAGGCCTACTAATATTGTTATAGTTATTGTTATCGTTATAAATGGCGTTCTTGGTGTGAACGGGTCTTAAAGCTTGAAAGTAGCAGGATTAATTGTATGTGTATGTTGTCTCTTAGGTGAGTCAGTGGATAGAGGAGGTTGGAGAGTCTCGTCTACAGACGCTGAGTGAGCTGGAAGAGTCCTTGGAGCAGTTACATCATAAACAGACTGTCTTCAGAGAATTTTACGCAGCTGCATATGTATGTCAACTCTTATTAAACGTGTTTTACACAGCACTCTAACCCTTCCCCACAGCATCTGCATTTGGGGTTGGGGTTGTCCTCATATTTTGTCAAAAAAATGCCTCATGACATTTTTATTTGGACAGAGAGATAATATTTTACTGCAGGAGTCAAACATTTGCTTAATTGTGTAAACATGAGTTTCAAGAGCGTTTGGCAATGTTTAAATGTAGTCACCTCAGTCGCACCCTATGCTTTCATACCATTTCACTATGTAATACTGTGTGTGTGTGTGTGTGTGTGTGTTCAGGAGCACTGTAAGAGTGGTGAAGCTCTCCTCAAGCGCTTAGAGAAGTGGGAAGACATCTCCTCTGCAGAGCTGCAGGTATACGAGGTGAAAGTACGCTCGTTCTGGGTCCATCTACGTGATTTCTCCCAGCGAGTGGAGGACACCAAGGATAAAATTGACAAGACTGTCCGACTCTACGAGTTCTTTGACAAGGTAAGTGGTCAGTAGTTGCTTTTGATGTAAACTCACCTGACTGTGCTCTGTCTTTCTATTTTTACTTTTACTACTTAGGCTCCCTTTATAAAATGTTCATTTGGTATTGAGCTGTATTTTGAGCTGTGTGGAACACAGTGAAACATTGTGAGGAGAAGGTTTAGAAGATTTTGATATATGTTAGAAGCCTTGTCTGTTTTCTGATTTCTGAATGATTTAGTAAAGTAAGTTACCCAAAATGAGAATTCTGTCATAATTTATTTACACTCACGTCATTCCAAACCTGTATAATTTTCTTTCTTCTGTGGAACGCAATAGAAGAACAGTGTTTTTTTCTTCTTCATACAATAAAAAACAAATGGGATGCAATATTGTTTGGACTGCATTTAGTTTTAAAACAATTTTTGTGTTCCACGAAAGAAAGAAAGTAATACAGGTTTGGAATGAAATGAGGTTGAGAAAATTATGACATGAATGAATTTCTTTTTGGATTAACTATCCCTTAAATTATATGTAATGGATTGTTTGAGGCTTTACTAGATTTAAATATTTATTGGTTTGGTGGATAATTATAGATTACTCGCTTTTTAATTATAAGGTGTTTCAATTGCTCAGAATAATTACCTTAATGCATTAATCCATAAATATGTAATCTGAACTGACTGAGTTTAGTCAGTTCAGATTAGATGTGCATTAGCTGTGTCCATCCTTCAGTAGGTTTTTGTTCGACCAGTTATAGTCTTTATAGTGTATTATGTTAAAGTGTTGCACTTTTTCCTTTTTGTTTTTCTTATCTAGTTTTATTGCAGTATTTTTTATAATATTTTAAAACTTTTTTCGAGTCATATGCTTGGGTTGTTCATGCAGGACATGTTCTTCCATTCTAAAAATAGAATGTAGTTTTGTTTAATTTTGGTTAGTTTCAAAGTTTAGTCTAAATGTAGTTTCCCTATAATCAAGTAGGCGACCTCTGGCGACCTCTGGTGGGGGTCATGACCCCCAGGTTGTGAAACCCTATTTTATTTATTTTTTTATTATTATTAAAGAAAACTGCAAAAAACTGCTCAAACCGATCAGTGTATGACATCAAAGTACCGCGAGAGCAATTAGAGAGCAGGTGGCTCTGTATGCTTTCAAAATGCTCTTGCTGTACTTTGATGTCATACACTGATCGGTTTGCGCAGCGCCGCTTTAACATGTCTTCTGGTGTTTAATTGACCTCGGTTGGATGTTGAAACAGCCACTGATCAAACACTGTTATCTTCCTTTATTCAGAAGAGCCCTTATAGTCAGATAGACTTTTAGCCAAATAAATCCTGTCCCATCTTTCTTATTTTTTCCAGTTTTCTTTAATAATGATAAAAACTTTAGAATTAGCAGATACTTACCTTAAAACAGATATAATTATTGGTCTTGATATAGTGCTAAATGATAGTAAGGGAGCACAGTTTCATGTATTTCTCCATCAGACGAGTTCCTCTGAAAAGCATACAGTGTTTCTAAAGCACCAGCTATTACGGAAATCCCCGACTGGCAATGATGTCAGGCAATCAAACACACACACACACACACACACACACACACACGAGCGTCTTTGTGATCAGACCATTGTGTTTTCCCTCTGTGCCACTGAGTGGTCGGTCTGTCTTCAGTGTTTCCCCCCGAGCCCCAGCAGGGACAGATGGTCTTGTTGGCTGACCACTATCAGATTTTAGCATTAGCATAATCATAGTGCTCTTTCCTGACTCATCAGATCATCCACACATCCAGAGCCCTTGCCCTGTTGGCATGGAGAACTCATCCAAGCTCTCTCCTGCCGTCTGTTGGCATATTGACAAAGTTGTCTGTATATGTGTGTAATAATCAAAGCTTTTCAGTATTCTGCATAGAGTCTTTGTGTCGTTGTGTTAAGGTGCGCGATGACACTTGTGGAAATCACTGGTATCAGCTGACTGGCGTACATGAATGCTTATTCAAACCACCTGTCCTTTCGCACCCATTCCTATGCAGGAATTTTCATGCTTTTGGTTAGTCTCAACACTGATGGTTGTGTAGTCAGTGTATAACAGTGTACGGATGTGTATTAGTCTTGTGTGAGCATTGTATGTGTGTGATTGAGACAGGGGTACAGTACAGAACCTCTGTCTTGTTTTTCTGTGCGTTGTGAGTGACCACATGCTGGACTCCAGTGCTTGATTTGTCTTCAATGACAGACCAGCTCATCCCAGATTTAGAAAGTGACTGTTTAAGTGTGTTGCCTAGCAACCGATCCAAGCACGGCTGATGAACTGGCCAACGTGGATTGTGGTCATCAAACACATCATGTGTGCTATGACAGCTGAGGTTGAACACGTGGACACGAGATTTTATTCATAGTACAACAGGACACCATGAATTTATGTATGTATTCATGTACAGTGGTGGCCAAAATTATTAGAATGGTGAGGTTTTTTAATGTTTTTAAAGAAGTCTCTTCTGCTCACCATATTATGCTTCATTTATTTCATCCAAAATACAGCATAAATGTTTCTTTTCAGGATTATTTGAGGAATAGAAAGTTCAAAAGAACAGCATTTATCTGAAATAGAAAGCTTTTGCAACATAATAAATGTATGTACCGTCACTTTTGATCATTGAATGCATCCTTGCTGAATAAAATGTTATTTAATCACAAAAACTAATTTCTTTAATATCTTTCCAAAAAAAAAAGCTTACTGACCCCAAACTTTTTAACTGTTTTCAACATTGATAATAAGAATAATAAATGTTTCCTGAGCATCAAATTATCATATTAGAATGATTTCTGAAGGATTATGTGACACTGAAGACTGGAGTAATGATGCTGAAAATTCAGCTTTACCAACATAGAAATAAAATGCAGTTATTTGAAAATGAAATTGTAAAAATATTTCACAATATTACTGTTTTTGCTGTATTTTGGATAAAATAAATTAAGCCTGGGTGAGCAAAAGAGACTTCTTTTAAAACATTAAAAAATCTTAAAGTTCGAATAATTTTGCCCACCACTGTATGTATGTATGTATATATGTACTTGTATGTATGTTTCTAATGTTATAGAAGAAAAAAAAATCATGTTTTTATAAAATTGTGATTTTCATCCAAGGAAAAATCTTGGAAATCATTAACATATTTTCTGTAGTTAATGTTAATCTAGCTTTGCTGTAAAATATACACTTCTGTTCAAAAGTTTGGGGTCGGTATGATTTTTAAATGTTTCTATATTAATATATTTTTTCATAAATGTGATTTATTCCTGTGATGTCAAAGCTGAATTTTTAGCATCATTACTCCAGTATTCAGTGTCACATGATCCTTCAAAAATCATTCTTATATGCTGATTTGGTGCTCAAGAAACATTTCTTCTAATTATCAGTGTTGAAAACAGTTGTGCTGCTTAATATTTTTGTAGAAAGCGTGATACCATTTTTTCAAGATTCAAAAGAACAGCTTTAATTTGAAATTTAAATAATTTGTGTCAATGTAAAAAACTTTACTTTCACTTTTGAACAATTGAATGCATTTTTGCTAAATAATATCTTGAAAAAAATCTTACACCACTCCACACTTTTTGTACACCACACGTTTTTTTTTTTTTTTTTTTTAATCAGCAAGAAGTATCGTGTAGAATTATAGTGTTTTCACTTCTGTGTGACCTAAAAGGTTTCCCTTCAAAATAAACATCTAAAGCGAGTCAGTAAGCGTGTGTTAAATGAATGAATTTACTCTTGACCCGCACATTGGGTGACAAACATAATATTGACAATGTATTGTCTGGATCAGAGCCCTGCAGGCAATCACAGCTGCCAGCAGTGCAGAAAGTGACAGCAGAGCTGTGAGCATCAGCCCTGTGATGCAGCCTGAGGCACAGCAGACAGTAGAGCCCAGTGTGTGAGACCGAGTCTTTCTGCTCCAGATGGTCTGCGTGTGTAAGAGTGCAGAGAGTGAGGAATCACTGAGATTGTGTTTGATGAAAAGATGAAGGAAAAGTCACAGTCTCACGGGATGTATTGACCTGTAATGCTCATCTATGCAAGCTAGTTTATTGTCAGAAAAGATTTTGTCCGCCTGCATTATATTTGAAATGTATTCAAACCCTCATTTAAGTGTTTGTAAATGCAATCTCTGTAATGTTACGAGGAAAGTCATTTCCTCTTTTGTTTTACATGGTTTTAAGCCTAAACCCGTACAGTCTGACAGTGCAAGTCAAAGGAAATGGAAGGAACCTCCATGTAGTCATTATTATGATAATACTTGAACCACAGGCTTTTCACTAAAGAGCTGAATTAACGCACTGCAGGCTTCTGCTCAGAGAGGATGAGCATATTTATGCCCTCTCACAGTGAATGTAAATTTGTCACATTCCACCCCAAACATTTTTTCATCTAAATGTTTCTGTTTTAGTAATTTTGGGTTGAGTTTTTGACATTTCTATTAGTTTTAGTCATTTTAGTACTTAAACTTGTTTTATTTTAGTTGGTAGTTCATTTTGCATCGTTTTTCATGTAATATTTAATATTATTTTATTTCAATTACCAATTTTTATTTGTAATAGTTTGTTAAAAATATAACATATTTTCTGATAACTCTTATTCCCATTGCTGTAATATTTTTCATATTTTTTGTGTATTGCAAAAAACTAATTGTATTCAGAATAAGTCATCTCAGCAAATTCTACTATGATGTATACATACTATGCAATACTTTACAAATGTAATAATAATATATTATTTTTTCACAATAAATTAACTAGAATGAAAAACAAAAAAAAAGAATGTTTCTTTAAGCAAAAAATGCTGGCGCTTTCTTTTTGCACATAAAAGAAATATAATGTATCTTCATTAAAAAATTACTTGAAATATAATTATATGCTATAGGCTAATTACATTTCAAGAGAGTATAATTTATCATTTAAGCAAATCCAGCAGTGACACGTACAGCAGTTGTTGTATTGGAAGAATGTGTGTGTGTATGTGTACAACATACTGTGAGCGGATGGTTATTGATCAGGTTATTGATACTTCAATGTCTCCAAGGAATTAATTCTTTCCCACATGCCTTCTGCTGCTGTTTTTCCTCTAATCCAACTCTAGCTGAATATTGATCAAGATTACAACTTACTCAACCACACAAGCATTATAAATTCAGAATCGGTAACACGCATATAGTTTTGACCCAGTCAGACCTCACATGATTATATTATTTTTATCATTTCCTCCAGTCACATCATAAATGTGTGTATCTGTGTGTTTATAAATCATCAGCTGGGCCTCATTTTACCCTTACAAAGTTCCCATCAATGTTTTGGATTTCTCACTCCGCCTGCATATGGGTTCACAAGGTCTAGTTAACACCAGCATGCCAAGTTTCAGCAATCGCTCTGCCGTCTTTCCTTTGCCCTTTCTGGTGAGGAGCTTTGTAGTTTTGTTGACAGACACCCTCCTGTCCCATCCCCCCTTCCCTCTCTGCCCTCTACCCCCTCCGCCCCTCTAGTGAAGTTGCTGGGGCAGACCCATCTGGTATTTAGACTTGCATTTGCCTGTGAATAGCAGGGAGGTGGGGAGAGGAGGGGAGTGGGCGCCACTGGCTTCTCTCTCAGTTACTTTGTCAGTCTGAGAGAGAGAGAGAGAGAGAAAAGGATGACTGCCGCCGCTCAGTGCTCCGGTCATGGGACCACCAGCGTCTTAGCCGAACAGGAAAACGGATATAGTCATGGAGAGGTAGGAGTTTAGAGGAGCATTGTGGTGATTAAATCAGGAGCATTTGACTGATATGTGGTACATTATCTGTGCACAGAAAGTTTTTGTTTTTTTTATCTTTGAAGGCTTGTCAAGGCTTAACAGACTGTAACTGTACAATAAGAGATGTTTTCGTGAGAGGCCACTGTAATTGAAGGGACAACTGAAATGTTGCTCAAAACACTTTTGAATGGAGCTCTTCGGTTGTCTGTGGAGATTTCCTTACTCCTTAATCTCTACCCCCTACTTTCTGTCTCTCTTCAATCTCCTGTTCATTCATGCACTGGTAAAGTGTGTATGTGAGGCAAGCACAGGCTGTAAGTGTGTGAACTGCAGTGTTTTTAATAGAGTTTCCTCTTTGCATGTGGTATTGACCAACATTTCTCACACAGCTTAGATTGGAGTTTGGTGCCCTGGGCAAATGGCCACATCAGGGGGTTTATGCCATCCATTATCTCAGTGTAACTCCACACCTTGTTAGTCAGATCATTATGGAAGTGGATTACTTTACAACGGCTTTGGCCCAGGAGCATGTTTTTTTGCTTATCTTAGTTCTAGAGGTGACATGAATTATCCTGACATCATTGTATGTTTACTCACTTTCCAGCCCACAGGACTTTCTGCTGTTGTAGGGTGATGATGTGATGTTATACTGTGAAAGTGATATATGTGAAAGTCATTGGTAATTGCTTAAAGACTACACTGGAAGTATAACTTCCCACAGTAAGGTTTTTATATTTAGAATATTAGAATATGGTCAGCAAGCATATTAGAATGTTTCTGACAGATCATGTGACACTTAAGTAATGGCTGCTGAGTATTCTGCTTGGCATTTTAAATCATTATAATATTTCACAATATTATTATTATTTTTTATTTTAATCGGCCCCACTTTTGAACGGTAGCGTATATTTCCTGTCACTCTTGGTACATTTCAATAATTTATCTAAAATTTATGTAAAATATCACACAGGTCATTCAGTTACTTTCTGATTTAGTCTCTAAATGAATGTGTCTTCAGAAGTCTCATAACACATGGAACCCTATTGATACCTGCACACTCAGTTAATAGGACAAAGTCATGAAGTCATAACCTATCATAAGTTCGTTTTTTTTCTTGGAATAATTGTCTGATTGTTTATAGTTTACAAAGCTTTCATTAATGTATTTTTGTCCTGAACAGAAGCTGACTTCTCTGCATGTTGACTGGGAGAGCTTTGTTTAGGGTTAGGGCTTGTCTCTCAGATTTAACTCTCAATTAACCATTGAATGAAATGGTGATATACTTTTACTGTAAGTGATTTAAATGTAAAACATATTGCTGTTGTTCATGTATCAATGGTGTCACTGTCAAGTGTTGGCTAGTAGATGTAGATGTGGCAACTACACCACTTGGTCTGTTCTTTCTTCACTCAAAATGTGCTGTGTATTCTCTGTGTGCATTCTAATATGAATGCTGGATGTTTAGTTGATTTCTGTTGTCTGGTTAGTAGTGGTTTAATGGCTTACCACTTAAGCCCAAAGCATATTAAGCCCAATATAGTGTGTCTGCACTATTCTACTCCAAAAATGATGGCCAGTAAAATGTCTTTGTACTCAAACTAGAGTTTTGGGTATCTCCTAACTTCCTCAAACAAATGCTTGTCACCGCAGGTGTCTGTGGTTGTTGCGTCTCCACTAGTTTGTTATTATTGTTGTTGCTTCTCATCCGTTTCTTTTTCAGTGAGTTGATTTTGGACTTGTGGCCTTGGCTTTGGCAGTGAGGAGGTCAGTAAAGCACAGGAGGGGCTTCAGTGAGAGCCCTTTTTTAATTGCTTAAGAGAATGCAGGTGACTGCTTTCACATTGTCAGACCCCTGCATAGAAAACTCATCATTCAGTCACCTCTGGCATATGCCAATCCCAATGAGCGTGTGTGTGCATTTATGACCCTACTTACTGAACAGCACCTCCTTGTCTCTTTTCTCCTCATCGTCCGTGTGTCTCTTCTCTAACATTTATAGACTGGTATATCTTCTTTCTCATCATGCTGCTTGACTGAGTCTGTGGCATGTACAGACTCCCATTTCTGGACCGTTTCCCCCAAAAACTCTAGACCCCTCTCTACACCTCATTGCCCCGCAAACCCCCAACGAACAACAGGAGACAACACTCTGAGGGACAAAGCAGGCCCCATGCACTATTAATTAGGTGTGTCTATCTTTTGTGGCGGTCTGACTGTGGCCTCCTGTCTCTCAGTGCTTGTGTCCTACTCTGTTGTGGCAGAACCTGGGGTTAGCACCTGTGGATACAAAACACTGACCCCCACACCCGTTCACTGACAAGAAATGAAAGATGATAAAAGTGTATGATGGTTGACCTCCCATGTTGCCCTTAAAGAGTTGGGTAAAGAATAGGAGGAGGAAGGGACAAAGTAACAGGGCTGTCAGTTTTCTGTTCACAGCTTGTTAATGACATGTTGACTAATCTCTGTTGAGTTTGCACCTTGCACTCATTAGCCACCTGGATAGCATGTGCTGGACTTGAAAAAAACAGAGCTCAGAGCTGATTTTTGTTTTATAGAGCTTGGTCCAAAAATAGACAACACATTTTTTAAAACTTTAATCATGAAAACTTTGTTTTAATTAAGATATTGAATTTGATTTATTTTCATTTGTTTATTTTTTAAATTATGAATTTTTAAAAAATATATTTATTATCTTTATTTGTCTTTTTTCTTTTATTTTCTTTTACATTTTTCAATTTATTTATTTTTTAATGGTAAGTGCATCCAAAACAAGTAAGACACTTGTGAATTCTGGGAAGACTATTTTCATCATTTAGGCTTAACGATTCCTTTTAATTTAGGGAAAGTAAAAACGGAGCCAGCAGACCAATTTGGTCTTACTTAAAATTTTCGTTCAGCCTTGATTGTCATTTTACATTTTGGGTTGGCTAATGTGTATTCCCTTAGGGCATGAGAGTGTTTGCTTGACCTCAAAAGCTTTTCCAGTGCTGTGCGTGTGCGAGGCGTTTAAGTAGTCACTCAGTCTGATCAGAGTTGTGATCGAGTCTGATTAATGCCACTTTGATAGTTCAAATGCAGCGTGATTGGCTCGCTGTGCAGAACCCCTTTTCCCAGCCCCCTCCTAGGCACAGTTCAATCAAATTAACTCACTCAAACTGAACAACATGCAACACACTGCTGTGATTTTTGTGCACACACACATTAGCATTAGCATATGGTGCCAACCAATGACCATCCTTTCAACAATTCAAGGAAGTCTCGATACAAAGTACCATCAAGACAAATATTGCTGATGTCAATAACAATACCTCTTTCCAGGAATAAAATTCCATTAATTAGACATTATGAATATTAGAAAAGCCTAAAAATGGGAAATTGTCAGTTTTAGACGTTTTTAATTTATAATCACGATATTCTATTTAATGTTAATGTTACATTTATTACTTTTGTTTTTCATTATTATAAAACAACTGGTAACTGCTTGCACTTTTCAAGTATTTGCAAACAAAGGTCATTGTTTCACTTTAAAACGTGGTACACATTCACTTTTATGTTAAGGAATTAAATCTCTATTCTTAAAATACTTTTGTGCAATTTATTTTTTTAAACTAGTCTCTTTTTCTCTTGAACGGTCTCACACTTGTGTTCAAAAAGCCCATGCTAGACATGCTCTCCGGCAAAGCAGTATTATTACCTGTTTGACTCATAAAATTGGACTAATGGGCAGACAGTGGCAACTTTATAGTCCTCATGTGTGGTTGCTGCCAACCAGGCCAGAGCAAAAATCAGAAGTCCCACGGTTCTCTCAGCTCCTATTTACAAACAGTCATTACCCTCAATAAAGCCAGCCAACCCCTTACTCTATCAGAAACAGACCCTGCGCTCTGCAGTGCAACAATTTGTTTGACATCTGTTCTGTATAAACACACCTCTCGTGCCTTTTGAAGTATCATGCAGTATTATGCAGCAGTTCAACAGTATCTGCATAAGTATGAGTATTTTCCTGCATTTGAATTGAACCATAGAAGTAGGAAATTAAGCTCTCGTAAAGGCCCAGTGCTTCAAACAGGCCTTTATTGGGCATGTTTAGTGTTTCATGGTCTCTATTGCTATGAAGCAGCTGGCGTGTGTGTGCTTCACATTACTCTGCATATGCAACACGTTTGTCACTCAGCATACTCTACATATTAAACCAGAGAGAGAAGACTGCAATAACATCTGTCACGGGCTGCGTGTCCCCTCCGCTCTATGTGTGTGTGTGTGTGCATGCCATCGCTGAACTCCCCTTTCTTGAGCCTAATTCTTTAGGCTTTGACATTCATGAAGCTTGGTAGGAAACACAGAGACGTTCCCCCAGCAGTAGACACGTGCATACTTGCATGCGTCACCACTGACACGCACAACAAAAGAACAAACACTAAACTGCTGAAACGTCCCTCATCAATCATACAACAGCATCAGCCATTAATTGATTGGTTTATGATTAATGACCTTTACTGAGTTTTAGGTTTGGTGAATTTAATGCACCATTATTCTGTTTAAAAACCACTATTAGATTGAATTAGCCAGAATCACAAGGGACTAGTTATCATACAGGTGCTGCCTCTCTCCTTCCCTCTTTATCATCCTTTACTATTCATTTTATTTAATTTGCATTCCTTTAGATTAAGCTTTCAGATAGCATATGGTGTCTGACATGTTGCCATTGAACAAAAAAACTATCTTATTTATATTATGACAGATGTTATTAATATTTTTTTTGTTATAAAAAAATGAAATGTATATTATTTGTTATAAATTATTACAAAATGAAAGATTTTTAATAATTTAGTGGTATTTTATTTTAATCATGAAGGGTACGGTAAATATTTGTGTTGCTAATGTGTGAATGTATTTTTTTGTGGTACTGGTCCCGGTTGGTCTTCCTACGCTCCACAGGGTGTCTTCATTAAAATAAATGGGTCTTTTCCATCTCTCTCTCTCTCATTTCCTGCAGCCTATAGCAAATCAGTTTTTTTTCCTCTTTTTTTCTCTTTATTTGTTTCCATCTCTTTCTTTTCATTCTCTTTTGCCATAATCACTCATCCAAATCCTGCTTTTTGGCTCAGGATGGTTCACAGTTTATTCTTCAAACATTTTACCTCATTTTGACATTCCTCCTTATTGCCAGCGGCTTAGAGAGAAAGTGGGTAATTTCAACCAAAATGACAGGGATGTACTGTATGCCGGGGTCTTGTGTCGAGGGTTAAGCGGCCCTGTCTCTAGATTAGTACGGTGAGGTACAGAGCAATAACTGTCAGAGGAATTTAAGCCTGTGCCTCCTAAAAACACAGTGTGCATAATACCCCACTCACATTTTGACACTCGTTATCCTTTTATGAAAAAGAAAAAAACATTCTTGGCATGGCTCAGACATGAGATCAGAGACCAGCTGATGTCATGAAAACCTTTTCTCCTTTTTGTGGTTTTCTTTTAGGGGAAATAATAAAAAATGGTTTCTTTCAAGTTTAAAATGCTCCTCTTGACCCATTTAGACTGCTAAGAGATTCATTTATAGGAGTGTACGAAAGCTTAGTCCAAGACTGGATCTGTCTCACTCCCACTGCTCTGTTTTAGCACATCTAACACTCTCTCTCTCTCTCCATTTCTCTGTTTCTCTCTTGCTCTTTGTGCAGGGTTGAATAGTGGGGCCTTTAGAGGTGCCTCCCTCAGGCAAACTAGTTCTGCTCTCACCAATCAGAGCCCCACCACACACACACTATTCACACTTCAAAGAACCTCGCACGCTAACCAACCTAACGATGATGTCATCCCCTGCCCACAGTATTATGGGCATCATCAGATAGAGTGAGGAACTATATTGGGCTTTAGATCAAAGTGTCTGCTTTATTTCACTGCGCAAGGGGAATGCGCAGGGCGGGGGGTATTTTTTCCACGAGGGGAGTCTCTGACCCCAGGTTCTCTGCAGAACCTGTGGCAGACTTTATCACCGTCAACCGTTGATGCTGTTTTACTACAGGAACAGCGCTGTCTGTTTCGCACATCACTTTAGCAGAACAGGGAGGTACTGGAGAATTAACAGGATTAACAGAAGTCACTCACTGTAATTCTATATATATAATTCTAAATATATTATTGTTAAATGCAACCTAAGCTTTTTTGACAGAGACTCTAAAATGCTGTCAGTTGCCACAGAACATAATTTAAACATTGCCTCAGTTTGTAAAAGTAACACATTTGGGGAGTTAGCTATTTTGGCTAAATATTTGTATACATATTTATATTATTTTATAATTAATACTTAATATTATACTTAAAAATGTACAAGAACGTGTATATTTTAAGTGCTGTTTTAAATATTTTTTGCACTTCATTTAAATGGTGCTGTTGCGTAACAAATGCAAGTACAAATGTGTTGTCCAGTAAATAATGTCTACAGTTGTCTTGTATTTTTTAATCAAAATGTCATAACTCGATCTTTTGGTGAATCAACATACTTCTCTCTGGTGACATATGCCTGAATTCTCTAATCATTTTAGTCCACTTTAAACCTGGCCCTCCACAATTGACTACAAGCTCACATTCAGATCTGCCTCCAACCAATAAAACACCAGCCTGATTTTATTTTTCACTCAGATGTGTCACAATCCAAAAATATATGATGGTACTTCCATTACAGCACGACTTTAATTAAGGATGCACCGATATGAACATTTTGGTCGATACCGATAATTCTTTATATTGGAAATCCGATAACCGATATATTAGCCAATATATCTAAATCTAGATCCAAATTTTTATATAATTTTTGAGAGCCTGCTTACAAAAACAAAAGTCTCACCATTTAAAGCCCTGTCCAAAACACTGCACGATAAATCAAACATATACATTACAGTAGCTTAGTTTGAGCCAGTTTAAGTTTTTTAATGAACACTCCTATGATCAACTTTCTTTATATAAAAAAAAAAATCTATTGCCTTTCAAATAAATAAAATAATGCCTAAATAATTCAAACAAGTCATTGGACAACATTACTTGCGTATAGACCTTAAGTAGCCCCGCCCCTTTTCAGCGCTGCGCTCGTTGTCTTTTGACTTCCGGTCTGTATTTTCACAACGATCTTGCATAGATGAATGAACGGCTCGTTTAAAAAAGTTCCCGGTCGAGATTTGTTAAGACATCTGCTTTACAATGCTTATGATAAACATTACAATGCTCGTGATAACTTTCGTTAACTCTACAATAAGTAAATCCACTTCACCAGCTAATTACTCCTCGACAGCGATGCCATAGAAATATACAGAGCGACCGCAAAAACGGAAGTTCAAAGACAATTTTCTAAAGATGGCGGCGCCCTCGTTTCTCTGGTGCATAAGGTCTATTAAGAATTAAAATGCATGTGCCATTGATCAATAAAATGGAATATCATCCACACAGTCAATAATGAAATGATTTTATTTAAACCATATTGTTAATACAAAATAATTTAAGAAATAAATTCTAGTTATTATTAATAATGCATCAATATTTTTTAATATTACTGTTTCAAATAATAGCATTGCTGTTTGAGCTGCGTGAGCTGAAACTGAATAGCTGAATGAACACTGGGAAACTGAACCGTTAGTTGGTTCATTAACTCAACCATTAGCATGCTATATGAGATTAATCAGATATTTATACAAAAACATAATATTACAACTTCACAAAATGACGCAAATGCAAAAGTGTTGTTTGCATCCTGAACTTACGTGCTAGTCAGTGTGTGTAACTCCTGTTGTGGAGTTGTGGGGCTCTTCCCGTAACAACGTGCTGAAACACAGCAACTAAACGTTTTATTACAATTGTGTTCTCTTTGTAATGTTATGTAATATGACAGTCCCAATCATAGTTATTCATGTCGTGTATCGCTGTTTGAGCTGCGTGCGCTGAAGCTAAAGTTGATCACCAGTAAACTGAAGTACTTTACTCCCGCGTTAACCAAATACATCCTTTATGAGATAATATCAGATATACACAAAACAAAAGGCTGCAAATGCACAAACAAACGTGACTGTGGTAGTCATGAAGGTGTATATCCTTTGTGGATGCAGTTATTCTGTAATTCACTTAAACATGGGCGCACAAATCATTCACAACATTGTTTTATAGTAATGTTCTGATTATAATTTTATGTAGCCTAAATTACAGACTTGTGATGCATTATTTTCCTTTTCTAAGTGATTCCAATCATATTTTAAGCAATTCAAAACCATCATGGCGAACAGTGCGCATCTGAAGTGACTCAGCTGAAGGAAATAATACATTATTTATCGGCTTAAATATATCTGCAAAATTTCCTTATTGAGACAATAATGATAACATTAAAAATGAACACTTTCAATTAAGACTTTACATCTCAAATATTAAGTTGGGGATGCATAATATATCGGCCACCATATTGGCATTCGCCGAAATATGTAAAAAAAAAAAAAATTTTTAAGTGGTTTTCTGTTTTCGACGAGCTTAAGTTGTATTTAACCCTAAATAATGCTTTAAAGAAATTAAACCACAAAAAATGTGTACACATTTTTGCATCTCTATTAACAAGGGCCTTAAAATTCAGTGTCGCCATTTGGTTCTTACTCATCAATTATGTACCATTTGCATCTTTTTGTGTGTCTTCTGTGTATGTCTCCCTCCTCTATCTATTCTGTCACTTCTTAGCCGTGTGTATTGTTAGTGTGGGCAGCTGACCTCTGACCCCTGCTTTTGTGAGAGACTTTTAGTATCTGGGTGCCGAAGGCCCATACGCTGGCATGTGGCCTTTGTGTCACCCTAACCTGAGAGAGAGACAGAGTCTAGGGGCTTGGGGAGCAAAGCAATGTCACCATGTCACATAGCAGCTAAAGTAGAGTGTAGAGGTTTTGTGTATGCACAGAATGAGAGAGAAGAGGGGGAGTTTTGCTCCTTTCTCAGGAATGTCTAAACACAAGCCTGTGTTTGCAGCCAGCACTGAAGTTTGTGTGTGTGTGTGTGTGTGTTGTGTGTGTGTCTGTGTGAGGTGGAAGGTGGTTGTGTTTGATCTGTGTTAATCCCCTCTGAAGTTTAACCACTCATTTTCCAGCTTGGAGAGCACTCGTATCCTCAGGAGCAGTCACCTATAGAAACCTTCCTGCTATGTTGTTAATGAAAAAAGGTCTAAAACAAGAGTGCCTCCCAGTTGATGTAACAGCATCTTGGAGTGTGAGAAGGGGCCATCAGATTTTCTCTTAAATGGAGAGACAGCTAGTAAAGCGGTTGGCATGTGTCTTTGTGGTAGGGTGCTGTCACACATAGTTGAAACTATAGGCCCTCCTGCTGCTGAGCTGCATGTTAAAGCCTTCTTACCCAGACCTCCCAGCTCCTGGCTAAAAACCTCTTTATTTCACATGAAAGAAGTGCTGGGAGGTTTCTCACTCACTCTATCCTACCCTCATTCCAATTCACAGAGCATTTGTAGTTGTTTTTCATAAAAAAGTCTCCTTTATATTCTTGTCTCTTCTCAAATATGCATAAAAACATCTTATTGTGACATATTGCCTTCGCCCACTCTTTTTTTTGTTCTTTTTTTTTTGTCAAAAGCTGCCGTTCTACCCTTTTTTGTTATTGTTAACTAAAAAATAAACTATTAAAATGACTATTAAATATTGCTTGTGTCACATCGGCTGACTTTTTTTCCCCTCTCCTTTTCAGGCGTATGAATGGGCGCTAGAGGGCATGCGTCATTTGGCGTGTGTTAGTATGGAGGAGTGTGGCATGTCTGAGAAATGTCAGGGCGTGATCACATGTTTGGAGACCTATCGCACACAGCACCCACCGATCCAAGACGCACACTTCCAGGAGATGAAAGACCTCGCTGGGGAGCTGAAGAGTGAGCAGGGACTCAAGCAGTGGAAATTCGCCTGGTCCAAGTGTCAGGAGACAAAGCAGATGTTTGAGAAGAAGCTGGAGATGGCCCTGCGCTCCCGCCGCGAGAGCGACTCCAAATCAGCAAGGGGTGACTCTTCTCGGCGGAACTCGGACAGTAGCGCTAAACCTCAGGAGCGTAGCAGTAGCATCTCCTTCTCATGTCGGAAAGCGTTCGGTGGTGGCTGGGGCCGGGATAGACTTTCCTCACAGTCCAGCACGTCTTCAACTCCCAGCAGCCCTTTAGGTATACGTTTGGACACTCGTGACTCTGTTCGAACGCCGACAGGGAGTCTATATAGCATCGAGCACAGAATTCCTCACAACACCCCTGTCAGATCCCACAGGCTAACACGTAGCATCTCCACAGACGAGTCTCCTCACCAGCCGCATCTGGAGGGGCTGGCTTGTGCTACGAGCCCAAGCCTCACCTCTATTGAACCAAACCGCAGGGTTTTGCGAAAGACCCAGAGCTTCGATACTGCCGGTAGCGAATCTGTGTCACGGTATGGGACCTGCCAGAGAACTTTGAGTGAGCCTGCACGGAGAGGAAACACAGGGGTGTTCATTAAAGGTCTGGAAGTGAGCAGCACTGAAGTGATCGATCGGCCTTACAGCCCGCGACTGCCGCCCATGCACGGATGGTCTTCTCTAGATACTCACTGCAGTGGGAGTCCTGCTCCTGAAACACGCAGCAAGGGCAGGTGGGTACACTCAGCGCACCCGTGCAAGTGCTAACTCGCACCCACTTGCTATAACATAAACAATCAACCAGGGAGGTCCGCAGGTCATCAACTCAACCATACATTAAAGGTTTTTCAAACTTAGCTCCTAGGGCCGGTTGCATAAACTGCTTAGACTAGTCTTAAAAGTTAGTCATCAAATTTTTTTCTTCAAGACTGGTGCCAACTTTTTTAAGTCAATTACATAAAAAGGTAGATTAGTCTAATTTGAATCAGAAAAGTAAGACTGATTACCTCTTGACTAATTTCTAGTTGGCCAACACAGTCTTAAAGCTGCCGTCGGCAACTTTTTTTTTATCATATTCAGCGAATTCGACACTATATTCCGACAGAAGAACATAAATAAAGTGGTTTTAGAAAAAAACCTGAGCTTCTAACTCCACCTGGAGCGTGTTATTTGTTTTGCAAAAATCCATTGTGTCCAATCAGCGCAGGGGGTGTGAGATATGACTGTCAATCACAAGTCGTGCACGCACACGTCAATCACATGCACACGCCTGAAGTTCGCGCAGTAGCGAAGAGTGATGGTGCACTGACGAGCACGAACTCGGTGGGAGGGTATTCGTTGATAGTGGGGGAGGGGCATGAGAGTTTTTGGGAAAAGTTTTTTTCAAAATTTTGCCCAAGTCCACTCAATCAGCCAGAGTTGCCGACGGCAGCTTTAACATAGTGGCTAAGTTTATGCAACCGGCCCCTGGAAACCCCTAGGGGTGCTAGAGGGACTGCAGAACAGCAGAAAAAAATTGTCAGGCAACAAGACAATATTATCTGCTAAGCTACTTGTAATTTATTGTTATTTAAATAAGATATAAAAAGATAAAAAAAAATATTGTGTAAATATACTATGTAAATAATTATATAATTTACAATAAATAAATTATATAGATATTAATCAATATTATATATCAATTATGAATTTATACTGTATTAATAATTGTGTCCCACTTTATATTAAGTGGCTTTAAGTATTATGTACTTACATTGAAATTAATAATTTAATACTGTGTACATACATGTTTTTACATTGTACTAAAGCAATAAGCCCTGTGAAGCCGTGATTTGTAAAACATGGCTTCAAGGGGCTTATTGGTTTTATAAAACAGTTACTCCATAAAAATATTCACTAGCTTGTGGAGTTTGACAAAAGTGCTTCCAACGTGTTTAGCTGCTAGCCCTTTCCCTAGGTTGGATCGTTTGGTATCTAGCTTTTGTGACTCAATTTCAATGAATGCAGAGTGTTTCAGTCTCAGTTTTGTTGAACGCTATAAAGCCTACACGTTATATGTGTAAGTGAATATGTACATATTTTGTGTACGTGACAACGTTACATCCAGCCCTTTGCTTAGTAGACTTGCTAGCATGATAACAGTTAACTTCTCTGTCCTCTGCCTGACGTGAGCGTTTCAGCACCCTGTCTCTGCGGTAGATAGCAGCGCCCACACCCACACCAGTCACTTCCCCTCAAACGATCCTGTACTGTAGGTGGAGCCTGAAACTGATCGCCCTCCATGTGGTGGCAGTCAGATACTACTGGCCTGTCCCTCACAGGCTCAAATGCGTAACCCATGCCATTAAAATGACTCATTTTCGTGTGTATATAGGACCTGCAGCTGTTGCCTATATACCTTCGTAGGTCCTACCATGCCAGTGACGTCATCGAAATTGGTAGCGTTCTTATACTAACAAACGCAATTTTTGTGTTGCTTAAAAGAAAGCTATATTGATATTTTTAATTTAAAAAATTTGTGTAATTTACTTTTAATTGTCATAAACAACGTTGATCTTTCAGTTCAGTTCATCTTTAAGGGTAAATTATTCCAATATGCAAGGAGCCTTAAACCTAAATACTTTCTTTCCAGAAACTTTATTAACTAAAGGGGTAAGAAAAAAATCATTTGAAGAATGTCTT
This sequence comes from Semotilus atromaculatus, assembly GCA_031834385.1. Taxonomy (NCBI): domain Eukaryota; kingdom Metazoa; phylum Chordata; class Actinopteri; order Cypriniformes; family Leuciscidae; genus Semotilus; species Semotilus atromaculatus. The sequence goes on along the minus strand of JAULUF010000009.1, from coordinate 18,761,227 downwards.
AAAGGATATGATGAAGAATATAATATCAAATACTGTCTCAAATAATTAGGGTAATCAAAATGTACACATTTGAAAATAAATTGCATCCAGTGACGATGCCTTCTAATATTGAGTGGAGACCATTTGAGTAAGTCGTACATAATACAATGGTGCGTAAAAAATGATCATCCAATAACAAATCTACACAATTTATTATAAGCGGTAGTCAGAGGCAAGAGATTCGTTTTAGATGCATTCTGATAAACTACAACTGCATAATCAAAGAAGGGTAATATAAGTCTTTTTCGAACGTTAAATATAAAACAAGTTTTAGATCTGTATAATACACTCATTCCAAAATTAATTTTACGAAGTATATAGTCAATGTGAGGTTTTAAAGTAAGTTCAGGATCCAGCCATAATACCAAATATTTAATTTGGTCTACTCTGTGCAGGTATTTACCGTCATTACAAATTATAATTAGATTATTAGATTTCAATTTAGATATACACTTTGTACCAAAAACCATGGTATGAGATTTAGCTTCATTTAAGTAATAAATTATTAGAATAGAGTCAATCTTGCAATGCATTAAAATCAGATTGGAGTATATTTTGAATTTGGGTCATACGAGGTTTTGAAGTATAAATGACGATGACGTTATCGTCTGCATAGAGAAAAACTGAACAGTGTGATAGACCTAAGGGAAGATCATTAATGAAAATAGAAAAGAGGACCCATTGTTGAGTCCTGTGGTACACCTCTTTCTTGAATAAATAAATCAGATTGTTTCCCTTGAATAACAACTTTTTATAACAAATAATTAGATTTGTAATTACACTGTTATACACGGTTGACCCTTCCCTTACACCTTAACCCACCCTTAAACCTACCCATACCACCACACCTGTCCTTAACCTTACCCGTATCACACCTCAATAGCAGCAAAAGTGTTTGATAATACAACATGAACACAATAAGTACGTTGTACTTAGGGATGGGATGGTATGAAAATTTCGTATCACGATTATAGTGACCAAAATTATCGTGATTATCAGTATTAACACGGTTTTGTTAAAACGAGATGAAAGTGTTAAAAAAGAACTTATGCTCACACTGAAAAAATTTCAAAAAGTTTATATTTGAAAATCAACAAACAACAAATAAAACAACACATCCATGTATCACGCACTCTCTCATTTCATTCAAATACTTGCCATCTTGACACTTGCTGCAAACTTTTCTTTGCGGAAGCTTCACGTTTCAAGTGAGTGAGATAAAATATTTCAACTCAAAATAACATTTCGTGCCCAATTATTTCCCAGACGTAGTTTTGGTATTGAGATCAAAGTTAACTTGCCTTTCGTTCGCTATAATTGGGTGATGGTCACACAAGACGACTCGTCACACAAGACGACAAGACGAAGCAGATTTAAAGTCTATTGCAGCGACTCTTTTTGTGCATGTTCCCTGCAGACAGGGTGACCATCCTCGATTAAGTTTCCCTCAAGACTTTTGTAAAAGCCAAAATATGACCACACCTCAGTAGGGCTGTCAACTTTAGTCGTTTAGTCGACTAACCGGTCGATGCCGTCTTGGTCGACTGACATTCTTATTGGTCGACCAGTTGCATTTTTTTTTTTTTACCAATAGAAAGAATTTTTCAATGATTTACTCCTTGATATTTATTCCTTTATAAGCAGTTATATATTACTGTATTCTAAATATAATTAGCCTATGGTTTATCCCCAACTTTAAATGCTTTAATTTAGGCTATTTTGTAACAGCGCCACAGTTTAGCGCACACACATAGAACACTCGGTTCGCACCTGTGGCTGGCTGCGCTGCTGCTTCGTGCTCAGTAAGGGATATAGGTAGTTTAGCTGTATTCATTCAGTTAGAACGCTACTTGTTTCGGTTTTTATGCTTTTATACACTATATGTTTTTATCTCGATGCGGCGTGGAAAAAAAAGAGCGCGTCGCACCGCGACCGCGTTGCTTCCATCATGAGCGCGCACACCGCGCGCCTACATTTGAAATCGAACTTGAGCGCGCAACAGACGTGAGCAGTCCCTTTAATGGCTTTATCATGCTGACTCAATAGATTGTGTTTTCTTGATATGTTTTTGTTTTTATTTGTACACTTGACGCATTTGAAAATAGCCTAAATAATGTAACAAAACGAAAATAAACCTATATGCGGTCCTACAATACAGCCTATTATTATTAGGATTGTTTTTTAGGCTCTTTGGTTTTTTTTGTGTGTTTGTTTTAAAACGCCTAGATCGGCTGGACAAAAGTTAACCCATAGCTTTGAAAGTAAAGAAGAATATACAGCCTGTATAAACGAGAGCTTTTGTTAGGATTTTTCATTGTGGCAGATAGCGGTTATATTTTTGTAGCGTGTGGTGTGGTCAGGTGCGCGATTGTGACTGTTAGGCTACTATAGACCTAGGAGGACAGTGCTCCTCACTTTTTGCAGTTAAAAAAAAAATCACTTAATTTTTAAAGAATTGTATTATTATTATAGTTTTATGTATTTTTGATGTTTTTTCGTTGTTGTTTTATAAATGCTCTATGACTATTGTTAAAAAATGTTCAATCAAAACATCGTCTTTTTTTTTTTTTTTTTTTTTTGTCGACTAATCGTTGCGCAGGACAAGGCTTTGGTCGACTAAGGATTTCTTTGGTTGATTACAGCCCTACACCTCAGATTTGGTCCTCTTAAAAGGCTGAAAAATCTCCCGAGCACGGTCACTGGCTTCCGCCATTCCTTCTCAAAAAAAAAAAAAAAAAAAACTACTTTGCGTGGTGCGCGCCTGGGTCAGACTGTGGACAGGATTTAAAGTGAGTTATTTAAATCGTGATAATCAAACAGGGTTTTAATGATAATAAAATTTTAAACGATAATACTAACCGTCAGTACGTTTTATTATGGTTTATAGTGAAACCGGTAATCAGCCCATCCCTAGTTGTACTTATAACCTCTTAATATAAAGTGGGACCAATCATTTTAAATTGGATTGGAAATAATTCCAATTCAGGCTTATAAATCTAAATGTACAAATATCGTCTTTCAGATAATTTTCTTTCAAATTAGTTCATGAACAATCTAAAAGCTAATTTATTTTTCAAACAACATGTTTGATTTAATATATACAATCATACTTACTATTATAAATGGGTCTTCATACATACAAATATACAATGTAGATGTTTTAGTTCCCATTTAATTTTTTGTACATACAGTTGAAGTCAGTGGGAACCAAAACTGTTTGGTTACAACATTCTTCAAAATAACTTCTTTAATATCTTAGGAAAGGGGGGGTATTTTGTAGATCTGGCCGATGATGGCATAAAAAATTTTGAAAACTCCTCTATATCTGTACTTCAGTTTTGAGAAGTCTGCTGTCAAAACTGTAACACTCACACAAGACATCCAGGAAAAAAACTTTTTTCCAATTAAAACACGTACGGACTGAATCTCTTTAGTCTTCCCTCAATCTCTACATGAAGGAACTCAATATGTCTCCTATTAGACGGTCACAGCACTTTAATCCTCTGAATCACCATGGATATCTTTTCCAGCTGTGGTACTACTGGTCACCTCTTAACCCCCTTGGGAAAGGGCCTGAGATGCAGATCACTTTCCCAGGTGGCCGCTGGTCCTCTGGGCTTTGAAGTGGTGGGGGATATGTTTGTGTTCTGCTTTTCCACACAGAAGAGATGGATAGTTATCTGATTATATAGACATCTTAAGGAGGTCTTTACATCTGTGTATCTTCCTTTCAAAACACATTATTTAGCTTTGCTCTCCAAGATTGCAGTGCAAATGTGAAGTTGACAATATTTTCAGACAGAAATAACTCAAAACAAGGCATTCGGCTCTGTGTGGTCTAGTTAATGCAAATATTTAAGACAGATGAAAACATTCTGATAAGAAACCAATTTGAGATTAATGTGAATACTAAAACATCAGCTCATTTTTCTCAGTACTGGACACAGACACCATCTATAGCTGTGTGGTGAGAAGGATAGTATAGATGAGTTTGTAAATGTGTGCTGCACGCTTTCCTCTCAATAACAAAATAAACACAACACACAACAAAATTTAGGAAAAAGCAAGCATTTTTTTAAATAAAGCATAAGAAAAGCATCTGAGCATAGCAACGTAGATATGTTTGCACAAGCTCTGCAATTCGGCACTCAAGTAGTCACGTCATGTTTATTTATAACACTTTATACAATAGATTGCTTAAATTCAAGCAGCTTTACCTCATCAACCCTGATTAAATGGACACAGACACTGTATTTCATAAGTCCATGTGGGGTCTTAAAGGATCTGCAAGACAGTCAGAAGACAGGTGCTCTATGCCTGTCAGTCATTTTGAGCATTCAGACTTTCATCAGTCTATAGATGGAGAACTTTTTGGAGAGAGTTGAAATAAAGAGTTAAACTTTGTGTTCAATGTGCTCTAAAAGTTTTCTCTTAAAATGTAATCATTTGAAGTATGTTAAAGGGCATATTGCAGGTTAAAGTACCCAGTGAGCCAATGTATAGAAAAATAATGTAGGAACTAGATTTGAATATAAACATATACGTATAAAACTCTATTTTGGCTTCTAGAGTCATTTTTGTGTGAAAATTTTAGTTCCGCATTTGAAAACCGCCGAACCAGAAGTGACGTCACATGAGGTAGTGCGCTCAAAGTAAACAATAGGAAAGCAATGGATCGCAATGACAGTTCGGACGCTGAGGAAATTGTAGCCTAAATATTACTCGTATGACGGACCTCAGCCATATAATTATGAGCCTGCGATGTGGCCAAGAGAGCAGACAGGCCAGGATTAGACAGAACAACGATCATTTGTGGTGCATCACGCGATCCACGTTAGCCGACAAGTATAACACCATGCTCAGATCACAATTGTACAGATTATTATCATGTATCAGGCAATAACTAAGCTAGTATTTAGACCTTTAACTGCATGTGTTGTATGTAAGTCATTATATAGGAGACAGTTTCTAGAGGAAGAGGGACTTTATAGTTAAAGGTTTTGAATAAACGAATACAAAAATAATCACAACTTTCTTATTGTATAAAAACGTCATATGTAAACAGCCAACACAAACATTAAAGTGGTTTTGTACAGATTGAAAATGAATTATATAACATAATATATTATATTATATTTACAATAATAATAATAACATTATGTTTCGGCTGCAGACTAATAACAAACACAAATGCATTACATTACAATTTTATGTGATATTCATGAATTAAATTGAGAGAAGGCACATTTTGTAAAACAGATGTACAATAAGTGATCTCTGACGGATCCGTGAGCGTCATGTTTCCCACCGCTGGCCGCACATGTTGATGGACCGGCGAACCCGATGAAGGTGCACCGAAGGAGGCTCACTCGGTTCTTGCTTAGGCATCCCATGTTGAACTCAATCATATCGCCGGGATTATAATCATCCGGTCTAAAGTGAACGCTACACACGACCGCGTGTTTTGAAGCAGATGCAGAAGTGAAGTCCGTCTCTTCACCTGCACTAAACGCACCACGGAAGATAGGATAGCACCGTCCTTTTTTTGTTCGGAAATCTGTGGACTCGATGTCCTGACAGGCCATAATTCACAATAATTACCACGATGATAATTAATTGAAATACAGCAACCACAGAAAACACACTGAATCCCGACCGCTCCTGATGAATCCCAGCACACTCTCCATTGAGTAAACGCACAGCCCGCCGAACGACTGCCTCATGTGACGTAATATGACGCGATGTTGAAAAAAAGCGTTTTTTTCAACACGGTCAAGGAAACTGTTACGTTTCTACTAAATTTGTGCCCTTGTGTCTCGCAAAACATTTTTAAATCCTGCATTAGCTTTTCATATGATATTTTCATACATGGTTATATATAAAAAATAAAATAAAAAAAACATGCAACATGGCCTTTAACTGTTCACTCTCTCTGTCATTCAGTAAACTACGCCACATTGTAGATGAGATGGTCACAACCGAGCGGGAATATGTACGCTCTCTGCGGTACATCATTGACAACTATTTCCCTGAGATGGAGCGCGCTGACCTGCCTCAGGATCTGCGGGGGAAACGCAGCGTCATCTTCGGCAACCTAGAAAAACTAGTGGACTTCCACAGCCAGTATTTCCTAAAAGAGCTGGAAAGCTGCTGCAACCATCCATTACGTGTCAGCCACTGCTTCCTACGACATGTAAGACAAGTCCCTTTTCAGTCTTTTCTCAGTAACTTTCATTAAATTGCATGGATTGTTTGCTGGACTTTTCCAATAGTTTTAATAGTGATCATTCAGGGATGCTGAATTACGTTTTTATTGGAGATGAAACAAAGGGGCTTAATTTGTCAATGTTTTGTCTGTTCCCAGTCCATGACTGGCTCATTTTTGACGAAGCACAAGTCTAAAACCATCCAGAATTTACTTATTCTGTGTATTCTTTCTCTCTTTCATTCACCCTCCATGAATATGGGAATCAAACTGAGCCGCAAGTAATGATTCTGAGGTCTTTAAATGAGTGCAAGACCACCAGCCTACATTCTTTGTAGTTGTGGTCAACTCATAGTGCTGGCTCCCCTTAAAAGCTTTACTATATGAAGCTTTCACAGAGAAGACAGAGAAAAAGACACACTGTGGCCTACAGCAGTGTATGAACTAGGCCGAAATCTTTTTTAACATGTTTCTGGCACAGCAAAACCTGCACTGAAATTACAGCACACTCCATATGAACCTGAAAGTCATATATTGATTTACCCAAACACAAAAAAGTCTTTCCAAACAAAACTCAACCTGGACAAAGGGAAGAGAGAAGTTCTCGACAAGAGAAGTTTTTCTTCAGAACATGGATTTTGAAATTTGGATGATACCTCTTAAAATATTGCTCTTTTGTGCTTTTTTCCATGTGAACATATAGCAAGACCAGTTTAGCCTGTATGCTTTATACAGCAAGAACAAGCCAAAGTCGGACACACTACTGGCCAGCCATGGAAACAGCTTCTTCAGGGTGAGCAACTGGATCCATACTACACTCTAGACCACCTATGATAAACTTTTAGTTCAGCCTCTTTTAATCTCATTAATTTCATCTCACCTCATGGCCTGTCTCTCTCATTCCAGCATAAGCAGCTGGAGTTGGGGGATAAGATGGACCTGGCGTCGTACCTGCTGAAGCCCATCCAGCGCATGAGTAAGTACGCCCTGCTGCTGAAAGACCTGATCAAAGAAGTGAGTGAGGTCCAGGAGCAGGAGCTAACGTACCTACGTGCCGCCACCGAGATGGTCAAATTCCAGCTTCGCCATGGCAACGATCTGCTCGCCATGGACGCCATCAGAGACTGTGATGTAAGTGTGTATGGCGCAGCATATATACGCTACACTTCACTTGGAGAAACATAGGAGAGCATATATCTTCTCTTCTAATCCTCCATTTGATCATTTTTCACACACTCTTCCAGGTGAATCTTAAGGAACAGGGACAATTAGTTCGCCAAGATGAGTTCACGATTTTGTATGGCAGGAAGAAGTGCCAAAGACATGTGTTCCTGTTTGAGGATCTGGTGCTATTCAGCAAACCCAAACGCATTGAGGGTGGCCTAGATGTTTACATATACAAGCACTCTTTTAAGGTAAGCACCTAAAAGACATCAGAAGTTCTGAGGAACAAGACACATCTCCAGAAATGAAAACACAGCTTTAACACACTTTGCTGCATGCATTATGACCTAAGGCCTGTTCACACCAAGAACGATTACTAACAAGATAACTATGATGATAACTATATTAGCGTCTACACCAGGGCCGGCGCTCCGCACACGCACATCACGCACTGCGCGTAGGGCACCAAGTGCTTGGGGGGGCACCAAAAAATCTGGGTCGTGAAAAATCATCACAATAGGCTACTAGTATAAATAACAAATAAAATATGTCTAAAGCATGTTAATATACAAAAGCAATACAAAAGTAATATAGGCCTAGACCAAATTAGTCGAGAAAAAGGTGAATCTCCTGTGCCAGTTTCCCTCTGGAAATTTTTTAACTTGGGCTGTTTAAGATGCAGTTAGTTTGTTTGAGAAGAAAAGGAAGACCGCTTAGATACGTTTTTTCGTTGTTGTTCTATGCGGATAATGCGGTCATTTTCAAGAGGTTCATAGGCCAAGGCCCAAGGGCGACATCTGTTGGTGAAACTGCAATTAGAAGAAAAAAAAACACAATCTCTTCTCAGTGTTTGTATATTTTCATACCACGCAGTTGTGCTTAGAGCACCCAAATGGCTAGCGCCGGCCCTGGTCTACACCATCTGTTTATTATAAGCAGGCACTGTTGTAACATTTTTATCAGTTCTTGCTTTTTCCCTGGGAATCGAACCCATGACCTTGGCGTTTGAGCTACAGGAAAGCCAAACGATAGATCATCGTCCTTGGTGTGAAAGGATCTTTACACTACTTACACTACTTTCTTTTACTAATACACTCGCATTCTTTTATTATATTTCCTCTGACCAATGTTAATATAAACAGAAGGCTTTAGTCTAAATATCTGAGAATCAGGTTGCTCTCTTGTAAGCCATGATAACAACTAAATGCCATTAGCCCTCAATATTGATTGTGATTTAAATGTTGAATATCCTCTTTACTCTATCACTCTCTATGTAGACGGCTGATGTAGGTATGACTGAGACATCCGGTGAGAACGTTCTGAGGTTTGAGGTCTGGTTCCGGAGGAGAACTTCAAAGAACCAGACCTACGTTCTCCAGGCCAGCAATGCAGACGTCAAACACGCCTGGACCTGTGACATCGCACGGATACTATGGCAGCAGGCCACACGGAATAAAGGTAGGAAAGAAAGAACTGAAGTGGCTGAGCTTGAATAAGTTCTTTGAATTTGTTTTGTTCATCTAGCTGGAAAGAAGAAATTAGAATGATAGGATAATTGCAGGTAATATCTCCTGTCAGATACCATCTTAGCATATTTAAATATTTTTTCAGCAGTTTTCAGCCTCAGGCAATTATTTAAAACACTTTTGAGTCACACTAGTATTGTATTTCTGCAGTTTGATTTGAGTTTGAAAAAAAACGATGCAGATCTGAGGCATCGTGTAACCTGTATTTGCACATATTTACTCTTACTCTACACTTTTTATGCTTTCTATGTCAAATTAATCTTTACATTTATTTTGTAAATAAATTATCTTTATCATTAATATATATCACATTAAATATACATTTTAAATATCACATTATCGCAAATGCCAGTATATATACTCCTATTCTGATACATGTCATGGCAGCATTTGTAAACGTTTATATGTGTGTATGCAGAAATTCGAATGCAGGAGATGGTCTCTATGGGGGTGGGCAATAAACCCTTTCTGGACATTAAACCCAGCGATGCTGCTATCAACGACAGAGCCATAGACTACATTATGAAAGGCAGAGGTGAGCCTGTTTAACATGAAATAATGATCAGAATAACTTGCTAAATGCTTTTTATTTAATTTTTTTATAAATAAGCAGCAAATGATTCTCTAGGGGGATTTTACTAGCATCATGCTCTCTCTTCTGTTACAGGGGCCAGGACGAGAGCATCCATTGCCGTCTCGCTGTTTGACCACTCAAACCCGTTTAAACGAGCTGCAGTAAACGCTCCTGTTAGCGGCCCCCCGGTGGCTGGAGGCCCCTCCTCTTCCACACTGCTGGGGCCCTTAAATCTGCATATGTATAGCAGCCAAAGCCTGTTAACAGGGGAGAGACCTCTCATCAGCCCCTGCATCGAGGAAGACGAGCTGGAACATGAGACCAGCAGTCAGCCATCTATGAGTATGTATTAGAGTATGTATTATAATATGTTTGAAAGTGTGAACGTCTTCTCAGAAGACTCATATAACGTGCGACTTGCCTGTGTTTGTAGCTACAGAGAGTTCGGGTTCGTCGTCTCACTGTCTGTCTGGTAGTGGCTCGAGCGGGTCAGACAGCGGATGTGTGTCCAGTCACCTTCCCGAGGCTTTGTCCGAGGAGCCCAGCTCACCATGTGACTCCTCCTGTTACTCCTCCATCACCTCTCCCACCCAAGATAAAGCCTGCTTTAACAGCCAGTACATCTCAGCGGTTAGTATTACATGTGTCCATTTCAGATGGCCTATATTTTGATCTCACGTCTTCAGGTCCACATCAAATGTCACTGATGCAGAAACGTGTCGTAACACCCATGCTTATGCTAGCACTAATGCACAGGCTCCAGAAGACACTGATCACCTGATGATCAAGTGATAGCCTCCCCTTTAACCTGTGATAACCCCTGCGCCCATGTCCTTCTCGTCACAGGGAGAAGCTCAGGTGATTGGTCCCTCTACTATAGTGTGAGCTCAATAACCACTGCTGCAGTAAGTTTGGCTTTCGCTCTGACATCACACTTCCACAGCTATGTGCATGTGCATTAATACACTCATCTCAGCATATTGAAAATATTATTCATGCTTTAACTAGGAGCTTTTACTTGTACGTAATGCATGTTATTCTGCCCTGCTTTTTCCTGTAGGTTTAAGACCTGTCTGCTTCAGATTGAGAAGACAACGTTGCCACACCGAAGAGGAGTACAGAGCTAGTATTTATTGTTCCTACTGAGTGCAAGCAAATCTCTTACAGAGTTTAAAAAGCACTCGAAATAGCACTGTTTCTCTTTTTCTTTTTAAGCCACTTTTAGCTTCAATAGCTTTTATATAAATTTAAAAATGATCTATAAAAGTGAATAAATATTCTTGTATTTATCTTCTTTTCAAATGTTAAGATACAGTAGTGTTCTCAGATGTATTATTAACTGTAAATACTGTAGTAGTGTACAAAACACTTCTGAACTCTTGCGGTTATTCAGTTCCCACTCTTTTTCGTCGTTGTTGTTGTTGTTGCCCACTTTGCTGCAGACTTAAGCTGGTTTGATTTAGAAAAATTCCTGAATGTTAAAGGCATGTTCTGAGCATCAGTTACACTAAAGGTGTTAAGCAATGTTTAAAGCATTTGTTGTAGAGTTTCTGCTCTTTCTAGTGTTTCCATAGTCTGTGGGCCTGTGGTCAGTATGCAGTGGAATCAGTTTCTGATAGCTGGCTTGATCCAGAATAAGAGAGCATTAATTCAGATCGTACGACTGACCTCAGGTCAGCTCTGCCCAGCACTGCTGCTCCTGGGTGCTGGGTATTGCTGCTACCTGTTTGGAAATGGGAGAGTTTTCATTTCAGTTCTCTTATTTACATTAATACGTATAACAAAAAAACAACATGTAAATTGTAAATAGTTGCGCCAGTGGTGCTTTAAGGACATAGCATTTAGAAAGTAATCTTTATACATGTATTAACCAGTCAACATGGGAATCACTTAAGTGCCATTTTTTTGTTGCCAATTTAATTAAAAAAAAAGAGCATTGCAAGTTCCACTTCTAGCTGGAGCATGAGTATGTACTCAAGCGTTTCATTTTTCAATCTTAACAAGTTCACACAGAAGTAATAAAGACGGATTGCTTTGTACCGATAACGGAAGTGTGTTTTATTTATTGTCTTTAATCTTCCATGATTGGCATAAAGTTGAGAGACGTATCTTACAAACCTTGAAGGCTGGTATTCAATTTCTGCACACCGACTGAGCTAACAAACAGAGTCATTGTTACTAATGATAACCTCTGCCTTGGGGCCAAGCAGAATGTGGTTTAAATACTTGTAGACTCAAGCAGTGTGAGAAATGATGCTCAATTAAGTTTACTGTACCGTTTTAGCCTTAGGAACATAGCCACCAATAGTTTTTTCACAATAACTCTTTGTGAATGACTTGTGGAAAGCGACTGTACTCTGTTGGCCATACATTTTTTTATTTACATATAGGCCTATGAGATGAGCAACAGACATGTAGTGGCATGTAGTGCCTGTTAAACAGTGTGCCAACTGTTTACTGTGGCTCTGAAATGACCTAGTTCTGGCATGAAACTCGTGGTGCAGGTTTGTAAGGCCCGGCTAAATCGATCCAATGGCGGCATTCAATTAGCGGTAAAGCGGGAAGGTCTCACACGTGTTCGGTCTTTTCTCATGGCAAAGGGATTTTTGATTAAATGCAATACATTTTCTAATGTATTAACTCGTTATTTCATCTGACTCCATAAATGAAAAGGTTTTAATGATATCTTTGCATCATTAAATGTAAGTGAATGTTTGACTATTCCAATTAACTATTAGCTAAATGAACAATGTCAAAGTCAGTTAGAATAATCAAATTGAACAATTTATTATATCAGGTCAATTGTATAATCAATTCAAAAATAATCTATACAAAACATCAATAAAGAGAAGAGCGAACCCAACCTGAATAAATACATGAGGCTGCGAGTCTCGATCACTCCCAGCCATCATGGGCCAGTCTGGATACAGAAAGCACCAGGATTCCTCTCTGCATTCCTTTAAATAGCCAAAACCTCTTTCACATGTAAACATGCTTACAATGGGGAATGGGGAGGACCATTTGCCTGTCTTCCTTTGTGTGCCAGTTTCTCTAAACTTCTAAAAACCTCTGAACGAGAATGAGACATTTGTACTACTCTTGTGTGAGTTTTAGGTGTCCCTGAGCGAGAGAATGAAATGTAGATAAGGTGAGACTTTTTGTCTCAGGGGAAGAGGGGGAAGGCAAATGTTAATTTCCAGCAAGGTCCTTTTTTCTCATAGACCAGTGGTCATTCTTCAACCAGTTTTTCCAGTCTTACAGTGCAGGCTGATAGGTCTAACTCATTTGGTAGCGATCACGTCATTATCTACATAGCACAGCTGATTGGTTGTTATTGCATTAGCGGCCAATGAGCTGCAGCTCAACATTCAAACAAATTCCGGTAGTTAGCAGTCTGCAGTGTGCTTTCAGAAACCCTCCACCTTTATAGGTCTGCTACGGGGGTTATTTCATGCATGTTATATATGCAGCAGCAGCAATATGTCTTACATGCTCACAGCAATGTCTGTGAATGTATTGGCAGTAGCAAGTCTCTGTACTTGCTCTGCAGTAGCATCAGCGTAGCAGATCTATTCCGCCAAGACCAAACACATTAACACTGTCATATCCATTACCATGCCAATCTCCCTAGAGTTATGACAGAATTATAGTTACCTTCAACCACAATTTTCTTTTTTGTGGCCTTTCTTATTTCTCTACAAAAATGTAACAAGGAGGAAATACATTGATCTTTCATTAATCATTTTAATCTAAAAACATATAGGAATGGGCTTCCAGATATTAAATTTTTCATTCAAATTCTTTTAAAACCTCACCTGGAGGATTTTCTACAAACCCTTGAGTCCACTCTGGTGGAGTCAGGTATCCCCATCAGGAAAGCATGGCATTCGCTGGCCAACATCATCTCCTTGTGAGAAAAACTGAAGTATGCAAAGGCCACATCTGGGCAGGGAGATACAAAGTTCAGTCGTTTTGCATGTAGGAAATGCCACAGAAATTTTCCAGCGTTTTTTGTTTTTGTCCACACATGGATGGAAACCACAAACCCGAGAGTGGAGTGAAAGTCAATGAAGCATAATTGGTTGAATCATTCACAGCGTGTGCATGTCAGTATGATGAGCTTTGAGTGCTCCAGTGAGGCTGCATGCATTGGTTTATTTGTCTCTCTCACCTAGAATATTTTGCACCATCAACCTTTAATGATATTACAGCCAAATCTAAACTTGAAGAAGTGGGAAAAGCTGGATATTAACAATGGAAACATTACTGATTCATGTCAAATTTAGTACACACATCCAGGCTGTCATGAAATTACTGAATATCTATCCAGTACAGACACACACATATATATAATTCATAAAATCAGAATCCTATTCCTAACCCTACACCTAGCCTAACTCAAATCCTACACATGCCACAATTAAGGTTACTATGGAGTGGAATAAAAGGTTTATCTCTGCGTCATATTCTTTATATTGTTATATTTCTGATGCAGTCTCTTTTCTTTACCTTGATCCTGTACCAAGAATGAACGCTGAGACGTTTATCTGCTAAATTGTTTCCAAGTTGTATGGAGCACTGGAGGATGATCAACCCATACTACAAATCCCCCAGCAGGTGGTGCACAGGCATCCATCTCTGCCTCATCTGTAGTGTTTTTTTTATACATTAGCATATGATACACTGGAAACAACACAAGTCATAAAACTTTATACATATCCTAATCTGGGGGTTCACATAGTTTTAATAAATATTAACAATTTGAAGATTTTACACCATATCAAGAGAGAAAGGAGAGAGAGCATTATAATGTGACTACATGTTGCTCCTCAGAGAACTTTCTTACTGTGAGATGTTCATATATTCCCAATAAATAGTATGAGGAATAAAAGTAAAATGTTTAAAAACAATTGTTTCACACACATCTGTTATTTCCATTATATTCTTTTTGAGGACCTTAAAAATACCATGGCATGTGAATATGGTAATCATCTAGTATTACAGTAAATATTAAAATACCATGTTTTCATTTGATACCATTTCTTTGGCCTATGGCACCTCCGAATGCTGTTTGTCTTATTTCAAACAAGTTTCCACTGGTCTGTGCTGCTGGAATGTAGGAGCTTCTGTCATGCTGACACTGTGCTGAGTGATTGTCCCGGATTTCTGGGCGTCTGCGTTATTTGCCAGGTGCGTTCTTTCATTCATTCAGTATGTCATGGTCATAGTATCTATGTCATAGTGTTTCATAGTATGCCTCTTTGCATTGTAAATGGTCTCTGTGTCGTTGCGCTGTATTAGTTCTGCCTGCATCCGGGTTCTGCAAGTGTCCACTCATCATGTCTGTTGATGGAGATGGCATTCATCAGCACTGAAGCCTTTGCTCAATCTGACAGTCCTGTCCTCAAGCCGCCCACCTTGGCTTCAACCAGTAGCCATCCTGTTCTACAGAGTCATCTGGGAAAAACAGACTCATATGTCTGCTCATCTCCTAGGGGGCATTTTTCTACTCCAGCAGTTCTCTGATCTAATGCACTGACTAACAGGTGACAGACTGCTGTTGTATATCAGGCTCTCCAAAATAGATCTGGAGCAGGTGGCTGAGGGGCAGTGCTGGGCCAATCTAGAGAGCAACAAGTTATTAGCGGCTGTTGCCTGTTGGATATGTGCATGGTTCCCAGGTGATGCTTTGGACGCCTCATCTGTTCAATCTCTGTCAGGTGCCACCATCTTTTCACACTTATAGCATGTGTAAGAAAAATCAAACAGAATGTGGAAAAAACCAACATATGCTGTTGCTCTCACTGTCTCGACTCTCCCTATGAAATGACATGTGGTCGTTCACTTCCAATTAGATTATGTAAAGGGGGGGGGGGGGTTGTGCAAAAATAACGAATTATTGACGTTGATATAGCCTACACCGTTATTGATATAAGTAAGCATAAATAAGTAGTAGGGGTGGGGTGTAACGGTTCACAAAATTCACGGTTCGGTCCGATACGATACACTGGTGTCACGGTTCGGTGCGTTTTCGAAACAGCAAAAAGAAAGAAATGCCAGAGAAATTTCCTTGAAATTTTTTATTATTATTAAAACTAACATCTTCTTAGGAGCATTAAATAAAAACAGCTCCTTGCTCCTTGAAATTTTTTTTAATGTAATATTGTAGTAACGTTAGTTATAAACGAAGGATTATTTTTATTTGAGATTAACATTTGAGGGCAGCAATTTTATTCATAATGTCGAAATAAAACCGACGTAACGTTACTTGAAAGCATTGTAGCATTGTTAGTGTTATTACAGTAAATCCATGGTGAATGTTGCTGATCTGTGGACACTGGATAGTTCATTCATGGCAGTGGCACAATGTTTCTTCCTGGTTTCCACGTCAGCGCTGTTTGATCCGTTAATAACGGATAAATGTGAATGCTTCTCACTAGGTCTCGCAGCGATGTTATTACTTCAGTGGCGAATTCAAATGCGTTACACCCCTAGTAATTAGGCATAGCCTCATATAATTAGGCTATGCCTAATTACTAGGGGTGTAACGATACACGCCCAATTATATGAGGATATGCCTATTACTAGTCTAGGCTATGCCTATTGCTAGTCTATTTTATATCCCTGCTTAACCTGTATACCTTTTAACTTACTGTACATTTATTGTTCATTGCGCCACTAAACCAGCAGCGCTCTGCAGAGCTGACGAGCAGAATCCACGTGACAGCCATCCAGGTTATGGTCCTGTTGCTCTAAACTTCGGCACTGTTTGTAACCGCTATAAAATTAACCACTATTAAAACACCAACAGCCCTCCATTAAAGGTAGGCCTATAGTTTACCCAAAAATGTATATTCTCTCATCATTTACTCACCCTCAATTTGTTCCAGACCTGTATGAGTTAGCCTTTTCTGCTGAACACACAACGAATATATTTTTGATGAATTCAGTAGCCTAACCAAACAGCAGATGGACCCCATTGACTTCCATAGAAGGCTATTTATTTTTCTATAGCTAGGCCTACTATGGAATTCAATGGGGAATCCCATCAAATGTTTGGCAACCCAGTGTGTTTCCTACTTTTTGAGTGAAGTATACCTTCAAGCTTAACAAAGCAAGCTAGTCTTGTGTTGACATAAAATAGCATCATGCAAGTTCGGAAATGCCACCAAACTGAATAAAAATGCTCCCAAAAATTCAAGATATGATTTTCTCTTGTATGTATTCTTGTATTTTGTGTTTATAACATAATAGCTATAGTTAAGCAATATTACACGAGCAAGAGTGCTGATTTCTCTAATATCAGCACGATTGCAAATCGTCCCCTTGGAATTATAAGGTTCTATCTGCGTTCTGAGCAGGTTTGAGATATTGAGCTTCAAAGTTTTTGCATTACATATAGGAAAATGTGTATGAGGAACAAGTTTCTTTCAAACATAAAAATAACAGGGACCCTAAATGTACAAAACACATCACATAATGTATATAAGTAGTCAAGTAACTCAATTTTGACAAAAATGTCAGACAGAACCTTATAATTCCAAGGGGACGAAATGTGATAGGCTATTGATCTTCTTGGCCTAGGCCTATAACAGTTCAATAAACAACTAGGTGATTATGAACTGACAATTTTTTAGACATTTTGTCACTTTTGACTATTTTTGCTCTATTTTGACAATGGAAATAGTTCCAAACAAAGCAGAAAAGTTGCTTGATTCTATCACGACTTTCCTCCAATACTACAAGATTCATGTGGGCTAATCAAGGTGGGGCCATTGTGCAACCCGTGGACAAACACATCTAGGGCCATTATTTAAAGCCCATATTGGGCCCACATTGGCCCCACCCTGTAATGTTGGCGGTTTTTAATTTCATATAGGCCTATAGCTATAATAGCCGAGTATTTTTCCGAACATTTTTATATTCAAAATGTTATATTCAAAGAACATTAATCTCATAACATTATTTACGTGATTGTAATTGCAGTATTTTGATAACTGGCACAAATAGCCTACTGAATATTACATTTCTTTATTATTTCTGTTTATGCTTGTCTTTAATCGAGATAAAAGTAGGCTACTGTAGCCTATTGCCTCAAACCCAGCAGACAAACAACGTCATAAACGTTGATATGTCTTACGTTGTGATATATGTAGATGTGCAGCTGGCTTAGGGAGGATCATAACACATAACATACAGACGCTGCACAGGTGTATCCATCTAAATTTGCATTTGCGTTTCTGTTGGGCTTGACTGGGTGAAAAACTGCAGTGTTAAATGCAATACCAGATACAGGAGCTCTTGTCCATTGCTTTAATAAGTCAAATAAATAATGCATTTGTATCATGGTGAGGTATGATGTTAACATATTTATATAAAATGTAACTAAAATAACAAAAACATTAATAAATTATCTATCATTTGTATAAAACTATTTGGCTCAAATCTGTCAGCTCCTGCAGTAGGCTACCTGTATGAAGTTGATCAAACCAGCTGTTCTTGCCATTACCTCACATAGACACTGAATTGGTCCTGGATCAGGAAGTCCTTCCTCATCTGAAGAAAATTAGCAGGAATGAACAAAAACATGGAAATTTCATTTCTGCATACCCTCATGCAGCTGACATAACTCGTCTCATTCTGTGAGTTTAAACTCTCAATCAGCATTAAGGTTTACATGGAAAGAATGCATACTTTCATAAATGTCTAAATCCATTAGTAAAATGCGTTAACAAATGATGTGGCTATAAATATGGCAAGCCGTTTGAACTTTTATACATTTCCAGGATATGAATTCTTGATATCAACTATTACATTTTCACTAGTTAAAATAATAGTTATTGATATCAGGAATTAGATTTCTTCTAGTAACAATGGCAATTGTTGATATCGTAAATTACATTTCCACTAGTAACAATGCTAATTCTTGATATCCACAATAAAATTTTCACTAGTTAAAATGATAATTCTTGATATCAACAATTTAATTTGAACTAGTAAAAACTTTAATTCTTGATATCTGTAATTGTATTTTCACTAGTGAAATGTCACCATAGACTGCCATTCAAAATCAATTGTTGATATAAAGAATAGATTTCTTACTAGTTGAAATTCCAATTTCACATATCAGAAATACAATTCTTACAAGTAAAAAACTTTATTTTTGATATCAAGAATTCAATTGTTACTAGTTGAAATGTCTATTCTTGATATCAACAATTGAATTGCTACTAGTAACAATGGTCATTTTTGATATCAATAATTAAATTTTCACTAGTGACAATGTTAATTTCTGATATCATGAATGTGATTGTTACTAGTAAGAAAGCCATTTTAGATATCTGAAATAATATTGATATCAGAAATACATTTTCAGATATCAAAAATGAAAATGTTTACTAGTAGTAATTCAATTGTTGATATCAAGAATAGATATTTCAACTAGTGACAATGTAATTATTGATATCAGGAATTCACATTTTTACTAGTAACAATGTAATTATTGATATAAAAAATTATATATTTCTACTAGTAAGAAATCAATTCTTGATATCAACAATTGATTTTGAATGGCAGCCTATGGTGACATTTCACTATAAAAACACAATTCTTGATATCAACAATTAAATTTTTTAAATCAATAATTTAATTGTTGATATGAAGAATTACATTGTTGATATCAAAAATTTAATTGTTGATATAAAAAATTGAATTGTTGATATCAAGAATGCATATCATGGAAATGAATAAAAGTTAAAACGGCTTGCCATACTATATAAGGGAAATTTGAAGTCTTAAACAAACGAAACAAATGCATTGAGGTTTGGCTTGTGCTGTACGTATGAAGTATGACCGGCAGGTGGCGCTACTGTCACATTCACCTTCACACAGACTTCATGCTGTTGTTTTGACGGTTCCAGTTTTGACTTTTCTCCAGTAGCAGTTTTAACATTAAGTGACATGGGCATCTGACGCGCAGATGCCAATGGCACATATGTCACTATGCGTATTGGCACATCCGGTGGCATATCCGGTCTCATTGGCATGTGCCAGTGGATAGTGATATCAGAGAATATCTAATATGGCGAGAACTCCCACTCTCAGTAAACTTCCGGGTTCTGAACTGGTTGCAGTTCCACTCTGTTTCCATATGAGGGCGCTCACAGGACGAGTGCAGAATGTATGGATGTCTATGGAGCTATATCCCTCAAAATCCACTTTTCTCAGGATATAATTTTTTGTCTTGTAATTTGAATGTTGTTTTCAAAAGGAGATGTAAAGAAATTACAGATTGCTGGGTGTTAGATTTGTTAGAGTCACTTATTTGCTTTAAAAAGTCTTTTAAAAGGTCAATGACGTCATACAATCAGCATCCATTAGCAGAATGCTAGCGTGTTATGGGCAACAACAACTCATCCTGTTAGAAATCGAAAGGACATAAGTACTCGTTTATTCAACTTTCGACCTATGATCCATGTTGAACTTGCAAAACTTACATTCAAATCTGAGATTTCTCAATGGCAATCGGGTGAAAGAGACAAATTTAGCAGTTTAGCTCCATAGACTCCCATTCATTCTGCACTCGGACGATCGCCCCCAGTGGAACTCTGGTGGAACTACAACCAAAATTCGGTACAATAGGACTTAATAGGGAGTGGCCAGGCTTTCCGTAGACGGGCTTTGGTGACATGTGTCACTGACATTATTGGCATGTGCCAGTGGATAGTGACATGTCACTGACATTATTGGCATGTGCCAGTGGATAGTGACATGACACAGACATTATCGCGACACACTGACACTGTCGCGGAACTGCAGTAGCAGTTTTAACATTAAGTGACATGGGCATCTGACGCGCAGATGCCAATGGCACATGTCACTATGCGTATTGGCACATCCGGTGGCATATCAGGTCTCCATTGGCATGTGCCAGTGGATAGTGACATGTGTCACTGACATTATTGGCATGTGCCAATGGATAGTGACATTTCTGTGCGTGAGAAATGTTTTTCTGACTTTAGTTTATTTTCCAGAGTTAAATTCGATTTTCACCTAAAATACTTGCTTGGATATTTGTTGGTTCACCAAAGTAACTCCTTCCCAGATAGCACAAGTCTATTTGATGTGATGTTTACATCTGGAAGACGTATTTTTAAGACTGTTTGCTCATCTGCAATACGTCTATAGGACGTTTCCTGTCAGATGTCAAATAGACGTTTAGAAGATGTCAGTTTAACATGCATTCTAAATCATTACATCTTAAAGACATCTTCCAGATGTAAACATCACATCAAATAGACTTGTGCTATCTGGGTTAAAACATCCCATAGCATTGTTAGTAGACCTAATCAATGACCATATAAAATGGAAAAAAAAAATATTACAAAGTTTGTGCCTCAACCTTTGATTAAGTATTAAATGTTTGTCTACTGTGAATTGAGGTTGTTTAGAAATATATAGGGCTGTAGACAGTACTCGAGTCCGGTCTTGGACTCGAGTCCGGACTCGAGACCGTTTTTCTATGGTCTCGGACTTGTCTCGGACTCGCTGGTATTCGGACTCGGACTTGTCTCGGTCTCAGCCACTGGTCTTGCCAAACATGGCTTTTGGTCTCGACCGAGTCCAACATTTTTGTATTTGTGTTCATTTATTACAAGCCTATTAGGGTACGTTAACTTAGAAAATGCCAAAATTAACCGACCAAGTGCTCACTACAATGGAGTGCGTCTTCTCATGCTGTTACTATAGTTACTATCTTACTAGCTACTACTTAAAAATCCTGGGTGTTGTGACACTTTTGCATTTAGATCAACAAATAATAACCCAAAATTACTGTCTTGATAATGTCATGCATAAGACCAGGGCTCGAATTTTGGCGCGGGTATTGCGCATAATTCTAATCATTCCCACAGGTCTCCTATTTATAATGCGGGATATTCCTGCAATCGTAATCCACACAGATTATAAAATCAAATCATTCTTTTAATAACTATCTGCCAGACGCAATTTCACAAACAGCGTGGGTGTTCAGCGGTGCCGCATCTTCTCTCAAAATGTGTTGTGGAAGGCAAGCATCAAGCGCTGCCGCGATAATACACACTCGCGTTCAGGAGTCGGGACATGACGGAATATTCACTTGCACAATCGGGCCAGCAGTGCATCGTGAATAAAGTTTACCATTTGCACGTCTTTTTAAGTCTTACCAGTTTAACATTCAAGCAATTTTAAACTATCAGTGCTCGCGCGCTCTCTGGGATGACTATGCGCACATTCATAGAAAATCCGCCTCAAGAACAGCTGAGCTGGCCAGTAACAAAAGTTATTTTTCACGGATTATATTGCTTTAACACGCAAAACTGTGTCAATTTCGGTCTTCGTGAGTATACTCTAAACATAGTCGGTTTTGTCTTTAATAAGCATAAAACGCATGCCAGTATAATGAACACAGAATCCGTGCACTAGCTCTTAAAGTGACAGCCACCATATGTGTCGGTCATTAATTTTGTCGTCAAAACAACAAAAGAGAGCTTTAAGGTAAAGGAATCAGGATTGATAGCCTATGTGTTTAATTTATTCAGGACTAAAATACTATCCAGTGTTATTTTCCATTTGATTACTTTATTCAGTTTCTGTCTATGAATACTAGTGTTAGACCTATTCAAAAACTTTACTCTTTATTTGTTTTTATTTGTATCTTTATTCTATTGTGTTTATTTGTGCAACTTTTTTCAATTTAATTGAACAATTTAAATCAAGCCTTGTGTTTTGTAAATTCTTAACAACATTACCCCATTGTAAAAATGCAATGAGCACAAACATTTAGGCAAGATACATTTAATAATTTTGTTTGGCAAAAACGAAATTCAGGCCCTGAAGACTTTTTTTTTCCTGTCCTGGACTCGGTCTTGACTCGGACTCGAACCTTTTTGGACTCGGTCTTGTCTTGGACTCGAACCTCTTTGGACTCGGTCTTGACTTGGACTCGACTAGTCCTGGTCTTGGACTTGTCTTGGACTCGACAAAGGTGGTCTTGACTACAGCCCTAGAAATATATTATTTCTCCCTAAACTGTGTGAATTAGTCAAATAAAAAGAGTGCTGTTGTTGCTGTTGTCCTACTACCACTGCTATGCAACATTATATAACTTAAAATTGTGCAATGAATCAAATAATTAACATTAGTATTTTAAATGTTTTAATTATATCAAAATAACGAGTAGCGCAGTTTCGTTCCGTTTTCATTACGTTTGCCATCTGATGTTGGGCAATGCTGTGGTCGCGCCAGCTCGCGCTTGCCACGCGCCTGCATTTGAAATAACGACATTTTGGTCGGCGGGAAAAATGGCCCGTCCAACGAACCGTTTCGGTTCAATACGAATACGTGTATCGTTACACCCCTAGTAATAGGCATAATTATATGAATAAATCATGATTTTATGCTGGGTACCTTTTAACTTACTGTACATTTATTGTTCATTGCGTCACTGAAACAGTAGAGCTCTGCAGAGCTGACGAGCAGAATCCACGTGACAGCCATCCAGGTTATGGTCGTGTTGCTCTAAATTTCGGCACTGTTTGTAAGTTGTAACCGCTATGAAATTAACCACTATTTAAACACCAATAGCCCTCCATTAAAGGTAGGCCTATAGTTCACCCAAAAATTTATATTGTATCATCATACTCACCCTCAAGTTGTTCCAGACCTGTACGAGTTAGCCTCTTCTGCTGAACATAAAAAGAAGATATTTTGATGAATTCAGCCTAACCAAACAGCAGATGGACCCCATTGACTTCCATGGCTATTTATTTTTCTATACTATGGAATTCAATGGGGCCCATCAAATGTTTGGCAATCAATAGTGTGTTTCCTAGTTTTTGAGTGAACTATACCTTCAAGCTTAACAAAGCAAGCTAGGCTTGTTGACATAAAATAGCATCATGCAAGTTTGGAAATGCCACCAAACTGAATAAAAATGGCAGGATTTAAACTGTGTGAATTATAGTCAAATAAAAAGAGTGCTGTTGTTGCAACCTACTAGGGTACCACTGCTATGCAACATTATAGAACTTAAAATTGTGCAATGAATCAAATAATTAACATTAGTATTTTAAATGTTTTAATTATATCAAAATAAGAGAACTATGTGAATTAGATGATGCTAGTTTTGTAATTTAACACATTACATGACTTCAAATTTAAATTGTAACTAAGACAGACATGAAATAATATTCTTTTTTTCCTGTAAATGCTTTTACAGAGAAACCACTGTCACCTAAGGTGGGTGGTGCTGATGTGTGATTGTGATAGTGACACCTTCATAACTCATTTCAAGTCAATTTAACTGGCAATGTGTGACAACACTCCCTGGTATCCCCCTTTTTGCTTTTGGTTTTAATTTGTAAAGGTTCTCACCCTTCTCAATTCTGCTTATTCATATTCACATTCACATTCACGTTTCATATTCACAGATTCAGCTTCAGAATACTGAAAGTATACAGCACAACACAATACGAAAGTAATGATTACTGTGCAAGGCATCTGATTTGTCTATTTCTGTTTCTGTGAAATGAATAATGTTCATTGGAAGGCTGGTTTGCTTTGTAAGCTAAATCATGCGGAACAAAAAGCAGAGAGTTTCAGTCAGAACTCTGATTCACTGAAACCAGAGACAAATATGAACAGCTCCTCTCTCCATGTTGACAATGACATGGCACTTGAAGACTGGTCATCTGTAGGGAGCACCGTAGCCTGTGTGATCCTGGGCGTGTGCTTCCTGGTGGGTACACCTGGGAACCTGCTGGTGGTGTGGACCATCTTAAAGTATGTGAAACAGCGCTCTCACACGGTGCTGCTCATCCTCCACCTGGCAGTCGCAGACCTTCTGGTGCTAATCACCCTGCCGCTGTGGATCTACTCGCTGGCCTGTTCCTGGGTGTTCGGAGAGGCCGCCTGCAAAGCCATGGTGTACATCATCAATGCCTGCATGTACAGCAGCGTCTTCATCATCACCATCATGAGTGTCGAGCGCTTCCTGGCTGTCAGGTACCCTTTGAAGATGCTGTATTGGCAAAGTAAGACATCCATGTCCAAAATACTGGCAGTGACCTGGATCCTGTCATTCATTTTGGGGATTCCTGTCATCCTGACTCTAGATGTTGATGTTGTCGATGACGATGACGATGAAGTGAAAAACTGCTTGTACCGGGACTACAGCTCTGTGTCTTTTGAAGTCTTTTGTATTTGTTTGGAGACTCTTCTTGGATTTATCATTCCATTTTTCACACTTGCGATCTGTTACTGTCAAGTGGCCACACAGCTCCGCAAGGTGCGCTTTAAGATAAAGCAGAAATCCATCTTCCTCATTTGTGGAGTGGTGGTGGCCTTTATTTTGTGTTGGTTACCCCACCACGTCCTCAATATCGTAGGGATGGTGGCTCTTCTAGGACATTTAGATGAAACGTCTCTTGTCCCAAATAGTGCTGTCTTCATTTCTGGAGCTCTGGCTTTTATCAGTAGCTCAGTGAACCCTGTGCTTTATGCGTTTGCTTCCAGAAACTTAAATCTAAGGAAGTCTGGGATAGTAAAGCTGTTTCAAGACTTAGCAACACAAACACCCCAAACGAAAGAAGGCTTCTTACAGGATTCTGGACTGCAGAATGGAAATATTTTGGAAGAACAAACTAATGGTGAAAAGAGGGAACTTGTGAATCTCTGAGTAATGGCTAGAGACTCATGAGAAATTTAGATTTTTTTTTAATGGTCAAATTTATTTAAATGCCGTAATCACCTTTTTGTGTTTGCAGTAGTTGTTAAAATGTCATAATATTCCCGTTTGTTAATGGTTTAAAAGAAATCAAACATTTATGAAAGTTCTTTTAAATGTATTGTTTTTTTATTGATCAGAGTTGTTCAAATTCCTCTTGTGGTCAAATTTTTTTTATTGCCATAATAGTTATGTATAAGACTTAATAAAGTAATAAAAAAAAAAACTACTGAAAAAGTACTGTATATGGGCTTCTCTATAAAAACACAACTGTTTTGGGAAACAGTCATGACTCATGACTAACTGTTTGATTTCTTCAACGATGTATGGTAGTTCAGCAACGAGTTACGTCGTTGTAATGGAAACACACACCTGGATGCCATTTTCCCAGAAATGTTCTTAAGAGTTACAGTATATAAATTTTGTGTCACTCACAACCACTGATCATTTTTGGGAAGGGTCACTTTTAAAAGTAATGTATTACAATTTTGTGTTACTCCCTAAAACCAACTAACTAAAGTAATGTAACGCTACTTTTCAGTTACTTTTTCTCATCTGGGCTTGCTTGTTTGCTTTTAATGATAAAAAAGTAATGTTTTTGGCAAATGTAAAGGCCCTTTCACACATAAAGTGCAATTAATAATCCTGAAACTGAATAAAATGCAAATTCACACTTGTACAGTAGAGAGCGCAGCTCAAACAAACCTTTCAGCTGGGCTGCCATTCTGGATCGCAGAAGAATAGAACACAGGAGAAGAAAGTAAAAAACTTAAGCACTTACGCACATTTAATTGTTTGCTTAATATTCTAAGTTTGCATTTCACTGATTTTATTAATTTTGAAGAATACCTAATTATTTTGTGCAAGTGAGATGAGTGAATGCCTGCTCACATTTCGTCTAGAAGTACAATAACTGTCATGTTTACACAGCACACACAACGCCACTGCACCTCACTCACGATTTCCCTCAACATACGGACAGAAAAGGGTTTAGTCAATAAATGGGAAAACAAAGTAACTTGCATCAGTTATTTTAAAAAGTAACTCAGATATTTTGTTGTAAATGTAGAAGTAACGCATTACTTTACTCCTAAAAAAGTAATCTGAGTAACATATTGCTTGTAATGCGTTACTACCCCCAACACTGCCGCTGTAACATTTTAAAATACATTTTCTTTCTTTTTAAATGACTTTGCATTTAAATAATTGTATTCGGAAAAAAAGAGATTCCATGAGACACATTCATAATCTGGAACAAGACGTGACCAAATTCTCACAAATGCATGTGTGAACTGCAGTTTTATCTTTCTACAGAATCCCCTATGTCTGAATTCACAGATGCTCCTCCCATTCTCACACACATTTTAGTTGTCTTTTTTTATTAGACAACCACTGTTTTTCTTTTCTGTGTTTGAGAGTTCTGTTTTCCTCAGTTTTCATAAAAGGGAAGTGAGATTTGCTGAGGCAGACTGATTTTCTAGCTCAGTGGTTAGACTTGTAGCAGACTCGAACGGACCAGAGAGGCAATCATGAACGCAACTACTTATCTTCAGGGAGATGAGGAGACCGAACTGGGCTTGGTGGGGGCCTGTGTGATCCTGGGCGTGTGCTTCCTGGTGGGTACACCTGGGAACCTGCTGGTGGTGTGGACCATCTTAAAGTATGTGAAACAGCGCTCTCACACGGTGCTGCTCATCCTCCACCTGGCAGCCGCAGACCTTCTGGTGCTAATCACCCTGCCGCTGTGGATCTACTCGCTGGCCCGTTCCTGGGTGTTCGGAGAGGCCGCCTGCAAAGCCATGGTGTACATCATCAATGCTTGCATGTACAGCAGCGTCTTCATCATCACCATCATGAGTGTGGGGCGCTTCCTGGCTGTCAGGTACCCTTTCACATCAATCCGCTGGAGGAAACAAGCACTGAACAGGATACTTCTAATGATATGGATAGCCTCATTTCTCCTCAGTATTCCCGTCATTGTAACTCACACTTTAGGAGAAGTTCACGGACAACAACAGTGTACTTTCAGGGAGTACAAGTCTGACATCCAAGAGGCTGTGTTGCTTATTTTAGAAACTCTTATAGGCTTCATCATCCCCTTTTTCACCATGTTGGTCTGTTACAGCTGCCTCTTTAGTCGCATAGCGCAGATGAACTTCAAGTCCAAGCGTAAATCGACAGTTCTCATCTGCAGTGTGGTTGTGATGTTTGCGCTCTGCTGGATACCTCATCATGTGGGGAACTTCCTTTCCCTCATCTCACTTGCTATCAAGCATTCAAACCCAAACATGGCAGAACGTTTGGAGGACGCCCGCACCACAATGACCATTATAGCAGGAGCCCTGGTGTTCATCAGTAGCTCAGTCAATCCAGTGCTTTATGTGTTTGCCGCACGTACCTTCCGCAGCTCGCTCCGGGAAACCGGAATACAGAAGCTGTTCCAACATCTGTCAAGTTCAGCGTCTGGTGAAGGGAATAAAGAGTTATCATTCGTGTCCAAAAGACAAAGTTCACACACCACCGACTCGCAGTGTCTCACAAACTCAAAACTGCCAGAAGATATGGCTGTGGAATCATGCATCAATACCTCAGATTGACCCTGTAAGAAGCTTTATACCCATGTGCTTAATAACATTATCAAAATTAACCATTATAACTGTTGTCTCTAATAAATGAGTGCATGAAACTTTAAATGTCATTTTGTATTTCAGAATTTTATTGAAGTTTAAACAAATTGAAAAAATTTTTAGTCAAATATTTGCTTGTCCCTTGTTTGGGTGTCTATTTGGGATTAAATGCATTATGATTTCAACATGTTCCTTTTTCACATATTGCAAAGTGTGTGTTTCTGGCTCTTTTAACGGTGTGAAACAGGAAGCGGGAATTAAAAGGAACAGAGGTCAGTCTGGAAGAAGATACCATCTGTGCCACTGAAATGTCATGCTTTTCTATAATTCTCCTTTTATGTTTGAATAAAACATATGTTATTTTTCAAAACCCAGACATTTACATATCTTGCATAGGCCTGCTTTTCAAATCAGAAGAAAAACTCACCATTCTTCTACTGTGAAATTGTTACTTGAAAGATTTTAGTGACAAACCTGTATTGAAAAGAAAAACATTTTAATTTATAAAATTTTTGAAAGGCAAAAATTTTAGCCTTCCTATCTGAGTAAGAGTGGTGACGTAAAAGATGCTCGTCTTGACCTGTGGTTCTACCTTTCTCTCTCTTTTACAACACAAATATCATGACTGAAAGAATCAGCTGACCATTGCTCAAGATGAAACATGAAATCAGAGAGAGAAGGAGGGAGATGCTTGACTATCTGAGTCTAGCAGGCATAGAATCTTCACCTAAGTTTGGCACGCAATGGAAAAGTGAGAGGATTGGTAGACAAACATTCTCTGTCTAGCTTTTTTTGCCCAATTAAATTACTGACACATGCACACAAGAGCATTGAATAATAGAAACAAAACGACACTCGGTTACTAACGTAACCTCGGTTCTCTTTAGAAGAGGGAACGAGTGTTGCGTTAGCTAGCTTACGCTACGGGAAAATCCCTTTTCTCGAGAATACTGAAGCCTTTAAAACGTATTGCTATGCAGAGCAGACCTAGACAGGGCAGCTAGCGTGCCTATTGGCTGCTTCTGCGGAACATGCTGCAACCTATCGGTGGACTGATAGTGACGTCAGCACCAATGAGGGCGCGGGATAGGGTGTTCTTTGGTTTTTCATGCTGAAGCGAAATCAGAACACAGCATAAACACGGCCGGGTTACGCAACACTCGTTCCCTCTTCTAGAGAGAACCGAGGTTACGTTAGTAACTGAGTGTCGTTCTCTTACGAGAGTACTCTCGTGTTGCGTAAGCTAGCTTACGCTACGGGAACCCAATTTAAAGCGCCGTGTATGCTCAGGTCATTCACATGAATCCCCAAGGGCAGGTGCCCAGGGAACACATAATAATGAAGAAATGTGGGCCGACACGAAGTGAGCCCTAATACATAATGACCATATAGGGAGTGTGACAACTTATGTATAACAGTAAGTGCTTAACACAGTATAACAGCCAGCGTAAAGGGGACAGGCTGAGCTGTATAGACAGAACTATTTAGTTCACTATAATTCAATCTCGTACTGAGAACAATTTAGTCTCCATAACAGTCAGCGCAGACAAAACCGGGCTGAGCTGTATAGAAAAGATTTAACCAGTTCATAAGACCCCAGTGGTCTAAACTGAAAATAGTTTAGCCTGTAAGGCAGGGACCTCCAGGTTATAAAACCTTTTAAATGTAGACGGGGAGGCCCAGCCTGCCTCTCTACAAATATCATGGAGTGTAACACCACTATTCCAGGCCCATGATGAGGCCATGCTTCTAGTGGAGTGGGCTCGTACACATAAAGGGCATTGAAGGCCTTTAGACTTGTAAGCCAAAGCGATAGCATCAACTATCCATCTGGAAATGCTCTGTTTCGAAGTAGCTAAGCCTTTAGAGCGGCCGCCGAACGTAACGAACAGCTGATCTGACTGCCTGAAGGCAGCGGTTCTTTGAACATAAACCCTCAGGGCCCTGACCGGGCACAGGAAATTTACATCATTCTCACCGTCAGTTCCCGGAAGGGCTGACAGGGAAATAACTTGTGCTCTGAACGGAGTGGAGAGCACTTTGGGGACATAACCGTGTCTTGGTTTGAGCATAACATTAGAGTCATTCGGCCCAAATTCCATACACGACACGCTCACAGAGAGCGCGTGCAAATCACCCACTCGCTTCACTGAAGCGAGAGCCAAGAGAAAAGTAGTCTTGAACGAGAGACACCGTAAGTCTACTGACTGCAGTGGCTTGAAAAGACCCCCCTTCATGGCTTCCAGGACCATGGGGGGTCGAGGGGGGGGGGTTAATCTCCTCGCTCCTTTAAGGAAACGAATGATGAGATCATTTTTCCCCAGTGACTGACCATGCAGAGGTTCAGAGAACACCGCTATGGCCGCAACATACACTTTGAGCGTGGATGGGGACCTGCCATCATCCAAAAGCTCTTGAAGGAAAGAGAGAACCTCTGTAACGCCGCAGCTTAACGGGTCTAGGTTTTTGGCCGAACACCAGCCAGAAAACACTGACCATTTAGACGCATAGAGCCGTCTAGTAGACGGTGCTCTAGCCTGCACGATTATATTCAGCACCACAGCTGGGAGGTCAGCGGGTATCCATTGACCCTCCACACATGTAGCGCCCATAAGTCGGGTCGCGGGTGCCAAATCGCGCCTCTGGCCTGAGAGAGGAGATCCCTTCTCACAGGAATCAGCCATGGAGCTGTGCTCGTGAGCTGCATCAGTTCTGAGAACCAAACATGGTTTTTCCAGAACGGCGCCACCAGGAGCACAGAGCACTTGCACCCCCTCACTCGCTTGATTATCTGTGGTAACAGTGCGATCGGGGGGAAAGCATACAGAGGGCGGCTGGGCCAGTCGTGGGCCAGCGCGTCCTTGCTCTTTGTGAAGAATACTGGACAGTGCGCGTTCTCTGCTGATGCAAAGAGATCGACGCTCGCTCTGCCGAAGGTATCCCACAGTAACTAGACTGTTTGTGGGTGTAGAGACCACTCCCCTGGGGGAACGTTGCCTCTGGACAACCTGTCTGGACCCACATTCTGGAGTCCCGGCACGTGCGTCGCCGTAAGGGAGCGCAGATTGTGATGGGACCACACCAGGAGGTTTTCTGCCAGCGTAAGCAGGCGCCGCGATCTGATACCGCCCTGGCGATTTATGTAGGACACCACTGCCATATTGTCCGTACGGACTAGAACGTCGTGGCCCTTTAAAAAGGGGAGAAAGCGTTCTAAGGCGTTCACCACTGCTATCATCTCCAGACAGTATATTTGTAGATGTCTCTCCAGAGCCATCCAGTGGCCAAAAACCGGCCTGCCCTCGTAGAGGGTGCCCCAACCTGAGTTGGAGGCGTCTGTCGAGATAACTTTTCGTGATGATGTTGTTCCCAGAACGATACCTGACTGGTACCAGTCTGACGCCTTCCATGGTCCCAGTGCTGTAACACACGCCTGGGTCAACCTGAGGCGGAGACGACCGGAAGTCCAAGCTTGTCTCGGGACTCGTGATTTCAGCAAGTACTGAAGGGGGCGCATACGTAGCAGGCCCAACTGAAGTACTGCCGAGGCTGAGGCCATAAGACCTAGCATCCTCTGAAAATTTTTCAGGGGAAAAATACAGCCGATTTGGAAGGACGCTGCTGAGCGCTGTATCTGCAGCGCGCGCTGTGACGTCAGCCGCGCTGTCATGGATACGGAGTCTATATCTGTCCCCAGAAAGGAGATTTTCTGGCTGGGAGACAGCGAGCTCTTGTTCCAGTTGACTAGGAGACCCAAATTGTACAAATGACTGAGTAATAAAGCCTGGTGGGCTATAAGTTCTGATTCTGACTGGGCTAGTATAAGCCAATCGTCCAGATAGTTCAGTATGCGCATCCCCTGCAGTCTCAGGGGGGCGAGAGCCGCGTCTATGCACTTCGTGAAAGTACGGGGTGCTAGAGACAGGCCGAACGGCAGGACGGTGTACTGATAACTCTGACCCTCGAAGGCGAATCGTAAGAAAAGCCTGTGACGGGGTGCTATCTGAATCTGGAAATAAGCATCTTTTAGATCCAGTGAAATAAACCAGTCCCTCGGGCAAACTTGCGCGAGGATTTGTCTGGTCGTGAGCATTTTGAATGATCTCCTCATCAGCGCTTTGTTCAAACGCCTGAGATCTAGTATGGGTCTGAGACCGCCGTCCTTTTTTGGGACGAGGAAATATCTGCTGTAGAAACCCGCTAGGCTCTGACTCAGAGGAACGGTTTCTACGGCCCCTTTCTGTAATAGTTTCGCAATTTCGGCACGAAGTAGATGTGCTACATCGTTTTGTACCGTAGTTTCGACCTTGGTTATGAAACGCGGGGGTCTGCGAGTGAACTGTAGTACATAGCCTCGCTTTATGGTGCTTAACACCCAGTTTGACACACTCGGGATCATTTCCCACGCTTTTAAACGCAAAGCTAGGGGGAGAATGACACCCGGGCTCTGGGCGCTGTGTGTGAGTGACACACAGCTCGCAGCACCTGTCAGAGGGCGCGCGTGCTCTCTATACACAAAGCACATTCTGTGTTTATTAAAGATAGCTCTAGGTGAGTGTGTGCAGCGGGGCAAACAGTGTTTAATGTTAGTGGTGAGCACTGTGTAGTGGGCACATGTACAACATTTTGAACACAGTCGGCGTGAGCCAGCTTTATTGATATGGGCCGTGTATGAGTGAGTGTCACTGAACGGGCCGTGCTTATGTGTACAGGTGGGCACTGACAAGTGGGCACTTTTCCTACATTTTGAACACCTTCGGCGCGAGCCGGAAACACAGAAAATGGTCTCTTTTTGAGATTTATCTAGGTAGCCGTGAAAACGGCTTTTGTGTGCAGACGAGCGGGTAGTGTAACTGGCTCGTTGGCTGCGAAATACACTGCTCCAGCCGGCTCCGTCGAGGGAGCTGTGAGAGAGGTGCGCGCTTTTTTGGGGACTCAGCGGGACTCAGCCGCAGCGGGACTCAGCCATCTTCGCCTTCCTAGGGTGGTCAGGAAGTCTTAGGAGGCTCGGGTTTCAGCACTATCTTGGGTCGAGGTCCTCTGGGGGGAGGTGGACCCTGGCGGCTAGCAGAGTGCGCGCGCTGACGAGTGTCACTAGAGCGGCGGCGCTGAAAAGCTGGCGGCTGAGAAGGCTGCGGTGCTGAGCTTCGTGCAGGCGGCTGTTTAGGGCGACCTGCCGCCGAACTAGAGCGCCTTGGGATGAAGTGTTGCATGGCCTGTGACGTCTTCTGTACCTCCGTGAAGCGCTCAGTAAAACCCTTCACTGCTGGGCCGAAGAGGCCGGCAGAAGAAACAGGCGTCGAGAAAAACAGCTCTGTCGGACTCCTTCATGTCGGACAGTGTTAGCCATAAGTGTCTCTCGGTCACGGTGAGGGACGCCATGTTGCGACCGATGGCCTGGGCGGCGGATTTAGAAGCTCGCAAGGCTAAATCCGTAGCGCTTCTCAGGTCCCTGAAGTTTTCGGGATTTGGGCCCGCCACGTCCATAGTACGGAGAAGGTTGGCCTGGAATATCTGCAGCACCACCATGGAGTGCAGTGCTGACGCGGCTTGACCGGCGGCGGCGTAGGCACGACCGATCAAAGTCGAAGTCGTCCTGCAGGGCTTGCTGCGTCCTGTGAGGAAGCAGCCATCCAGCCGGCTGGGTGCGGGCTCCTCGGGTGGGGACCACTCGAGGCCGAGGTCGTCCACGGCTCTGGTAATAAGGCGGAGAAGTTCGGCGTCCAGGCTTGTCCGCACATCGCTGGGTTCAAGCACGGAAGGGGCGGGGCCGGATTCGGGGCCTGACGAGCCTTCACAACCCGACATGGCAAGTGAACATGCTTCTTCATCCGCGTCGTCCCCCTCAGAAAGCTGATGCACGGAGGGCGATGCACACGGGGAGCGCGCCGGCGTGCAATCACTCGGAGTGTAGAGCTCAGGCATCCTCTGCGAACGGCGCTTTTTACGGCGCGGCCCAGTGGAGAGGAGAGGAGGTGCAGAGTCCACGTTGAAGATGGCGAGTCGAGCCCGCAGGGTCGACATCGACATCGCGTCGCATTCCGGGCAGCCGCCCAGGGAAAGCGCGTGGTCCGCGTGGTTTCGTCCCAGGCAGGAAACGCACAGAATGTGGCGGTCCCCGACGCTGAGAGGGGCTCGACAAGAGCCGCAGTTTGAAAAACGAGGCATTTGTAACAACGCCTCGCGCTCTTTTAGAGGGGAGAAAAGAAGGTTAGTTTAGAAGGATATAAGCGCCGGATAGCGCAGCAGGAACGGCGATGAAGCGGCAAGGCGGCTTCCGACTGCAGTGCAGAGGGCTCGTCCCGCTGAGTTGCTTCTTCAACGGCGCAGGCTTTCTCCGGAGAATCAGCGTAGTGAAGTGGTCACTTCGCTGAAGAGATGAAAAATCAAAGAACACCCTATCTGGACTCGGCTTATATACAGGTAAGCCACACCTATTTTGGCGGGATGTGACGCGCTAGGGCGCCCGCGCCCTCATTGGTGCTGACGTCACTATCAGTCCACCGATAGGTTGCAGCATGTTCCGCAGAAGCAGCCAATAGGCACGCTAGCTGCCCTGTCTAGGTCTGCTCTGCGTAGCAATGCGTTTTAAATAGGTTAAAAGTATAGGATAATTTTTTGGCTTCAGTATTCTCGAGAAAAGGGATTTTCCCATAGCGTAAGCTAGCTTACGCAACACGAGAGTACTCTCGTAAGAGAACTCGGATATCAACACAGTTGCTTCTATATAGAGAAACTGTATGTAGAAGCTAAGGATAGGTTTGAGCTCCCAAATTATTAAGCTATATTATTAATAGAATTTTTCTGAGCCATTCAATAATGTACTGTTATGACTTTTTTTTTGTCTTTTATTTGCTATCATTTACCAAATTTGACATTTAAAACTGTTACCTTTTCTTTTGTCCTGTTGTTATTTCTTTTTCATCAAACATAGCCGATGTTTGTTTTGTTTTTCTTTTGAGAGAAGCTGAATGGATTAAACACTAAAAAGCATTAGGCCTACATATTCAAGAAAGAAAAAAAATAAACAGGCTAGCCTATATCAAGAAGCAAATTCAAAATTTGACATTAATTGCGTTTACTCCCAAAAAAACAAAAAAACAACAACTATGTTATGTTTCTCGCATCGAATCCTTCCGGCAGATTGCAAGGTGCAATGAGTAAGACCCGCCTCCAAACGTCATATCAAATAAGTGAATTGTGATTGGTGATTCACTGTGCCAGTCAAACTTCCCCTTCATAACTGCAAATGCATAACCAGAATAAACTAACATATGTAGCACAATTAATGTCCATAGTCTAAAACCTTTTCTTGTGAGATTATCAGCCTATTGATTTGTCTAGTATAGAGTGGCAGAGGAGTATTGGCAGATTGTGAAGGTTTTTGAAAGTGCATATGGCCATAGCCTACCTAAAATAAAACTTAATAATTAAATACTTTATTTAGGCAACTGATATGGCGGGTGAATGTTCAGATAAAATCATGAACACTCGTGTTTTAAACATAGGCTACATTTCAAATTATAGCCTACTGTTTATTTCTTCAAACGTAAAACTTAGTTAAAACATTGAGTGCATTTTTTTTAACGTAGCCTACGTATTAAAAGATCAGAAGATAAAGTTTGCTAGCTAAGCAGCACAGCTATAGGTGTGTGTAGCAGAAAAGCAGGACAAAGTGAATTCTGATCTTATCTCCCACTTCCTAGCGCATATAAACCAATCCGAGCGGGTTACATTGGTTCCGTGGCAATACACCCCGCCCTCACCTTTAAAAACCAACCAATCATCGCGCTCCCCCAGGAGATTGACTCCATACAGGGAGGCCGAACCAAAACCAGGTAACCAAGAAAAAACGAGACAGCAGCGAGAAAAGCCTTCAGGGCTTGTTATGGGGTAGCGTGAGACGAACCAGGACTTTTTTCTGCCTTCTTTACCAGTCAAACCAGTAACTCTGGATAGAGAGCACACAACAGCAACAGGTAGAGTCTCGTGCCGCACTCTCTCTCGTGTCCTTCTCTTGGAGTAATCTTCTGTCCTTCCTCGTGTACTTCAATTGAATTTCCATTTCTTTTGTTTGCTTCTCTTGGAGAAAGGTGAACCCTCGTGTTACTGTTTTATTTGATCTTTGCTCTTAATTGTAGTTTTTACCCTTGTGGTCCCTGATGGCTTCGCACAGTGATACTCTGGTGGTGTTCTTTGGGGCAACAGCTGGTGCAAATGGGGGTAAACTGGGGTCGGATGAAAGGGAATTAATTCTCTTGGTGTGGCAAATTGTGGATCTACATGAGAATAAGGTACGGACCTTTTGACCCTGATGTAAGGTCTCTAACTTTAAACTACCCACAATGTGCTAGTATTAGAAACCACGTTGACAGCTGACATTCACCAACCAGGTGCGTTTTCAGAGAGTTAAATGCGCTACCTTGCTATTTCTACATTATTCAACAGCTGTTTAATTTGACGATCAATTTGACAACTTGATTAGAGTATTATAATGCGGTCTTTTCGAGCCACGAGAGACGAAAGCGTGCTTTTTTGGTGCATGTCATCGCCTGTAGGTCAGTAACCCTGCCGTGTCTGCTTTGCATTTACACAAACACACTGCCGAGAACGAGATATCAACATCTTCGCTATAGTGACTCGGTGTCAAAGCCGCTGAGCTGCCTATTTAGACCAGCATTGGTGCGTGGAGAACATTGAACATTGCTTCTGTGTTCTCGACGGCCAGGTGTGTAAGGGCGCGCCAATGACAAAACCCGCTAGAGCTGCATTGCGAGGCCGGTTGAAAGAGATGATGTTGTTAACAGGTGGGCAAGCTTCAGCGGACTCTAGTACAGCCGGACAGTGTGAATCTGTCGGAGCAGTGCAAGGAGGAGACCGGGCTCACGGCGGAGGAGCTGTGCAAGGCCGAGCCGCTGGAGAGCGTCCTGCAGCAGGTGAGAGAGAGAGACGCCTTCATGCAGTCTGTTGGTCTATGTCTTTATACAGTGTTTGTGTATCTTATGGTCCGATGCTTAGGAATGTTTTAGACATTTTAGTCTGTAATGTCTTAAACTCTAACTAAAAGTCATAACACAGTGGCTCATATGTCAGCATAAGGTAAGAAGTCTTTGGTAATGCACACTTGGATTGATTTTTAAATGGCTTGCTCTGTGGTTTGGGTTTGGGTGTGGGAAGGAAGGCACAGACACTCTGCTCTAGGCGAGCGTGCAGGTCTAGTCTTGTTGACTGGTGTGTTCAGTAGACATCTGGAAGACGGAATGTTTACTTGCGAGTTCACCCACCTGAGACCCATGTCAAGTTGAGAGTGAGCGAGAGTGATAAAGAGGGATGATGAACAGAATAATAGATGGGATTTACAATGGAAAAGATTCAGCGAGATATTTCTGTCTGTCTTTTTTTCTGCTGTCCATGTTAAGCTCATTTATCGAGCTGGATATGGATAGTTAAGGGTTGCTCTCTTGTTTTGCACGTATGTTTTGACAAAAGACGGATGTTGCCAAACGTGTTTTTCAACTGTGACGCAGAGAGAATTTGTTTGTACTCTGTAAACCTGTTCCCACCCCCCAATGTTTCATAATGGACACCTTCTCATTACTATCCCACAGAAAAGTATTTAAAGCTCAGAGTCTAAGTTCAGTTGTGGGACTAGGTGTTTGTTGGAATTTACATATATATATATATATTTTTTTTTAAAGTACAAATGAGGGACCTTAATGCTATAATTTTCTCACATTTATATTGCATACATTGTTACATTCAGGTGGTGGCATTTGCATGTTATCTTGATTTAGTTGTAGCCTATCCCCAAGGGGCTCTGTAAATATTAACTAGTGAAATCAATTTCTCCCAGCCAGAGAGAGAAAGACAAACACTATCAAACCATTGGTTCAGTTCAGTTTCTCCTGTTGTGTTTGTCCTTTCAAATTAAAAGCAATGCAAATAAATACACCCACTTCCATCAGGGGCCTATACCATGAAGCTAGTTTAGCTGGATAGCCATGTATGTTTCAGTTTAGTTTGCATCAACCCTTGGTTTTAGAGACATTGAAAGTGGCTCGGCTTTTAGCGGTGTTCAACGCCATCGTAACTTGTGGTCCACGGCTCCACGGCTCCACGGCTATGGTCTGGGTAAGAGATCTCAAACCAAAATTGGACCAATCAGCTGTGAGCACAGTGACACATCTCAATAGTCACAACGCAATAGTCACTACCACAGTTTTTTTTCTCTCCATATAAAGGGCATATTAAAGGCCACTACATAGTAAAATATTTTTTTTAAATAACACTTTCTGACTTTTATTGATGAATCATGATTATTTATTGTTTTATGATTATTTTATGATAATTATTATACCCCTAAATTTTAGTTACTAAACTATTATTATTATTATTATTATTATCAAACATTTAGTTTAAATGACAATAAACATACATATAATGTAGTAATAAGATTTGGGATTGGTAGATAAAAGCTTTAAAATGTACAACTACAATCTAAACATATACAGATAATATGTAGTATAAATAAGATTTTGAATTGGTTGATAACCAATTGGTAGATGGTAGATCATTTTATTCAATCTGTTAATCTTTGTCAGAAGAGAGAAAATAATCTTGCTGATTCCCTCACGAGAAGTGAATCACAGTTTTTCAGTTTCAAGGCATGTAATTGGCTGTTCGCCACTGTTTTAATTTGATTTTATCTTTGTTATAAAAATAAGATAAAAACAAAACAAATTATCACCAGTGTCTGGATTAGTAAACCGGTATTTGGAAGGCTTTTAATGTGCCTCATTCTATCTTACTAACAGACTTGAGTCAAAGTCAAACCTGTTTTTCTGAGCTTTAGTGGCTGATCCGTGCTGTGCATTTATACCTGCTGGCACTCTCTGGATGACTCGCTTTGGCTTTGCACCTGCTGCTTTTAGACGCTAATGCTGTGGGAATGGTGTGGTGTTAACACATCTGTGTGGGTGTGAGGGAGAAAAGGCTTTAAGCAGAATCAAATTGTTACTATGAGCTCCAGAGTGTGTTTGTGGGAGAAAAGGATCTTGGGTGCGTTTAAGAGACAGAGGGTGTGTTAGAGAAAGTGTGTGTTTGTGTGTGTGTTCTCTGAGCTTGCTGAGAAAGCACATCAGGCTGGCAGGAGCATGTCAGTACCTGTGTGATGAGCAGAGAGCTTTATTACTCTACAGACTGTCAATGCTCATGGAGGATTCTAAGAAATGCCTCTATGAAAGGACGAGTGACGCATTCATCCATTCTTTCATTCAGCCTTAGAACGGAAAGCACAGACTTCCCATGTGAAATGGTAATTTATAGACATGAATTAGATGGGTTTTGAGTCATTTACAGCATTGTATAAAATAACAGAATGGATTAAGTGAAAACTGGTTGTATGTGATTGTTGCTTAAACATCCTGGTAGTTCACCCGGTACATCCTGTTACCTTATCTTACAACACGCCCACTTTAAGGTTTACTTTATCATGCACACTCCAGGTGAGTTTCACTCAAAAGTAATCATCACTATATGTCCTGCAGACTTTAAAGGGCAGAATACCTAAAGTGAGTACAGGGCATTACTGTGTCTCATGATCTCATCATTTGTTACACCCTTTACAAAAAAATGTCACTAACATTTTATTTTGATTCCTAATATTACCGTAATTACATGTCTGAACATTTCATGTTTATAGCTATTAAGATTGTTTGATGCAAACCTTTGCTTCTTAATCTTAATTTCAGATTTATTTAGTCAGATTTTCAAATGATTTGATTCAAAGTTTGGGGTCAGTTATTCTGAAATTTTTTTTTTCTAAATTATAATTGTTCACAAAAAAATGTTTAGGCACCACAACCACAGGTTTTCAATGTTTATGATGATAAGAAATGTTTCTTGTGCAGCAAATCAATCTATTAGAATGATTTGTGAAGGATCATGTGACACTGAAGACTGGAGTAGTGATGCTGAAAATGTCAGCTTTGCCATCACAGGAATAAATTGCATTTTATAATTTACTAAAACAGAAAACAATTATTTTAAACTGTTATAGCATTTCAGAAAATTTCTGCTTTTACTTTTTTGATCAAATAAATGCCGCCTTGGTGAGCAGAAGAGACTTCTTTCAAAAGCATTAAACAAATCTTACTGATGCTAAAACCTTGAACGGTAGTGTATGTAATCATTTCTGCTGATATTCTGTGTGTACGCGAGCGATTGATGGATATAAAAATCCACAGGTTTCAAAATTTCTGTAAATGACCATAAGGGCACTTTACTAATAGTCTGAAGGAACAACCTTTCATAGAGGGATTTTGTTGCTCACTTGCTTTTTGATCGACATTAAATAGGACCATTTAGCATCTTCTCATACCTTCTCACACACACACACACACACACGGCTCAACAGGACAACCTGATTGATTATCATGGTAGAGGAGAATGTGAAACTGAAACTCAGATCAAGTTTTACTACCTTTTTTATTTATCACATTCTAATCACATAAACACTTTTTTTTTTCTCAGTACTGGAGAGACTAGTTTGCTCATTCTGTCTTTTTGCTTAATATAAAAATGAAGAATCATTGTTTTGATTGCAGTTTTATATTTCCTATAAAGGCCAGTGAAATGAAATCCTTTATATATCTTGCTTCATATCTGGAGTTTGATCTGCTCACTCTAATCATTTGTAGGCACAGGGTGTGTCTGTGTTTTAGCTGAATGTTTGTGTAGAAATTAGCCTTGCACTTAATTATTGCAGTTGCTAATTTGTGCAAGGTGGGATTGTGCAGTAAAAACAGTCATGAACACAATATGTGCACATACAAAATAATGCATTCACTGTGTATCCACTAAAGCTTTCCTTGAGATGTAAAGATCTTGAATTATACTTTTGGAATTATTGGGTATTTACAAAAGTCTTGTTAGTTAAGCTCTTAATGACTAACTGAAGACTCGTATTAGGATGAGGTATGAAGATGGACAGGTTATGTAGAAAAACGGCACGTCATAATCCAAGAGCATGATGGAAATGTACAGTATCTGAAAGAGCTGCAGTTCTGCCTTCAGATGTTTTCAATTGGTTGAGAGCTTTAATCTGCTCTAGAATTTTCTGAAATTCCCTGATTGTAGATTTGTAAGGTAAATGATCTTTTAAAGTTTTGTCAACGTGTCTTGGCTGATTTTACTTTTTTGCTCTGGGTAAAGGCAACGTTGGCTTGTGTTATCAGTGCTGGCCTAAATGATATGAAAATTAGGCCACAAAGGTTATATCTGTTCTTATTGCATGCTAGAGTCTGACAAACACTGTAATGGTTCATCCTTTCTCTGTTGTAATTCATTGTGGATTGGCTTATATCTTTGAAATGTTCAATGATTCCTTTCTCCAACTGTTGTTCTGAGCAGTGGCGAGGCCAGAAATTTTAAAGTGAGTGGACCTTGGGAAAATAGGATAGACCTCTATGCCTACTCTTAAATTACGTCATTTTTTACAATACATGGGATAAAAATAATTTGACAGATTAGTTAAATTAAGTGAGAGATAATGTACATCCAGCCGGTTATTATCTCAGAATAAACCTACGACAGTGTGGTCAGGTCTTGCATCAGCCTGAAGGGGTTTATTCTGAGATGACAACCGCCTGGATATACATAATCCTGCTTATTATACAGTTACTTTTTATTAGCTCTTTAAACGCAAAGCTTCCGCGGAGAGGGCAGTTTCTAGTGCAGCAAGTTTAAATTAGATGGACATTTAAGGGACACTGTATAGTCATACCACTTATTACACTGCATTTTGCACAAGAATAATTATGGGGATAAGAGATATTGATTTGAGATGAAACGGTTTTAAAATCGTACCTGTTTGTTATCTTAAGATCCAACAGTGTACAAAACGATCGTCACAAAATGGCAGTAGCTGCGTTTGTATGAAACGAGAGAGCTAGTCCACAATACTGGAACACATAATTAAATAACTGTACTCACCAAATGCAAAACTTCCACAAAGGAAAACCGTTCCTAGCAAATGTATATACTTCAGTAACCCGGATGAGCCTGTTATCTATTTTCAGGAGTTGTTATCGTGGAATAACATGCTGCTTTATGGCGCGATTGACCAATTAGAATCAAGTATTCCAAAGAGCTGTGTAATATTGTGTTTTATTGAAAACATATATATATATATATATATATATATATATATATATATATATATATTATATATTATATATATATAAAAAATAAAAGAAGGTGCCACTGAGGCTGGGCAAGGATTAGCCTTACCCTGGCCACAGAACGAAGACTATCTTGGAATTTTCTTACTCAAACCACTGCCTGTTGCTGCTTCTGATTGCTTGTAGATTCATAAATGCTGGTCTAGGATCTGCTCTCTATGCAATAATAGCATATTGGTGATTTGAAAAACAATCCAGTGTGTATCTATGTTTGGACCAGCCGTCAATCTGAGTGGGCCGGTTCCACCCTGAACCTTATGTAGCATTACCACTGGAGTCTTGTTCGATGTAAAAAAAAAAAAAAAACACTAATTGTGTATTTTTTAAAAAGGCTCTGAATGAAGCAAAGTTTAGTTTTTTGTGGTTGCCAAGCAACTTGCCTAAGAGCAGCCCTTTAAAACAACTTATTCTTTGTTTTGATTTGTGAGACTCCTTCTGCTTTGAATTGTCTCTCTTCTGTTTTTTCGTTGCTATAACGAGAATAACATGAAGTACTCAAATTGTCACGTCATAGTTGGTGGTTTGCCTGTACTGCTCTTGACTGATGCAGAGATGGATTAGTTTACTAAACATCTATAATGGTTCATTAAAGACTCAATGTTTTTGTTAAACACAGGTGAATGTGGGAGCCCCTTTAGCTGCGAATGAACAGGTGCTGTTTTTTAAGAGTAGAATAAACGCTCTGCGTTTGTTTTGTCATCTAACAATGTGAAATACTTCATCCGAAATGACTGCTCACTTCCTGTATTTTCACCAAACCAGTCTGACCAGCTGTTTAATAACAAGCACACCCATGCGCATGTACACGAAGCAGCATGTGCACACATATTACAACATACTGTGGGTGTCCTCTGTGTTGCCCTTGACATT
Source organism: Semotilus atromaculatus (assembly GCA_031834385.1). Lineage (NCBI taxonomy): Eukaryota > Metazoa > Chordata > Actinopteri > Cypriniformes > Leuciscidae > Semotilus > Semotilus atromaculatus. The sequence goes on along the minus strand of JAULUF010000009.1, from coordinate 18,718,219 downwards.
GCAGTAAGAAGTTCAGGAGTTTCAGTTTAAAAACAAGCAGTTTATTTAACAAGCTAATAATAATAAATTCTAAACTAATAATCTTTCAGTGTCTGCTGTGATTGCCTGTATCTGCGAATTGTGTGAGGTCTTTTGCTTCTACAGTTTTGCAGGGAATAAGGATGTTTTTTGTTTTGTTTTTGTTTGAAAGTTGTTAATTTAAGAATATACACACTACTATTCAAAGGTTTCGAGTTGGTAAGATTTTATGGTTGTATGAAAGTGCATGAGAGCATTTTACTAACAGCCCAAAAATGAAAATGTTGTCATTACTTGCCTTCATGTCGTTCCAAACCTGTAAGACTTTGGCTCATCTTTGGAATGCGAATCAAGTTATTTTTAATAAAATGTGAGCCAGTTCTGTACTCTCCATATACGTTTACACAACTACCACTTTGAGGCTTCAAAATGTTCATAAAGAGATCATAGAGCTAATGATCATAGAGCCAATCCATATGAATTGAGCGGTTTAGTCCAAAATTTACTGAAGAGACCCAATCACTTTGTGATGAACAGACTAACTTTAGGCTTTTATTCACATGTAAACATTGATCAGCTAACATAAACAGCAGCTCAACCCAACCTGGTTGACATGCGAGATCAAACCTCATTGGTTCTTGCTGAAGCTCAAACGTGCTGTGTAACACAATAATGAATCTCATTGGTTCTCGCCGGTCAAGTGAGCATGCTTGAGCTTCAGTTTATCGTATAACTGATGTGTGAGTTGATGAATGTTTATATGTGAATAAAAGCACAAATTAAATCTGTTCAGCATATAAAGAGATCATGTTTGTTCAGAAAATTTGGATAAAACCGTCCTATTCATATGGATTCGATTTGGAATCTCTCTGAACTTTTTTGAAGCGTCAAAATGTCAGTTGTGTAGCTGTCAATGGAGAATTCGAGTTTTTGGGTGAACGAACCCTTTAAGTAACGACCTTTCGTAGGGGATTTTGTTGCTCACTTAGATTTTGAATGGTCTTAGATAGCTTTCCTTTTCAGGGAGCAACAATGTAATTAGGATTTCGGCCCCTTTGTACCCCGTATGCGGTCCAAGGCAGCATTTATTTGAACAAAAATACTGTAAAAACAGTATTATTGTAAAATATTATTTGACTATTTTTAAAGGAATTTATTTTTTAAAATGTAATTTATTCCTGTGATGCAAAGCTGAATTGTCAGCATAATTTCTCCAGTCTTCAATGTCACATGATCCTTTAGAAATTATTCTAATATGCTGCATAAAAACACTTTCTGACTTCTAACTTTTGAACAGTGTAGATTAAGTTAATCTAATGCATGGTGTGTTTTTTTTTTTTTTTTTTTTTGTCCATTCCTTCTGTTTAATTGCTCTTATTTCTGTCTCCAGTTTCATCAGTCGGTGTCAGCTGAACTAAAGTCTCTGGGCAGAAGCTCCTACACACTTTGTGTGGAAGGACCACTTCTTATCCGACAGGTGCTGCACCCCGAGGCCTCCAAAAAGGTGATTCATCCTTGAGTGTATGTTTTAACTGAAATGAAAAAATTTGTTTTTCTGACATTTCTAAATTAGCTGTCAGTTTGTGGTATAATCTGTTTAGCAGCAACATGTTATAATCTTCACAGGAATGTGATGCTCATCCAGAGGACATTAAAGCGCTCTCAGTCCATTCTGCCTTATACCTTTTCCTCTTTCTTAACTTTTCTCTCTCTTCTGCCCTTCCCTCAGGGTCCTCCTGAACAGATTTTCTTACCTGCATCCCCCTAATTTGCCTTTGTTTGTTTTGTTGTAGAATCTGGTCCTGCCAGAGTGCTTCTACACATTTGTGGACTTGAAGAAAGAGTTTCACAAATGCTGCCCCAACGCAGGCCCCATCAAAGACCTCTCTATGTCCTCCATGTTGGACTGTATCCTGCATATGCTTTTGGTTTTACTTGGCAAAAAATACCAATGCCAATACTATTTTAGATAGTATTTTAATACTTATCAATATAATTAATAAGTCATTTTTTATATATATATATATATATATATATATATATATATATAAAAATCTAAATATAAAAAAATATATTTTTTCTTCTATGTACTAGTTCTTTTCAAAAGCGTGTTCAGCTGTTTTAGTAGGAATATGTGTGTGAATATTTCATGTATGTGCCTTGACGCTGCTGTCAGACGTGTGTATTCCAGCGGTGGTGGAGCAGGAGGCCGGATTGAGGGAAGTGGAGAACATGGTTCTGGTAATGCTGCACCTCCTGGCTGAGCCTTACAGTGAGTCATGCAGCGTTGTGGATTGATCTGTACTGTTTATATATATATTGATATAACATGTTACGTATTTCATGTTGCTTGTGATCTCATAATTAAACTTTTTTTCCTTTGTAGATCACAAATTCTCCACTTTTGAAACCGTAAACTACAAGTTTGAATCTGGAGCATGGTATGTACTCAGTCACATTTGCTGTGGTCTGATTTTTGTTGTTGTAAACTGTGTATTTTAAAGGAAACGGTGTTTCCCTTTTACTGCTGCTGACCAAAAAGTACTTTTGGAGAGTTGTTGATTTTGACCATAGGTTTCAAAATGCATCTGTGGAGTTTTCTCATTTATAAGACCCATAAGAATGCTTCTCAGCAGGAGATTTATCTATATGTCTGCATATGTGCACGGTTTCCAGCAGTAAGACAGAAGCTGTGGACAGCGAGACGGTCATCAGAGCACGTGGGTTGCCATGGCAGTCGTCTGATCAGGACATCGCTCGCTTCTTCAAGGGCCTCAACATTGCCAAGTAAGATTACATCTCAGTGTAACACTGAAACACACACTCACAATGACACTGAGCATGCACTCAGAAAAGACCCTTTAGGACACATTAACAGTGTAATGCAAAACTCTGTAAGACCTCGAAGGCAAATCCAGCCAAATGTCACATCAGGACTTTCACTAGTGGAAAAGTAGGTTTATTTGTAATGTCAAAGCTGATGTATCATAACGAGCAAATTGTTCAAGGTTACAAACTATTTTTTAAATGTTGCATCTGTCTTTCTTTGATTTGTGTGTGTGTGTGTATCAGAGGCGGCGTTGCGCTGTGTTTAAATGCTCAGGGCCGGAGGAACGGGGAAGCTCTGGTGCGCTTCATAAACTCTGAGCACAGAGACATGGCACTGGATCGACATAAACACCACATGGGCAACCGATACATTGAAGTGAGTTCACCTCCTTAATATGCATAGTCCCAATACTCACTTTTGTCTGAAATAGTCCTAATTATTCTATATTAAATTTACACTAGGCATGTGAGAAACTACATTTTCTCATAACCGACTAGTCTTTGAGTTGAGGATACAGCACACCAAATAAGCTGCATATCTAAATTCATTCCTTTTAAAGCTTTGTTGCTAAAATAAGAAAAAAGTCAACCTCATTGTCAAATCGACTATCTTGGTTAAATTTTCCATCTTGGTTCACATTTTCAATTCACATTTATTTAAGCGGTTTTCACTATACATACCATTTCATAGTTTCTACATTACAGCGAGTGTTCACTCCCCCTTATAGTTTCTACAGTACAATTTAATGTTATCAGAAATGTACATTTCTAAGATAATACAAATCATGCCGTTAGCTAATATGTATTTGTTCAGACAGAGAAAATGAGCTCAATAAAGCAATTATTACAAGTTGTGATCGTAATGATTACAATACATAGAAAATTGTGTGTCATCTGAAGAGCTTCGTAAGAGGCTAGATTCTAACTGAAGCTGGTGTAATCTCTAGTTTTGGGCATCTCGAAGTTGAAACCGAAAGTAAATGGAAAATGAGTGTAGCTGCTGTTCATAATGCGCTGTTGCTATTTTACCGGCGGAATAAATGACTCTTGCGCCCGACGCAAGTTTAAAAGGGGTTGGTCTGAAGTAGCTTCATTATTCATAGGTGTGGTTTGGGCGTAACGTGAAATAAACCAATCAGAGCGTCATATCACATTCCTTTTAAGAGCATGATGAACGAGGTGCGCTTGTTCCATGGCGCAATACTATTATAACGGCGCATTTAGACAGAGGAGAGGAGATCACACAGCCGAGGAGATCGATGTTCTCGTCAGGGCCGTAAAAGAAAGAGAAGTGACATTGGGGATGGGACAAACCCACCCAAATTAGCTTTGGTCATACATGCATATAATAATTTGGGTAAATATGTAAGCTATATGCCTATTTTTCCCATCGTCATGGACACAACATATTGATACTGTGAAGCTGCTTTGATGCAATCTGTACTGTGAAAAGCGCTATATAAATATACTTGACGACAATGATTTCCCTCGTGTTTTAATATTTTTCCTAATAATAATGTATCATTTGCAAAAAGGAAAATGCATCTGTGTAGATGAGAGAATCATCTGTGTATGCGCGTTGTTCACACTCTGTATTATGACCAAGCATGCGTGCTTAAAATAGCATCTGAATGTACGCTCAACGCGCCACTGACTTTATACTAGGTTTTTTCTGGTCAGTGGCGCAATTGTTTTCTGGAACTGCAAAATAGCACCAGGGATTGTTTGCGCAGGAACACGCCTCCTTTTTTGCGCTGAACCGCCCAGGCAGCGCAAGTTAATTCTCTAGTTTGCCGACGTGCGTCTGTGGAGGGAAAAGTCCGCTTTGCGCGGGTGCAAAATAGGAATGATACATGCGTCAGTGTACAAAGTCATTTGCGCCGGGTGCAAGATAGGGCCCTATGTGTGTTATACAAATTTAAAGCAATGTAAATAGATGTGTGCTTCTGATCTGACGTATGCCCTCTGGAAAACAAGGTTATGAGATGCATTATGTGAATGCTTGGCGAAAGGGATGCATATTTAATCTAGATTTAATCTGGGAGAGTGAGTCTGAGCCCCAAACATTATCAGGAAGGCTATTCCAGAATTTAGGAGCTAAATGTGAAAATGCTCTCCCTCCTTAAGTGGACTTAGAAATCCTAGGTACTACCAAAAGTATTTTGTAGTGTTTTGTAATCTTAAAGAGTGTCATGGATTGTAAGGCGATTAGAAGATCGATTAAATACACAGTAGCTAAACTGTTTAGGACCTTCGAGTTCAGTAGCAATACTTTGTAACCTATATTGAACTTGATAGGTAACCAGTGAGGAGATGATAAAATTGGTGTTTTATGATCATATATATTTTTTGACCTGGTAAGAACTCAAGTTACAATTTTGTACAAAATTCTGCTGCTAGTTTGAGGATGCAGAACAATCACCTATGCATTACAGTAATCCAGTCCAGAGGTCATGAATGCATGAACTAACTTTTCTGCATAAGAAGCAGTTAACATGTTCCATAGCAAAGTGATTTTATAACACCCATGAAACAAAAGTCTAATAACACCCATGTCTTTAACTGGGGCAGCGTTGACAAGAAGTTTCTGAGCTCCTGAATGTTTGTGTGCGCAGAGCGATCTCTGATCTTTGTGTGCAAGTAAAGCATGTATGCGCTTCAATGAAAGCAGTGCATTAATATAGGAAAGTGATAAAACTGACTTTTGAACTACCTGTGCATTAAACGACTTTTAATGCACACCTTCCAGTCAATCAAAATCGAGTATTCAGACAGACCATGGTATAAATGGCTATATACATTAAGCATCATGGTTGATGCATTTATTGCTATTTATTTATTGCATTATATCTGCATTTATTTTGTTACAGGTGTATAAAGCGACTGGGGAGGAATTTCTGAAGATTGCAGGAGGTGAGACATTTACATGAAGTCTTCAGTTGTAATAGGAGTAGACTCTTAGCATTTGTAGAGTAAATCTCTGTCCGTTATTCCCAGGTGTGTGTGTTTGTGTGTGTTCACCCACCCCCCTGTGGGAATGAAAGGCTCTTTGTGAGTCTTTTTCCTTTGCTGACTCATGTTGGGCAGATAGATGGGGAAACTCTACTCCCCCTCTCTCCTGCCCCCTGATCTGGCCAGGCCACAGAGAAAGGGAGCCGTTCCCTCAGGGAGTAAGATGGGTCAGCAGCCTCTCAAAAGCCTCACACTTCCCTCACACACAGCAGGTGTAAAAGTACAGCGGCCTGCCGAGATATCATTACAGTGCGTGTGGATGTGTCTGCTGAAAGCTTTTAGAGCAGCTGAGAGTGTCTATGAAATTCTGTAACTACTCACCATTTTAAATGTAAAATTCCCCCTCTTTTGACAGGCACGTCCAATGAGGTAGCTCAGTTCCTTTCTAAGGAAAACCAGGTGATAATCCGAATGCGCGGTCTTCCATTCACTGCTACTCCTCAGGATGTTCTGGGCTTCCTGGGCCCAGAGAGCCCGGTCACGGACGGGATGGAGGGGCTTCTGTTTGTGAAGTACCCAGATGGACGTCCCACAGGCGATGCATTTGTTCTCTTTGCTTGTGAGGAATATGCCCAGAATTCCCTGAAGAAGCACAAACAGATCCTGGGCAAGAGATACATCGAGCTGTTCCGCAGCACTGCAGCTGAGGTCCAGCAGGTACAGATTTGTTTTATTTAACCTTTAGTGACTCAAGCATTGCTATTCATAATGCGTTACTTTTTCACCTTTTAACATGTCTTTAGGAAGTCATTATCTTAAACTGCAAAAATACTTTAACTAATGTATGTATTTTATTACCATCTAATAAAAAATAATTTATCAATGAGAAAATGACGAAACGGCTCAGAAAACAAGGAATGATTTTGTACCCTTGATTTTGACTTTCAGGCTCCATTGTGTAAGAACAATAGAAATGTTTTGACCCCCCTAATCCCTACTGTCCCTCTTAGAAAAATGGTCTCAAAGTTATGTACTTTTAAAATTAAGGCATGTATAAAGGCATGTAATAAAAAAAGTAGATGTCAAATACTTGCTCGGAAGAGGATGTAAGCTGTGGCAGTTAATATACATTTTCCCCCTAACAAGTAGCTGACACAGACATGTATTACAGCAGTTATGTTTTTACCCACATTTAGTGAAAATTTGTACTATTGCTTTATACATTTGCTGCAATTCTGCTACGCTGCGTATTAATGGGAACAATTTATTTGACTTTTCTAAGAAACCAACTTCTAGTTCTTTATTGCCATTTCCTTGACCTCTTGTATCTTTTAAACTAGGTGTTGAATCGCTACATGTCCACTCCTCTGATCTCCACTCTTCCTCCTCCTCCTCCGATGGTATCTATGCCTGTGTTAGCCACGCCACCCTTCATCACCACCGGCAACACACGAGACTGCATCCGACTGAGAGGTCTTCCATACACCGCCGCCATCGAGGATATTCTAGAGTTTATGGGGGAACACACCATTGATATCAAACCACATGGAGTGCACATGGTCCTTAACCAGCAGGTGACTTAATTATGAACCTAATGAATCAAATCATCAGGCCTTATTAGAATGACACTTTGACCTACCCTTTTTTTTTCTTGTCTTTTCTCTGTCCATCTGTCTAGGGTCGACCCTCTGGTGATGCCTTCATTCAGATGAAGTCATCTGACCGTGCATTTATGGTGTCTCAGAAGTGCCACAAGAAGATGATGAAGGATCGTTATGTGGAGGTGTTCCAGTGCTCCACTGAGGAGATGAGCTTTGTGCTGATGGGGGGAACGCTTAACCGCAGCGGCCTGTCGCCACCTCCTTGCAAACTACCTTGTAAGAGACTGTCCGAAAGGAAGCTTTCATTTTATGGAGTTTTTTTTTTTGGGGGGATTTCAAATGCTTGTAGATGGAACTGCTCTGTTAATTTGGGTTAGTATTTAGCCTGAGCCAGCAGCTGTAATCGGTTCCTGTTTTAAAGACGCTGATCTGTGTGCAGTGTTCCAGTCTGTTTGAGATTAGATTTCAGCTTATCTGCTAGAAAGCAGTGTGATCACCTCTTTCATGGATCTAAAGGTGCAACATTTTGGCATTTAGAAAGAGCAAGCCTGTAGCGGCACTAAAGGAAGGGCTGTTTACTGAGTGATTCGATCGGGTTGTTTGACCTTGGCTTGAGAATGGGCCGTATGTGCTCACGCCACATCAGAGGAGACAGTAGTTGTTCCTGTGCCATATGAGCTAAGTATACATGACATTCACATACTTGTGCAAGGTCAGCTGTGTGTGTGAGATTTACACTGCCTGTTTCGATGAAAACAAATTTATTTATTTTAATATAAAGCGCTTTATCTTGTCACACTCAGGTCTATCTCCACCAAC
>JAULUF010000009.1:18485000-18705000 GCA_031834385.1 Semotilus atromaculatus | reverse complement strand
TTCCGGGACTGAACACTGCAATGTTACTAGGTCCCAAACACGCCATCAATCCCCAATCGTGTTTGCGTTCACACAGAAGGCGTTCTGGCAATTTCCCGGGATCAACGCGCTGTGTGAAAGGGGCAATTATTGGTTTGGGGTTTGATTGTCATTGTTCTTAACTTGCTGCAAGTCTCCAGCCTTTATAAGGGTTTTCTAATGAATGAATGAATGGCTAAGTTATACTTTCACATCTTTTCTGCTGATTTGATTGACTGTAAGATGACATTCTGTGTGTGAGGGTTTATGTAAAAATGTTTAAATGGTGTTTAATCCAAACACAAGTCCTGTTTCTCTCTATAGAACTGCAATGTGTGCTGAATGTGCATGTGGAGGGATCTTGCCCTTCTATACCTTTATAAATAAATGCCACCACTGGAACATATGTACAATAGTGGCCAAAAGTGATCTGTATTCAATCTCCCTTTATTCAAATATTATTAAAAACTGCTCATTTGTAAGTTAAGTTGTGCTTGGAATCAATTTTGTGGTAACACAATGTATGCCAAATTGTGTGGACATAATATTGCAACGTCATACAAAGAAATTATGAATGCATGCAAAAACGAGAGAAGCAACGAAATATTAATAGATTGTTGTAGTCAATGTGTGCTTTTTCCTTTGAGCTTTTTGCATAGTAAAATAAAACCAGTAGCTGTATTTTTCTTTTCTTCTGTTCTTCCCACATATTTAAAATGTTTAAGAAATTCCTCATTTTGACTTGTAGAGTCATTAAAATGAATATCCCCTCCGGACATCACTTTTGACCACTACTGCACATATATATATATATATATATTTTATATGTGTGTGTATTTTGAAATAGTTTGGAAACATTACTGTTTAATGTTTTTGACATTTTAAAATTTAACAATGGTTTTCTACTTGAATATACTTTAAAATATTTCTTATTTCTGGTGAATTCAAGGTGAATTTTCATCATCCAATCTCCAGCCTTGTCATCCTTCAGAGATCATTCTAACATGCTGCTATTATAATATATATATTTTTAATAACCCTAATACTTTTTTCATGATTCTTTAAAAAACAAACAAAAAAAAACATTTATTTGAAATAGAAATATTTTTTTAATTTTTTAAAAAACTTGATGAGAATAAGATATTTATTAATTAATTTATTAATTTATAAATTATTATTATTATTTTTCAACATTAAGAATGGTAATGCTTCCAAACTTTTGACCGGTACTGTGTATATCTGTATATGCATGTATATATTTACTTTGTTTTTAAATGTTGTTTTGGTGTAGCTCCAGGCGGACTCAGTGCTCGTGCTGTATAACTGGAGTGGTCAGCGTAGTGGGGAGGCACTGGTGACCTTCCCCAGTGAGAAAGCAGCGAGACATGCTGTAGCCGAATGCTCCAATCTTCCCTTCTCCGGCCATCCCATCCGCCTGGTTTGCTGCGAGTGACCACACACAGACCGCTACACCCACTAAGGGAGGACCGCACTTCACCTGTCTTACCTCTTTCTCCATCATTGCCTGTCTTTTGGCTTTTCAGACAGTTGTCCTGTTGTTCCTGACACAAAGTAGTAGTTTAGGAGGGGAGCTGACACAGAAGCATTGTATGTATATATGTTTATATACACACAAGCTAAACATCTCAGTAGCACTCCCTCACTGCTGTATGTGTGTGAGGAAAATTGAGATCAATGGCATGCATGCTGAACTCTTCCTGTCTTTTGACGTCAACAGCTCTTTTATCCTAACTCAAGACCTTACAGCAAACTTATAAGCCTTGCAAGCCATCAGTTTATGGAACAAGAGATCTTCCTGTTGGGCAGTCCAGTTAGGCACTCGAGAAACAAAATGCAATGCAATACTTATTGCCATTATGGATAAAGGAATGTCATGTAAAAAGCCAAATATGTTCTTTCAAATACTGTAAGACCATAAAAAGCATGATGGTTTTCCCAGTGTACCTCTGCACTATTGGACTGACACAGCCTTCAGACTTATTTCTTATTTAATAGAGATCAGGCCAAGTATGTACTCCATAGACTTGCATGAACTGATTTTTAGTTTAATCCATTCGAAAAGTGAAAATTTTATTTAAAGTTAAAGATGAGTTGTTTGTGAACTACATGCTTCACTGCTCATTCTTTAAAGGAATTGAACTGATAGAGGTGTGTATTCTGTTGCCCCCAGTCTGACCCCATGAGAGAGATTATGTGCAGATTGAACTGTGCTGTGGTCTCACCTTGTTTTGGACTCTGCAATGTTTTGGAATTGTTGTCTGTCATTTTTTTTTTCTTCTGCTGATGGCAGGCTGCTTGAATCATGATTAATTTTTTTTTTTTTTTTTTTTTTTTTTGCATTTCATGACTACTTTACCCAGAGTGCAATACAGGCTGAACAAAATGTCACACCTCTCTAGTGAAAGAAGGGGCATTTTTCCGTAAAATATATGAAATGTGTCTGTATGTGTAAATGTGATTCTTATATGCAACAAATAAATTGATATTGCTCTGACCATCAGCATGTCAAAGTGGCATTGTGAAATGTTTTGGACCAGCTTTGAGTGATTGTTTAGATCAGTAGTTTTCAACCTTTTTTAACACCAAGGCTCCCCACTGTCCACAACAAAGGCCCATGACTTTTCCAGTTTTACACAAATATAAATTGTTGTAATTATGCCATGGAATAAATAATATTTAGTAATAAAAATGTCTAAATACAGTAAATTTAATGTAATAAAAATAATTTTTCTTGATGTTTCCAGGTCTGGAAATCACACTTTTAAAATCTGGCGACCATATATCCTGTTCTTTACGGGAAAACTATTCCTTACAACACTAATTACGGTTTTATTTATTCGCTTTGGTACTGTTTTCACAGGTAAGGTGTGCATTTTCAAAACCCTTAGTACACAAATTCAAACTGATCACACTTGTAACAGCTAGTCATTCTTTCAAAACCTGATCCCATTACAGTTATATAGATTTCAGTCCACATAATCATTGTTTCAAACACAAGATTATTGTAATATGTAATGAGAACACTTGGTTTAATCACCGAAATACAACTGTATGATCATCTTCAAATTCAGTACTTTTAACAATCAATTAATGCAACAACAAACAATGCAAGATATGTTTCAATTCACCCTTGTTGCTTAATTACAGTACATAAAAAATACACTTACATTACATAACTTATTATATTGAATCCATAATGTTTGTAATAGTATCTATCTAGTGTGTTATCAAAAGGTGTGACGAAGTCATGAAACTGCCATGAAGTTTTGTGCTAGAACAGAGTTTGCTGGCAATACAGTAAATGTTTTCACTGTGCCATATAACTGTATATTGTAGTTGACCTTAACAGATGAAGGGTGACACATGGCATACCTACTGTGATGTACTATATTTTATACCATCTGTCTCCCTTCTTCTGATGCATCTCCTGTCAATCTGATGTTATACAGTCATTGCCCAAAGAGAATATACATACGTATAAACAAAGGCAAAAAGGCTAAAGAAAATAAAATTAACATTTGGAGCGGCACACACACAGGGAGATTAATCAAAACTACTAATTTCCTAGATGTCAACCCAGCTGGGACATGCTTATTGCTCGTAAGCATCCCTAGGTCCTACTCCCTTAGTAGAGCAGAGCCCTTGGAGTGAGCAGGGCAGGGCATGTGTGTGCCATTATGTAGACGTTTGGAACTCACTTGGTGAAGGGAACAATGAAAGACAACTCTCATTATTTTCACCTGGGATGTTCCCATGACAACGCAGCAACGCATCTCCTCTTTGGACCCTGCTTTATACCTAACATTTCTTATGAAACTTATAACGTGATCAAATTTGTACAATGTAACTGATGTATAGATTAATATCTTACCCTCATGTTCTTTTTCTTTCTCTCTCGCTCTCTATATATATTTGTGTAAGTTTTCAGCTCACTCTTCTTTTCTCATTTGTATTCTGATGACATTGAACATATTGTTAATACATTTTGTATATGCGCTACAAACTAGCGTGTTTATGTTTACGATAATAAATTAAAATAATGTAACAACAGTTTCCAATATCAAGCTGCAAAACGGACAATTTTCGTACAGCTAAAATAACTGGAAGCGGAAGCCTCGACACAATCAAGTTACAAAGGCTGCGCCCGCTTAGAAATTTCATTTTTGATGTAGGCTGTGCAGAATTCGGGTCTCAATGACAGATTGACACAATAAAAGACATTTGGGCATTTATTCTTTTTATTGATACACTACCTCAGAAGAGCCTATGCCGCACGGTGTTCCCTTTGAATAATTTCAAAAAGCACTGCAGTCTTAAAAATTACAAAATGTTAAATACAAAATGTACATGAAACAACAATACAAGGCTCCGTAAACATAAACTGAACCTGTACTTTTATTTTACAAACCATCCAAGCTACCCAAACTTTAGGAATGACATCCATTTCAAAGTATCAAAAATAGAGTTCTGGTGTCTGCGTTGTCATCTGCATGTAAAATGGGAACACATTGTTCCATCTTTGGTTTCTAAAGACTGAAAATAGGTGCAAATCGTGGGACCCTGGATCATCCCAGTACTCCCCATCAGTTTGTTTGATTGTTTTTCTGTCTTGATTCTCAAAAAACACTATTCCTAAATCAAACTCAAACCATATGACACACATTCTCTAAATAAAATTTTAACGCAAGTTAAGGCTATTTGATAGTTTAAATTAAATAGTCAAAAGTGGCATTAAAAACACCTGTCAATATATGTAGGGTTTACATACAACAAAATATATATACTTACATACAAATTTGTTACTCTTGCATCTATACTGTATGTTTGAAAATGTCACACCATCATATTGTCCATCCTTGCATAGCCTAACGCATCAGTGTGCTTTTACACCATTTAAATTCGAAGGTTTTTAAAGATACAAAAACAAATATTTACAATTCATTGGCTACAAACTGACAGAAGCGCATACACACGAATCCGTTAAGACGCTTGCTCTGTGCATGAACAGACACATCTTGACACACAGGACTCTTGTCTGGCATACTACTCTATGAAGAAGCATCTCTACAGCATCTAGTCTAGAGGCATCAAGGTTTTCTTTTTTCCTTTTTTTCTTATAGGCAGAAGGCAGGTTTATAGTGCATAGCAGTTTTTTTTTCTCTTTCAAACATAATTAACAGTCATGGATACAGCTGTGTGTCTCACAAAGACTGAAAAATATAAGAAAAAAATCTTAATTGAATTGTGCCAGTTTTCATGAAAAACAAAAAAACAGTTGCAAATACAACTGTAATCTCCAAATTTAAATTTTAAGGCAAGAAACCAATACAAATTCATAGATTTATTAGCATCAAACGGGATCTGCTCTGGCAGTGTCCGTCATCTGTGTTTGACCCAAAGAGTGAAGTACAGAGGAAACCTGCCTAAATTGTTTTTGTCCACATGAGAGCAAATATGAGCGCTATAATCGTCTAAGATGGGCTGATAGGTTTGGACGCTGGTTTGACTTCAACCTTTATGAAAAGTCCTAGAATACAGAAGCGACACAAACTGAGAGCAGCTTGCAAATCACTCTATAGTAACAGATAATTCACTTGTTGATTGTCAGGACGCAACCTTTTATGGGCCAAAAAAACAAAACAAAAAAACAAGAAAAAAGGTAATTCCCTGACATCAAACCTGCAAATGTTTTTTTTTTCTTTTTTTTCAATTGTCCAAAGCATGTTTATACATAATTTTTTTTCTCTAATCGAAGGCACAAAGAGAGTCTCAGCATAGTCTATATATATATATAGACTTAATTCTCTTCAGACCCTTTGGTCTATGGTCATGAGTTCATCGTCCCATGCAACTGTACAAAACGTTCTTTAGAGTCTGAGAACAATTCCTTTGACTTTTAAAGTACAGCACTGTGAAAGTAAGATTGGACTAACACAATTCACAGCACTCCAGAACACAAGATGAAGCTCAGCTACTTCTAAGTATAAAAGACACACACTGGATTTAGCCATGTCCTCATTCAAAAAAAGAAAGAAGAAAAAACTAACATAGATTCTCAGCAGAAAACCTGTTAACGATCACAGCTACTATATAAGGCATTTGTTCACCCTGAAGAGGAAATGGGCCAATCATTAAACATTATCTACAGCTCAGAAAGGTCACTAGACATGTGGAATGTTGCATATTATTACTACAGACTCAGTGCAGCGCCTGAGGGCCCGTCCACTAGAGGGCAGCACAGGGAGAATGTGTACTGAAAAAGGCGGCGATACGTGGGCATCTATCACGGTTCGAGCAGCCCTCGGCTATCCCACTAAAGTGACTGTAGAATTGCTGCATATTCCGGTCAGGGATGAGGGTGCTCGACTGCATAGCTAGCCAATCTGAGGGGTGAATCTGCAAGCCGCAAATAATAATACATCATGCTGTCAGAGAGCCCTGAATTATTGGTTTTATTTCCAAGAGAATGAATCCAAGTTTACTCCCACTCAACCATGTCTGCACATGTTTAAAGTACACCTGATTTTGCATACAGTATATAGCTGTGTTCATGAATCAAGAGTAAGTAATAACTGTTGTTTAAATTGCTTGTGGATCCACGCTGGGGAAGGTGGTTTTTAGCCTATTGGGTTAAAACTCTGGGTGGACTCTCGCCGACCAGCTCTGGAGTCCCGTGAAGAGTCTCTGTGTCGAGGCTGACGTGGGGTGTTGTGGGCTAGGACTGACTGTGTGCAGATGGAGAGCCCCCATGAGCCCCTGGGGCCTGAGACATGTCTCTGCCTATGATCTCATTCACTGAAAGACACAAAAAGACATTATTTACATTTAGGAGGAATCCAAAAGTGAAAAAGACATTATTTCAAAGACTGAAGAACACTACCGGTCAAAAGTTTGGGGTCGGTAAGATTTTTATATAGTTTCGTTTTTGAAGTCTCACTTATGCTCACTAAGGCTGTAAAATATTATTAATTTAAACTTTTGATGTCATTTATTTCTGTGATGTCAAAGCTGAATTTTCAGCACCATTACTCCAGTCTTCAGTGTCAAATGATTCTGATTTGGTTCTTCTCAAGAAACATTTCTTAATATTTTGGAGTAATCTGCGACACATTTTTCAGGATTCTTTGATAAACAAAGTTCAAATGAACTTATTTGAAATAGAACATGTCCTTTCAGAATAGAAGCATTCATTTCGTTAAAAAATAAATAAAAATCTTACTACCCCAAACTGTTTAACATACTATGAGGTTTTTCAAGTTCATACTGAGGATTTTAAAAAACATTTCTGTATTTAACCACTGAAGGGCAGTGTTGAGCTATGTAAAGTCGAGTACAGACATCATGGAGGGCTGATAGAAATAAAAGACAAATAAAAGCGGGTAGATAAAAAGCACTTTGGTATGTGACTACTCAGAAAACAGTTGTGTGTGAATGTGGGTCTGTTTTTCGTGAGGATGTAAGTTCTGACAGCAGCAGTCTTATTAAGATGACCACAACACAGGCTATAAAACCATCCTCCGTTTCTTTTACTACTAGGCTTTAGTGCAGGCAGTTGCATCAGTTCATTATGAGTTTAATGGCCTTTGATTACGTTTCCTCTCGCCTGTTGGCTTGGGCTTTTAGAGCACTATGAAATGCCTGTATAAAATTGATCCATTGTTAAAACACATGTTCCATCCCAGAAGACAGTGAAGTGTGGTAATTACTTTAGCAGGCAGCGAGACTGATGTTAAGCAAGCAGCAGTATGTCCCAGCAGGGTTCTGATTAATGCAATGAAGATGTGACCATATCTCCACATGCTCTAGTCTACTGGATAGTGGACTTTCTTATATAGCATATAACATGTCTTGTTTTAGCAAGTACAACGATATTGCTGCCATGACAAAATCAGTCAACGACAATCATAATACAAAAGGTCATCCTATGTATATGGAAAAAAAACAACAACAACAACAATGAGAGACAGAGAGAGAAAGAGAGAGAGAGAGAGAGAGAGAGAGAGAGAGAGAGAGAGAGAGAGAGAGAGAGAGAGAGAGAGAGAGAGAGAGAGAGAGAGAGAGAGAGAGAACTAGGGCAAATACGGTTCATTACTTTGTGGAAAAAATGATTGTTCTTTAGGAGAGATGGCGAGTTTTGACACACTCACCACAACATTCAATCACCAGATTTCCAAGCTTGTCAACAGAGTAAAAAACACATCCATAAAAGGTGATGACAAATCTGAGGGAAAAGCCGAGGAGCAGATAAACAGGTTTGACTGTTAAAGGGGGCCTCAGGTATCGTTCATTTGGGAGCCTGCCTCTGCAAGCGAGTTAATAATCCCTGCATTCCTTATCCAGACAAACCATGACTGATTGGGATGGACCATGTTTCACCACATTTTCCAACAGAACTAAAAAAAAAGGTGAGCTCAGTCATAGTGAACAAATATGGCACTCTATTGCCTACACAGGATTAGAGCCAAGCTTAAGTAGACGTATATAACGGCATAAACAGTCATTTGGTAAAAAGACATCAAAAGGCTAGGCTTGGTGCTAAAAATAGCATTAAAAGGTAAATGAAAGAATATGTGCGTTTAAATGTGAAATATGGCAGAGGGTGTTACAAAAAAAGTGTCAGAACACCATATAAGGGACAGTGCTGATCTGCTTGGTAAATCAAAATAATGAGCATCTACTATAATAGTGCTTATGTAGGGTGAATATTTAAAGCAGTTGTGTAGTGTGCTTTAGTATGTAACGCTACTGATGTTTGTGATTGCTTACACACGTCTCTTTGGTGTTTAAAAACATCTAAATGTCACGAGAACTACCTATAGCGCTGTCATGTTGGTATCGTTCAGGTTAACCGTGTCACATTTGCTTAAGTATTGCAGTTATTTGTGTTTACTGAAGATAATATCTTTTGTTGCTTTCTGTGCAATCTTTTACTAGTTTTTTTATTCATGTTGATTCGGTTTATGCTGTTCAGTTATTTTGTGTGTTCGAAGTTTAGCGCTGTTTGGTACATTTCTCATGTGGTTGATGTTATTATTTTGTGATGGTTTTCTGTGAGAGTTGCATGTCTGAGTGTGTGTATGTGTGTTTCAAATGCCCAGCCGCTGTCACAGATCATCCTGTTGGCGTAGGCGGCTCTTCCTCTTGCATGAACACACTTCACACATGCAGACCTGCACTGGGCTGATTGTGAGTTCTGCTTTAAAAGCCACTCGACGTGCTGTCTGCCTCTCACGCCGCACAAACAATCTGACAATCTTACACACACACACAAACACAAACACACAAGCACACAAACACACACATTGTAGAAGACTGATACAATTGAAACGTACTGAGTAAATATAAATGTCAGTGTTTTCTGCACACTTAAACACCTTTGATGAGAGTTGCAAATTATTGTATTAAGACATATTAAACAAAAATAAATGGATTATTGCACAAATTCCTCTAAATGTGCCATAAACTGACTTTTGAAGATACGTTAAAAACCAATAATGAAATAAAAAAATTAAGAAAAAATTTTTACATTTGAAAAAAAAGGCTATGGTACAATATGGTACAGGCTATGGTACATGGAGCATTAAACACGCACACTTACGCATCTGGTAAAGAGAAAAATAACAAATAAAAAAATGTATGTCAGAACACAGTCAGTCAATAAATCCAGACAGCTATTTAATCAGCGTCTGTGGTGTGCCTGTGGTATTGGCAGATTTTTAAGGGTATCGTTATTTAGAGAAGTCTGCCACGGCATTTACTCTACTTTGAAGAGGACTTTCCTATTTTAAAACGTTATTTTCCTGTCTCCTCCTAGATCAAAATCTTTCTTTTCTCACTTTTTCCATTTTGTGTGACAAAAAAGCACACTGTAGTTTCTCATGTTCATTCACATACACGCTGCAATTTCAGTGCGTGCTCTCTTTGTTCAACGTTTGGACCAGTTTGGAAAGCAAACTCACGACAGAGCATCCAAAACTCTGGACTCACAAGTCGTTCCATTCCCATTACAGTTGCTTACTGTGAATAATATAACACAGCACAAAGTACAAATCTCAAAAACACATTGAGGAAGTAAATGTCTAAACTGAGATCTGAGCTCCGTCGATATTAGCGATGCATCTGACTCAGTGAAATACGGGAAGTTACTGTGCAATATATCACAATATAGCAGCAACTGACTTGAGAGGTTTCAACATTGTCTTTCCCCACATGTAAGAAAGCATGATTCATCTCGATCTCTTTCGCATAACCCTTGAGAGTCTCAGCGTAGAGTCTTTAAACAGGGGATCCTCTGTGGATGTGTGGAAGGGGCCATCCCTTATTAACATATAATATACAGGGTCTGAGTCTGAGAGCTCGCCGACAGCAAAACTCTGAGCTGGGGTAAATGATATTGTTTGACGGTGCTGCCCCAAGACTGTGAATCACTGGACTAGCTGCACTCGCTGACCGTTAACCAAGACATCAATTCAGATGGGCTGTCACTTTCTGAATGACCACAAATGGGCAACCTGACAATAATAATGACTAACAGGTTACTGGATCAAACTAATTGTTTAGTTTTTCAACGTAAGGGACAAATACAAACATTTGTTCCCACACAAGCTAGCCCTACTGAGTGACAGCTTAATTTAAGCTAAATTTGCAACCCTTTTACCAATTCTGGGATAGTTTTATAAATGTGCATTTTACTTAAATGTATATTGCTAGAAAATAACAAGTCAAATAAACTAACATTTTAAACTGTATTTAGAAATGAACAGTTGCAAAATTGAAAAAAAATTAACCCATTTCCTAAAACAGGAACTATGAAAATGTAATTCCATTGTAGGTGAGATCCTGATGATATATATATTTTTTTTCTATTTTCAAAGCAGTGACTGTGTTGTGTTATGATGGAAAGTATTATACTAGGTAAAACTGACCTCACCAGCCAGAGCAACTGATAGTGAAAATCATTTCCATTTAGGAAAATAAATAAAACACAAGTCAGATGTTTGAATGTCCTGATCTGTAGCTTCAAAATTACAGAGTGTGAAATGTGAAATCTAGACTGTTTGATGACAGCGTGCTCTTTTTAAATTTTTTTTCCTCAAAATTTCTCAACCCCTTATGACCTCGGCAACAATGTACAGTAAACTACACAACTCTAAAAAAGAGAGCGCAAGTAAGAGAGGCAAACGTTGGCTGAGAGAGCACAAGGGAGCAGTTAGTTTGATCTGTGAATCATTTTGTGGATTCCCCATCTAAAGAGTCAGCCAGTGATTCATCCCCCTTTTCTTTGACCAGAGGCTTCAGCAACCTCTTTAACATGTTTTACATGATTAGTCACTTGCTTTAATGATCAGTACAGCGTAGAAAAACTGCATAGCAGTGTAGGTGCCGTAAAAAACTCAAGCCGATTGTTGCGGTTTAATGTGTTTTTCAATTATGGAAAATAAATCAACAAATACTTAGAAGGAGCTCTTCAAGTGAGTAGATTAGCCCAGGTGAATAAAACAAAATGTTCCAAATGAAAGTTTGGAAGGAGCACGTTCTTATAACTAAGATGATAAGATCAAAGCACAAAGTGCACACACAGCCACATGCTGCACTCCTTACCCTAATTATTCTGGCCTCCCTCCTCTGCCCAAATACACATTTGAACTAGATTCATAAAGGAACTTTAAATCAGTAATTTAGAGATAGACAGTGGAGCAAAGTTGCCAACAAAACGAATGAATGCAAAATTCTAATTATGCCATTCGAAACAGAATTATCTCGTACATTTAACCATTTAGCAGACACTTTTCCAAATCAAATGAGAAAAGACAAGCAATTTATCAAAGAGCAATTAATCAACAATATTAGCAGTGTAACAATATCGAACTTAACTTAAAAGACTGAACATTTAAATTCAACATTTTTCACCCTCGTGCCGTTTCAAAACCTGTATTCAATATTTAATATCCAATATTTATTTACCTGTTCTTTCATCTGTGGGACATGAAAGAAGATTTTTGAAAAACCTGTTAGGTTACAAACATTCTTCAAAATATATTTTTGCTACACAGAAGTGTTTTGGGTGAACAAAACAGTATAGTACAGAAAAAAATAAATAAAACAGAAAGAACATTTTATTACCCACTCAAAATATACACATAATAAGTAGGGCCCTATGAAATTCCTTTTCAGAAATGTTGTCTTGTGTATTGATTTTTTTCTGGCAATCAAAACATGCATTTAATTTATATTTTATTCATATGAAATTAAACAAACTTTTTTGTCAAATAAAGTGCTGCACAACAGAGCTTTACACTTAAAATTAAAACAGAAAAAATTGTGATTATCCTTTAAAAGATAAAACTTTAATCATAATTTATTATTATTAGTGTTAGTATTATTATTACATTGAGACGTAGCTAAATTCTACTGTACAACTTTAATTTATTTCTGTCACAATTTTAAGCTAAACCAAACTTTTATTTTGATGGATTACCGTCAGACCGTTGAGTTTGTGTGTTTATGATATATGATGATAGTTTTATCAAATGAAACGGTAAAATGCTCATGAAGTAACTCTCAGAGTGGCTCTGGAGATGAAGTTCATGCATTCATGTAGTGGCAGAGGCTGAAAACACAACGAGCGTTACGCATGCTTCATTGTGTGTGTGTGTGTGTGTGTGTGTGTGTGTGTGTAAATTAACCACGTGTCTGCTCCATTCATTCACAGAGAGATAGGGCTGTCCCTTTTGTAAAAAAATCCTGTTAGATTTTTGAGACATAAGTGTTCATCATTTTACAATAAATTTTCCATGTCTAAAGACATTTCAATTTTCAACGCCAAATATAGGAAAATCCACGGACAACTAACAGGCATTAGGACGAACGTAAAGAGGGCGCTTGAGACGCACAAGTCAGCGATGTTTCTGATCATTTATTGGCGTAAAGTTTCGTGCACAATGACAAACAGGAGTCCAGCATTCTTGAAAAACAATAAGCAGAGTGGACTGCCATAACATCAATGAAAAACATTACTGCAGGCTTCAACATGGCTGTGTTTACGATTAGAAATGTCAAACAAATTTCGCCTATGTAGGCGATTGTAGTCCGTAGCCCGAATATGTATCTGTATGCATGTGTCTGAATACCGGCAGAATTCAAATTTTTTGTTGTAGACACATTATGCAGAAGTATAATTTGCTGTTATGCGTGTTTGTCAGAACCTGCAGTTCGCTGCGGGCGTATCGTGACGAGCTGGACACACTCCGAGACAAGGCCGTTACAATTTTTGTTTTTGAAACTTGTGTTGGTTGGTCCGGTCGATTGTGCAATCAATTTTCGAACGTAAAGTGACAGCCCTACACAGAGACACGCAGACCATGTAGGATTCGTATTTAAATAGTCTATTGCAATTTAATGTAAGTGTACTGCCCTGCTTTTTATTAATTCATTAAAAATGTGACAAATTCCATTAAATTCCGCATTAAACAGTAAATTCAGTTTTTCTGACTGGCATCGCAGAAATCGTAGTGCACTAAATAAGGTGAAAATGTCATGCAAGAGATTGAATAAGTCTGAGTTGGAGTTTCCTAGTCAGGGAGCACACCCTCGTCACACCAATTCCCAAGGATCTTTGCACCATGCCACATCTCTGCAGCCAAACACCACAGCATTGCAAATTGGACCGACCACAATGCCTCCGCCAAGACCTCAAAATTATGCTCCTGAAACTGTAATTGTACGGAAAGATGACACAAAACCAGGTTTCCACTGGATTCAGAAGAGTTCTCTGATTATGTTTAACAAGCTGTTTTGGGCCCAGAGCTCTGTTTTTTCCCTTCCACACTCTCTTTTTCCCCCTGAGAAGAGAGGAGTTATGTTATTAATTTGACAGTCATTTACCACTGGCTAAAGACTACAGACCTGGGATATGTTGCACAATGAAGTTTCCGTACCCACAAACGGAAAGAGGGAAACAGACACAAGTAAAAGATGAGGGCAGCACATAATATGAGGATATATACGTTATAAGGAGCAGTTCAGAACAACTGATTATTGTTAATTTAGTAAATTCCACGTTAAAACTAACTCTCATCCAATGGCGGAACAGAATGACACTGAGATATTAGCTCTGGGTTTGTGAGTGTGTATACAGTACGACAGGGATACGGGACCTGAAGACAGCAGGCCTTTGCCTATTATTAACCCAGATCAGTGCACTCATGCCGGGGTGGCAGCTGCACACAGACGTCCACGAGAACAAAGCAGCACAAGCACACTCCTGCGTACACATCTCAAACACAGACCGTTGGGAGGACATTAATTAAATACAATTGACATTAAAAAGAGAGGAGAGAAGAGAAGAGATGAGATGAGGCAAGAGAAAAGAGAAGTGACTAAGACTGGAGTAAGTACTGACACACACTGCTCCTCGTGTTCAGCATGAGGGAACTAATCCAAACTCATCAGGGAAAATATGGCACCCAACTCCTTATGCTCGCCTAACACGGACACACACACACACATACGGCCTGGCCTCCTCAGCACATAAGCAGTCTACATTTAATCACGGATATCATGTTGAGAGATAAATGCAGTGGTACTAATAGTACTGCTCAAATTACAATACTCTTTTAATAACTATATTCTATTCCTTCTATGACCTTTCTGATTAAGAGTGTGTGTTTGTGCCAATTCCCTGTTTTTTTGTCACCCATCTGTCAGTCTGTCTGTAGCCCCTCCCCAACACCACCTGCAAAGAGTCTTTGACATCACCTGTGCCATCTGTTCACACACAAAGACACACCGCCGTACGAACGATTCTTATTTGTCCATGAAAAACCCCAAACAGTTTCAGCCCTTTAATATTAGCTTTCTATATAAATAAACTTTAATCCATCCAGTTGTAGCACTGGCTCCATGCAGACCTGGAATAAAAACAATAGGACCGGAATATCAGGTGCGATTACCGCCTACCACAATCTGCTAGTAAGCACTATTAAAACCAGTTTAACCAGTATCAAAACAGCTTTGGATATGAAAGCCGGTGCGATTTGTAAATAAACACCAGGTTTTAAACGATCACAGAAATCACACAACTCCCAGAATGCACTGCCACTGACAGAGTGACAGCCACTGAATTCTGCTGAAAAGTGATTCATCAAATGGAACTAAAGTATCTGGGGCCATAAAAGTGCCAGGAAAGTGTGATTAAGAACTGCAGAGTCTGACTGATACATAAACTTACATTTAAATCTACTGAAACTCTCAGCCAGCTGCAGAGCGCTTACAGTTAACCATAAAAAGTGTTTTTTTCTTGCTGTCTTGTCTCATGTCTGTTCATAACAGTCATTCTTATGAACAGACATGAGACAAGACAGCAATAAAAATTTAAACGTTGAGTTTATACTTGAATGCAATAAACAATCATAATTATGACATGATACATATTCATATATGGGATATGGTAAATAAATAAATGCCATTTGAGATTTTCTTACATTTATTAGAATTTTTCTAAATAGTGTTTACAAACTTGCAGTTTATTCAAATAGGCCAAGGGTAATGCTTTAGCAAAACATGCTGTACATTTCAATAACAGTGGTAGCTGTATGTTGACGTGAAAGAAGGTTTATGCCAGTGACTGGAGCTGTGTTATGTTCTATTTGCAGTTCATTTCTGACCTCCTTAACAACTCGACAGTGCTCAAGAGCTTCAGTCAGAATGACACAGACCCTATTTATAGTGTGTGCTTTAGGGAGGATACAGTCTCTGGTGGAATCAGTTCAAAATTTTACTTAAAAAAAAAAAGCCTCAACTTCATCCCATCTTGCACACTAACTGCATGAGGACATCTAATGTTACAGCATACGTGAGCAACATGTTGGCAGTGAGTATTTGTGTGGCTGAGCATGCCTACTTTGAAATACTAAGCGTGTATGAGTGTACATTTGTGAATTAGTATGTGGCTGGCCAAGTGTGTGAACTGTGTGTGTGTTTTAATTACAGATGTTGGATCCTTTACACACACACACCTAATTTGAGTGCCTCAAGCTGTTTATTAACTCTGTCTGACTGCACATTTGAATATGTAACTGAAGAATGCCAGAAAGCAGAAGTGACTCCCCGTGATCAAATTCTGGTCCAGGAATGATATCTATCTTACAAACATGACGACATTGCTGGAATCTGTGCTGATGAACAGCATTACTAGCCTGAACTCTCATCAGTAATCCATGAAAAAAAACAATCTATGATTGATGCACCAGGTTTTAGTGTAATACAGCATACAGAGCAAACAAATTTTCAGTAGTACATTGCTGTAGCCTGGCTAACGTCAGACCTAGTCTCATTGAGACGTGGGTCTGGGAACCACATGTTAATTTTCTCGTATTTGAGGCGTGGTTTACGAATGCCCAGAGCAGTTTATTGGGTGCTACGAATGTCTATCAAATGCGCCTGTACGTAGCTCATAGCCAATCGTTTCAAATACCAGATAAACTTGCGTTCTAATCGAAACTACTTAGAACAATATCCAAGGCTACATCGAAAGGTAACTTCGCGTCTGCTGCCATGTTGGATCAATAGATATAAACAAACTGCTTCGGTGTGTTGCATAGATGTCGTCATCGTCTTGCTGCTCCCTCCCCGTTCTGTGATTGGTTCCCTATCTGAGGCGCAAATCTGGTCCATGGAATCCAGGCTGCCTAGCAGCGAGAATAAAATCGCGCTGCGTGCAAGGCAGCATGGAGTAACCCAGGCTAACATTGCTGAGTTTTGAATAAGGAATCCATTGTGGTCTGTTGTCTGTACTTCTCAACTAAACACACCATCAGCAAAAAAATATCCATATAAACACAGAAGCTGAGGTCAAGCTCTCTCGCTCGAAGCTATACCATAGTTTTGGACGTAGCCACTGTATTCCCGCACAGTACACACTGAAAACTAGCTATTTTAAGTGACAAAAACAATAAACATTTTAACTAGTAGTATTAATTTGTTCATGCTGTCATTACCACATTATGTGCATGTAATTGTGACTGATAAATTATAAAAAAAAAAATCAAATAAAAATGGTTATATACACTACCATACAAAAGTTTGGGGTCAGTATGATTTAATATTTTTTTAAAGAAATGAATACAGCAAGGACACATTAAATTTAGCAAAAGTGACAGCAAAGACATTTATATTGTTACAAAACACAACATGCTGCTCGTTTGCAACTGATCAATTAATCCTGAAAAAATGTATCACAGTTTTCACAAAAAATATTTAGCACCACTGTTTTTAACTGATAATAAGATTTTTTTTGTGATTACCAAAACAGCATAGAATGATTTTTGAAGGATTATGTGACACTGAAGACTGGAGTAATTGTTGCTAAAACTCAATAATTTTTATTTAAAATATATAAAAATATAAAAGTCATTTTAAATTGCAATAATGTTTCACAAAGTATATTTCATATATTTAAAAAAAATGGAAGGTCATAGAGTGCATTGCATTGTGGGAGAATGCACTATTGTATACAGCAGGGCTCAACATTTAGCCTTGTCATGTGCTTGTCCTTTAAACAAATAAAAGGGTCATTCACTTGTATATAAAGTGGGAATAAAACATTTTTTTTTTTTACCTATATAGCATATACTGCAGAAAGAGCGAGAGTAATAAGGTAGTAAGCAACTCCAAACACAGCCTCTCTGTTTCCCTCCCCCACACTACTAACTTGACTAGGTCTCATAGTTCTTGCTAAGAAGGATTAACAGTGTAATGAATCCGCTCTATGCCATGACACTCTCACTATCTGGGACCTGCCCACCACTCTAACATCTCAGGCAACTTGTGCATGCAAATTCATTTTAGTAAATGAAGCATTAACTCTACTAGTTCCTGTTATGCATAGATTCACACATATTTATTTAGCCTTAATGTATTATTCACACACTAGTCAACTGATTAAATTATTTAGCACCTGTCATTCTCTAATATCCATAAATGTCATAAATGAATAAAGTGAATAAAAGGGTAATTATTTCAGTGAGTACTACAGAAACTATAACGAAGGGAGGAAAACAGACATACCTGCTGATGGGACTCATGCATTGTAGTTTTGGTCATCATAGCTAAATCAAATGCAACCTGGAGTGGCCCAGTCAAAAGCCAATGAACACTATACATGCCAACTGTCTACATATTTCCACTAAAATCGCAGAGCCACGCAATCTTCCGGTATAGTATTCTCCCCCAGCAAACTGTGGTAATATTGAACTCTTTCCGTCATATTTTTATGCACTATATTTTATTTACATGTCAATCACAATTAATTATATTATATTTTATATTATATTAAAACCACATTTTGGTAATGAGTTTTAGAAGCTTTAAATGTCTTTAGTCTAAAGATGATGATATATCAATATTGCTTTGTCCTGTTGTGGGACTATTCCTGAAGGTTTAATTTTGTGCTTAATTTTCTCACTGTGCTGCACCGGAAGTTGTGGTGGCCACTGGGGCTAAATGTGGAAGTGATCAGGCACATTCAAAGGATATCAAGTGTCATAAGATGAAAAGACACGGTTTAACAAAGTGCAAAGACTCACCATCATCAAGCGTAATGTCCTGCATGCCAATGGTACGGAAAGTGGGCTCTCTATCTTCTGGCTCCTGTTTGATGTTCAGCCTCTCTTCCTGTTGGGTCAGGGGGTGCACCAAGGGACCTGAAGGGGACAACCCAGCCAAAACAGGGCTGCTAGCCTGTGGGGAAGGCTGTCCAGAGAGCGCCATGGGCCCCAAGGGGCTGCTGGATGTAGGAGACGGGGAGGTAGGGGAATGGTAGGGGAGGGAATGGATCTGGGGGGACGAGGGCCCAGAGTGGGGAGATGGCACCATACAAGAGGGAGCACTGGAGGGAGTGGGGCAGGAGGCAGACCGCTGCCCGGCTGGATGGTAAACCAGTGGACGCTGCAGCTGTGGGACCTGCTGTCCCAGTGTGTGGGTGGGTGATGGGACCTGCCCTGGAGTGGGGCAGTGATAGCCTAGAGAGTGAAGGTGAGGGGCAGAGTGGGCCATGACCTGGTTGCTACCTGTACAGGCTGCATGGCTGAGGCTGGGGCAAGACCCTGGCGGCACTCCAGAGGTGGGTGTTGAAGAAGCCGGGCCATACACCATCCCCAAACCCAGGGTGTGACACCCGGATGGATCGGCCTGGAAGGGCATCCTCTCGTAGGCCTGTGCAGAGCCCGCAGTCATAGGAAGACTGTGCTGGCCGTTGAAGGACATGTTGTGCTGTATGGGTGGGTAAGATGGCCTGGCAGTGGCAGAAGGGCCTGGGTGGAAGGGCATCTGGCATTCGGAAGGTGCATTCAGCCCTTGAGCCTGAAGATGGGGCAGGTGGGGAAGAGTTGGGGAGCCCATTGGGGCGCAGGGGGCCTGGAGTGGGTGCAGGCCTGCAGCCAGGCCACGTGGGGAGCTAGACAGAAGGCCGTCTGGTGGGTGGGAGTGCTCTGGGGAGGACAGCGGCTGAGCGCAGACCAAACTGGCAGCATGGACCAGAGGCATAGACATGGGCGGCACGGCAGGGGAGTCCAGATCGTCCCTATGTTCCTGCTTGACCAGGACTGGAATGATGGAGAGAGAGAGAGAGAGAGAGATTGTTAAAAAAAATTAAGAGAAAAACTTTAATTGAAAATCTTACCATTTTAAATGTCTTTAGCTATAAAATTTCACTGAATTAGTCTGAACTAATCTGTTTCAGTAAATGTTCATTAATATCAGTAATACCTCTTTAAGAATTTTTATTTATACTTTTATTGTGATCATATTGAGAGTTATTGAGATCTCATGATGCCATTACATTAGCATATCAAACTGATCAACCATACTGGTTTGGCAATTTCTTTTAAAGTTTTATAGATTCGCAGCACTAATGAACTCTTGTCCCATTTCCCATCTCAGATAAAACTGACAGCAACATTATATGACTAACATATGTTCAAGAACTATGCTCAGTATAAAAATTGCACATATTTCATTATGATCCAATAAAACCATTTTTCATTATTTCCATAAAACTCTCTTCTCCTCTCCTACATGTGCACACAATGAGTAATAGTAACAGTGTTCAGTAACCCATTTCCCGATCTGCCATTTCCCTGGCCCACATGAGTGGGGGATATTTTTACTTGCTGTGGACTCTGAGAGAGCATATGTTGCCTGCTTGAGTGCCATGTAAACCAGTGCTGAATTTGGGAACTGAAGAATGCTGTCTGCCCTCCAGCATAGCTTCAACTGGGAACCAAAATTCAGTTCACAGCCCATACGCTGCTGCAAGGCCATTACTGCAGTAAAACTGTAGTTTCCTGATATGAAGTGCAAGTGGTGACCATGCGTGGGAGAGAGTGTGAATGCATTTGAGTCTGGTGTTACTCATTGTGTACAATGTACTTGAAATAAAGCTTAGATTCAGTTGATAAATACAACTAATAGCATTCATTTCCAGGTGAATTGACCAAAGCTGGTGGATTTGTCTGTGACCAACAAAGAAGCCTCAGACATTCAATTAGGTGGATTACAAACTACTTCCTCGCAGGCCCAACAGCATTCACACTCTATTTAGTTTAAATCTGGATTAAGATCTCTGCTCATCGTATCAGACATCTAATTCGTTACTCATGAAAAATCTGGCTCTACTCTAACAACACAGCACCTCAGCCCTTCCCCCTGCTATGCCACTTTCTCAGTGGGCTGATGCCATGGCAACCACAGTCGCCGTGGCCTGTTCATAATATTGGCTGCCTGTGCTGTCGTCTGATTGGCTGAAACCCGACGGGTTAGTGTGGAAAACAGGAAACCCTAATTTGAGTGGGTGCTTTGTGGAGCGGAGAGGGTGGGCGGGAGGCTGGGCCTATCTCTCACTCTCCCTCTCTTTTTGTCTTTCTCGATCTCTTTTACAGGTTAGCATGCAACTCGGAGATAGAGACAAAGAAAAAAAGTTGCTCACGTGTGATTCAATTACGCCAACGCTGTTTTTCGGTTTGACTCACTTTGGGAAATTAATACCAAACCAGCTTATAGCTATGAGAACCACACACAATTACACTTCATTAGAAACTCTATAAGCCATAATTAGATTTCGCCTTTTACAGATCCCTGGCTGTCGGTCTATTCCATCAAATGTATAAATATCAATTTCAAAAGCAGAGCTAATAATATGCTGATGTAATGCATGTCAATTCAACATGTGAGACACATTATCATTGCCATGTGAATCATCAAGTTCATGATTCAACAGACTTATCATAGGGAAAATCTTCCAAAATGCAAAGCATTTCAGCAGAATATGACTCTTAAGTCAGATGAAGCCAACGGGAGATGGAAACAGAATGAGAGAATTTAATGAGAACGTAAAAAACAGAAAGACAAAAACATTGAAGGGGTCCAGTCCTTGAGTACCCCAAATTTGCATGCCTCCTGCCACATGTAAATCATGCTGATTCTTTCTTTATGTGTTTTACATGAGCGGTTACCAGGTGCTCAACTGTTACTGGAACAACCTCATCCCTAACCACACTGGTGCACAGTGCAGAGGAACGCTGGCATGATCAAACGGGTGACTATGTTGTGAAAACCCACACGTGTGCCATTCTTGTTACTGTTAGGTGAAGTTAGCAAGAAAACTATTTTGCATGAAGGCCAGACTCAGACACAATCCAATTCTTGATGTAATGTGGACATTAAGTCGCATTTGTCATAAATTACATAATACATTACATGAGTCAATATACTTTATATTGCATGTTTATATTATGGCGCATCAATAATTGATTGATATTATTTTTGTGTTTTTTTTTTCTTTTTACTGTAAAATGTAACCACAATTACAAAAACATATTGAGCTAATTTTAACAGAGTAAAATACAACCTGAACCTGTGAGGCACTTAGGATCTATGAAGTACTTTATTATTTTAAATTAATACTTCTATTCAGTAAAAAGACATTTTATTTTGACCATGAGTGACAGATTTTTACTCTAGTATAAAAGATTTCCATTTAAAATAAATTCTTTTCTTTTGAAGTTTCCAGTCATCTAGAATCCAGAAAAAGTGTTGAAGACTGGAGCAATGGCTGCAGAAATTTCAGCTTTCCCATGACAGGAAACTAAATAAACTAAATAAAACAAAATAAAACAGTGTATACATACATATATATATATATATATATATATATATATAATTATTATTATTTTTTAATATATATATATATATTTCACAATAATACTTTTTCCTGTATGTTTGATAAAATATATGCAGCCTTTGTGAGCATAAGGGATGTCTTTAAAAAAAGTATTTAAAAAAGAAAATCGTCCCAAAACCAAACTTTAAACCAGTAGTCTATATACTTTTCTATGAGGGCATAAAATTACATGACATTGCTTAGTTAAGAACAGCAAATAGTTGAGTAATATTCTGAGCTAGTGTAATGTGCAGTCTAATACAAACCTGGCAGATAGGTAAAGCGGTGTGACTGACTTCTTTTCCGTTTGCCATTGCACATGTAGAACTGCACCTGCACAGCTGAAGTGACCGTCTTACTGTGATAAGGAGGCACCTCCACCACAATGCTTGACTACCGATGGAGACATGAAACATAACTTTACTAAACAACAACCTCTCAAAGTTGATCCACAGAAGAATACATATAGTTAAAATATAGTCAAAACATACTACAATGTCCTCAAATACATCATGTGTTAAAAATTCTGAAAACTGAGGGGAATTTCAGCTTTTAGTTCAGTTAAAGACAGAAAAAAAGACTGAAAAAGGGTATGTAGACATTTTTATGTCTGTGCTTTTGTTGGCAAATATTTTCTGAGACATGCAAAAAGGGAAAGCATTCACTTACTCCTTGACTCTTTTCTCTGATGATCTTCGCCTCCACCTCCCACTGCGGTCTTCCATCTGAAGAAAGAAAGAAGAAAGCGTTAGGCTGCATACGCAGGAACAACATATTAGGTCAGCTAGCATACACAAGCACTCTGTGTGCCAATATTTGCCCCTCAAATTTAGGTAACTTGACCCTCTCATCATTACTGCCCAACTATCATCATGTTTTCCAGCATTCCTCTGAAACTTTCAAGATCTAGGTTACAAATAGCTAATCAGTAATAGGGAGGTTTACTCCTGCATGTTTCTACAGGTGCTCCTGCACCGAATCCAGCGAGAAGCTTGAAAAATTGTGCCTCACCTTTAGAATAATAAAATGATTAATTGAATTTGCTTGCAAACGATAAGCCTTTTTCCACAAAGGCAAAGAGACTCAATTGCTCGAATAGATCAAAATGTCAGCTCTAATGACCTGACCATGAAAACAAATGTTATATTAAATACTCCCAAGAAAGAGGGCTAGAAATGCTGGAGCTTTATTAGCAGAGTGAGTTCTTCACAGCGGGCTACTCAAGAGGCTCTTTAATGAAATTCAAATCAGTCTCGCTCTGTTTGCCCTTTGCTGACAGGAACAGAGAAGACTCTTAGGCCCCTAACAGGTAATGATGTCATTTATAAGGCCGTTAGAGTCTTAGAGAGATGTGTGGAATAACTTTATTTATTGTTGAATCATGGCAAGATGCGTGGAATAAATGTATTAATTGCACAACACCTCCACGTGCTGCCCTCGGAGAGGCGCAGGATCTCTCGGAAACATGCTGTCATCTAATTTTTCCTTTGACATGTAGCTAATCAACTGCGCAGATGTCTTACAGACAGAAAATAAAAATCAAGGGACCAGCCGACTGGTTAAGACTGATCCTGATCATGGAAGGGAAAACAGTCACTTCATGGATCATAAATTACATTAACTGCATGGCACAGGTCTGATTTACACTCTTAAACACATTTCCAGCTTTGAAGTTTGTGCTTGACATGAGTCTAACATGGGACAAACAGCAGTATGCTCCCAGGAATGTCTGGAAATGTGGGAATACATAATCCCCCCCCATTCAAAGGGGTAATGTAGTGGGCACTGTTTGAGGACTGCTATCAAACTGAAGATACCACTGTGAGAAGTTTCATTATCACCTGGTGCATTACACTCCAGAGACTGCTGTTTACACAAGGTTACTGTGTAGAGTCTCAACTCCCTTCTGTGTCAAAAGGCATTTTGTTAATATGAGAATGACCTTGGACGCCTGTAACTTCAGCAGTAGTACAGCAGCACATGTTGACATTCACCGGACACCAGAGAGGGCCCCACATGAGGGCAGGTTCAAACAGGAACGAGACTCCAAGCACACACACTCGCTGTCCTAATTCTTCAGCTCAGAAAAACTGCTGTTCTGTTATTACTAGTGCGATAAACTGACGAAAGAAAAATAAAAAATTCTGGCAAAATCATACAAAGCCTTTATTTGTCATTATGTGGAATTAAATGTCCTGCTGGCAAGCAAAAACTAGCCTCAATTGAATGGTTAATGTAACTTCACTAATAATTTCCTGAAGCATTAATTATAAAAACTTTTTTTTGTTAGCTTTCCTGGGTCAGATTTTTTTTTTTGACAACACTCAATTGCACTTACTATTTTTTTAACTGCCATATATATTATGTCACTGTAACCAAAACAAATGAATTAATGTTTGAGGACTATAGGGGTAAAAGGGTGTTAACCCTGAAAAGCCTGAGATCTGAAATAATAATAATAAAAAAATCAACAGTTTATTGAACCTTTATTCAAAATAGATTTTTTTTAAAAATACAATAGACTTTTGGCTCATATAGTATGATAGAGCAAAATATGGAGCTCATACTCTAGGAAGAAAAAAACACTTTTATCAAGGCCAAGACTATCCTTTGTAGACTATGGGTGAACTATCCTTTAAAGTTTCTTTTTATTCCTGAATACGAGGGCAACACAACTTCTGCTACAGTTCTGTGGTTGGTTTACTTCTCTACATTTCTATCCATCAGCAAATCAAAAACGAGTTACAAAGTCTCAGAACCACCACATGGGCTGCTCAGTTAGAAACTACCCATCTAATTCCTGTAGATCCAATAATTATTCAATTAGATTAGATACAATGTGTCAAATTTAGACCTAAAATTATCAGTCCCCTTCCTCTCATATGTCCTGCTTTGTTCCCTACTGGGCCCCTAGAGAAGAATGTCTCCAGTCTACAAAAAGACTTCTCCCTATATTTTGGAGTGAATTGTGGATATAATTGTATGAATTCCAGACTCGGTCAACTCTTATCCAGAGATCTTAGACAACATTTTGCTTATAGATTCAGCATAGGTTATTATTGGAGCAACGAAAAAAGTCTTAACCAGTCGGGCCTAAAGATTATAATACTGCATCAATGTGTGGCATGCTATCCATGAATAATACAAAAACTTCACTCTATTCTCAATTATTTTAAGGGTGCACAGAGTAAATTCCTTATTAAAAAGTTTTACACACACACACACAAAAAAAAGAAAAACACTTTTAAAAAATATAATTACAAATTATGTACACGCACATTAGATAACAAATCCATGTTAAAGGGGTCATGACATGGTTTTTTGTTTTGTTTTATTATGTTCCCTTAGGTGCAATTATAGTATTACTATAGTTTTTTGTACAAAAAAACTTTTAAAATGTAGTGATTTATGACATTTCCCCACCCTGTTTCTCACCTCTGATTCAAACAGTCTGTTTTGGGGTGTTTCCCCTTTAAGACTTCAGTGTTAACGCCTATACTGTCATGATTGGCTAACGTCAGTGCTGCTTATGCATAAATTATTAACGTTAATCATTTTGTATCATGTAGACTACACAATGCTCCACCACGTGAAACTTCGGTCTTCCAATCTTTTACCATCGTGTCAATTCTCAATTGATTTTGATTCATATGCGCGAGGGAGGGAGGGAGAGAGAGAGAGAGAGAGAGAGAGAGAGAGAGAGAGAGAGAGAGAGAGAGAGAGAGAGAGAGAGAGAGAGAGAGAGCAAGTCAGTTTGAAGGCGCGCGCGCGCGGCCGGGGCTCGCTCGCTCTCTGCTCGTTCTTTCAGTAACATGCCCTGTCACACTCATCTGATCACTCACCGTTCAAATAAAGCTTTGGCGCACTGCATATGCTGCAAATAAACTGCATCCAACTACTTTCCCTGACGTCTGGATCGTTCGGCAGCGTATTCAAACATGTTGTATCTTGTAAACAGACCCGCTCGCTGCACGACAACGCATGCGATGATGCGAAATGAGGCGTAGTTGTCCTGCGCAGGAGGCGGTCATATGCAAACGACTGGTACGTCACTTCACACCGTGACGTCACTTCTTACCATGGATCCAGAACGAGCTGTATTTAGAGCTTGATTAAATAAATGCTTCGTTTATAATGGGGAGGACGTCTTAAGCTATGAAACTTGCAGGAAGTTTTAATAGTACACAGATCTCTTATATACCAAAAGATCAAGGCAAATTTGGTTTCTCATGTCATGACCCCTTTAAGAAAACATGACCAGCTCAATACTACTCATTTTATCTCACTTGTTGTTATATTTTTAATGGCTAATTACAAATAGAGCATCTGTATTAGACATCAGTAACCAACAGTTTGCTGCCAGGTCGGTATAAAGTCCAAGCCCAGTGTCATATTACTGATTGCTCCTTTAACAACATATATGATTTCAAACACAACTATAGAACACATTCTTGCAAATCACACAGATACTACTTGATGAGCTCCTGCTCAAAAATATATGAACTTTTCCCCCGGAGCTGCTCAAGGCCAGATGTGAGAGCTAAATTTCCATCCTACTTGTTAAAGCAATTCAGGACTTTCCATTTTTATACAATGCAACAAAAGCATGGGTAATCACCACATATATTGCCTAGAGGGGTTGCCACTTCACAGGGAGCCAATTAGAGGAGAGGTAAGTTCCAAAGGGTGTCTCTCTGAGTCAGTTTGTTGGGTTAGTACAGCCCTGTGTGTTTATGTGTAAACTCCTATTGATTGAGTCAGTGTGTCATTGTCTCAAACTAGAAACACACACACACACACACGCGGCAGGCCAAGACTCGTATTCCCAGAATGCCTTTCATTCATTGCCTTCATCTGAGGCAGGTCCTAACTTGCGTTTAATTACTTACAAACGAGTGTGTCCATGAGTGATGGAAATGGAAAAAGAGAAGTGTTGCTTATCGAAGAATTTAAAAAAGAGCACAGGAAAGTGATGCAGGAAAGAGTCAAGGAAAAATTAAGTCCTACTATGCTAGTTATAAAGAGTAATAGAGTGTGAGAGAAAATAAATAAATAAATAAAGGAGGAAGTAAGTAAAAAGAGTGACTGTCAGCTGGAGAAAACAGACAGTCTCTGATGGCTCTGTTGACTGTGTAAAAAAGTCTATTTCAAGAAAAATCCATACAGACAGAGCACTGCTGAGGCTTATGACACAGTCTAACCCCAAAAAGTCTGTCTAATAAAGCCTCTTGAAAGCACAGTGGCTAAAAGCTGAGGCTTCAGACTGATGGCCACATGGTAGGCAACATACAACAATTGAGCTTTAGTCACTTATCAGGGAGACGTAACTAGCGATATTCAAAACTAAATATATTGAAAACGGACTGATACTCCGGTGGTTTGCCTGAATGACTAGTCGACTAATCAGTCCTTAGTAAACCATGAAAAATTAGGATGGTTTCAGGTTGATCTGATCCCGAATGCATTTCTTGGCGGTGTTCACATTGTATTTCACTAAGTTTTAAAAACAGATGGACAATTTGTGGTAACACTTTAAAAGGTATTAATTTCTTAATATATGTAATTTTGACGTTTTTGCCTTTATTGCGTTAGGACAGTACAGAGAACTGACAGGAAGCGAAGCGGGAGAGAGCGGGAGGACAGAATCGGGAAATGTCTGCAAACTGGGACTCAAACTCGGGTCACCTGAAGAGCAACACGACAACATGTTGGACAGCTATTGGTACTGACATTATGAAATTATTCTTAATGCATAAATGACACCTTGTAATACACCTTTTAATAAAAGCATGTTGAATGCGTGAAAGTTACGAATAGTAAATACATAAGAATAAACTATACTGGATAAAACAGTGCATTGTGTGATTAGATGTGAGTGTTAGATTATCATGGTTACATCTTTAAATATTGTGCAGAGACGGCAAAAGCTGGCCCATGATGACCTTTTATTCGGTCCACCATGCCATGTCACAAGAGGGTGGGAAAAATGTGGAAAAAAACATGCCATTAAAGCATATCTTCATTTCAAATTTACCTTTTCATTTGAACATTTATTTTGCATTAAAATGTATGGAATATAAGAGAAATGTACATTTTAATAATAACAATAAAAATATAGCTGTATATAATGCAGCCTTTGCTTTCATCCCATTATAAAGTTAGATTTTTGGCTCTTCTTAGTAAAACATTTTGGTTACCTCAGTTATAGTGAATTATTTATTTGTATTTGAATTAGTCATTTGAATAGAATTTTAATGAAACAGATTAATTAATCAAATTAGGTAGGTGATTAGTAGCTGACTGCAGTCTTACAAAAACATTAAAGTGGTAAATTCTGTATAATGTTAATTGTGTACAGATGCCATTGTAACACAATATACGTGTTACACTCCTTAAAGGTGTAACAATATAAAGGTAAGCATTTTAAATGTACAGCTTTGGCTGTACCGACAATGTGTGTATATTATTACCGGTATATACATTATACACAATGTAAGAATATGTTTTAAATGCATTATACTGTATACACAGACTTTAGTGCAATCAATAAATAGTTATAGATAAGGAAACAAAAAGATCCTTATGGTACAAAACACAGTTTGTCTGGCATTCAGTAAGCTATTAGTTGCTTTGTCTTGGATCCAGCGAGCGATCAGCAGTGTGCCTGCAGCCAGAGCAACCATGCTGACTTCTGAATCATCCTTACAGCAGATGCTGAGGACTACAGGTGAGCTCCAGAACATCAGTGACATGCCACTATATCGCCAACCATAAATACAGCCTCCATGTGTGTGCGTGGACAGAGAGGCAGAAAGTAAGGAGGGAAAAACAGGCAAGTTTATTAGCATAAGGTGATGAGGGTATGTATTTTTGAGCACAATGCTCTTGCACCTATGGTGTGTGTTTATGGGCTGAGCGCAGTGTGGATGTAGGAGTGTGCAGAGTGCATTGTGTTTATGTCTATGCGTGTACGGAGTGAGCGCTTGCTTGAGTGCAGTGGTGTTTGTGTGTGTAGGTGTGTTCATGCTCAACTGTACTAACACATACACACACACACACACCCACACACACACCAGTGTTAATTTTGGTAGCCATTTTTGATTTAGTCTTAGTTTATATCTTCAGACGAAAATGCTTATTGGTCTTAGTCACATTTTAGTCATTTTGTCTTTCATAGTTTTAGTCTAGTTTTAGTTGACGAAAAGTCATTGCATTTTTTGTCAACTTGTTATTACTTTTAGTCGAATTGCAGTTACCGACATTAAAGCTGCCGTCGGCAACTCTGGCTGATTGAGTCGACTTGGGCAAAATTTTGAATGTTTACAACTCTCGTGCCCCTCCCCAACTATCAACGAATACCCTTCCACAGAGTTCGTGCTCGTCAGTGTGCCATCACTCTTCGCTACTGCGCGAACAGGCGTGTGCATGTGATTGACGTGTGCATGCACGACATGTGATTGACAGTCATATCTCACACCCCCCTGCGCTGATTGGACACAATGAACCGTGAGCGGTGGATTTTTGCAAAACAAATAACACGCTCCAGGTGGAGTTAGAAGCTCAGGTTTTTTTCTAAAACCACTTTATTTATGTTGTTCTGTGGGAATATAGTGTCGAATTCGCTGAATATGATAAAAAAAAAGCTGCTGACGGCAGCTTTAATTTTGGCAGCTATTTTATATGTAGTCTTTAGACAAAAAATGTCATAATTTTTCTCTTAAGCTCAATTAAGCTTATGAGAAATTTGAATCAAGGTAACAGGCTGTATTGACACTGCACTCTTTAGCAGTAGCACTTGTGCAATTCTACATATCCATTTTCCTTAGTTTAGTGGTTCTCCAATTTGTTTGAGTGCCGTAACCCCTCTTGCACTTAGACTGCATTCACACCTTTTCCATTAAAGCAGCACTATGTAGGATTTCCGTTTTTGTCAAACAGTGACCCCTAGAGTCGCTGTGGAAT
This sequence comes from Semotilus atromaculatus, assembly GCA_031834385.1. Classification (NCBI taxonomy): domain Eukaryota; kingdom Metazoa; phylum Chordata; class Actinopteri; order Cypriniformes; family Leuciscidae; genus Semotilus; species Semotilus atromaculatus. The sequence goes on along the minus strand of JAULUF010000009.1, from coordinate 18,674,783 downwards.
ACTTGTACTGTCATAAATAATATTTACGAAGAGATGTCTCTGTACTCACGGCCTAATCCCCTCCCCCTGTATACCGGTACCTGTTCAGTCGGATGAAAGCTGTAACGAGTGGAAATAAGGTGTGGCCCCTTTAAGAGCTGCGTTGAACTGTCGGCAGTCTGTATTGTATGTGCGCCGCGAACACCACATGTATATGGCGCCGAGTTATTTCTGTTTGATGCTCATTTTAGCAGATCTTTCTTGGCATAAAGCAATTCGTTACATCGCGAGACCTGCTATCATGCGACATTTCCTGATGCTGCGGCCCGCCGGCTCAAAGTTGCAAGTGTGGTTTTTCTGCTCACAGGCAACAGGGGGGAGCGAGACGCCCAGCATTCAACCCGAAAATAGTCATATAACCATTGCAATCACTCTGAAGCTGTTCTGTTAAGCTAAAAATCCTGCATAGTGCTGCTTTAAGGGACAATATTTGCCCTCTTTAATCGATTTTTCCAGTTAATTTTGTACCTTTATAAAATAAATAATGCTTTGAATAAAACAATGTTCAATAAATATGCATTGATGGTAAAAACGAAGTTATACTTTTAAATATTAAATTAAAATCGCCAGTAGGTGGCGGTAAGTCGCTGTCTTTATGAGTGAGTCATCGAGCCATTAATTCATTCAGTAACAATACAAAGCAAGTTGCTGTACTGTACTTACGAACATTGAATCTCACGATTCGTTCAAAGCCACAGATTCGTTCACGAATCACCGCTGTGCTGCAGTTCTGCTGTGGCTTTTGTTGCAAAATAGAGCAATAATAGCCTGACAATACAGTTTTAAATGTAGTACATCACTTAATGTTACCCTTTTGTTTGTTGAACTGTTGTATAAAATCAATGTCACATTTGAAATCGTGTGAATATTCGGGAAACATTGCATTCTTGCACGTATAATATGATCACCATTAAAAACACTGCTGGATATCAGCCTGCATTTTGACCGCAGATTTAGTCGCACACACAGCGCAAGCGGCTCATGACAGAACACAGATCAACTGAATGACTTAGTTTCTGCATTTGCTAATGAGGGATATTGTTTCAAGTCTTGAAACAGGTTTGTGTTGCCTAACTTTGATGGCATGTATCTTCAGCACAGTTTGCCATGCAAGCTGCAATATTAATATTACATGTTTTGTCTCGAAACGCATATTTGACAGTGAGTTGACGGTAGTATTATCTCGAGTTAGATGCAGATTTACAATGTTAAATTTATGTTCATTAACAAACAGTAACATCTGTAAAAAAGTAACAACCTTATTTTTATTTGGTAAAATGTAATATTCTGAGTTTTATTAAAATTAGCCATTGGTCATCCAGTATCATGCATTTAGATCATAATAACCCACATTTCATGCAGTGGCGGCTCCAGAGATTTTCTGTTGCAGGAGCTATGGGGATGCTCAACACTTAAGAGAAGGTGCTTTGAATTTTGGGGCGTTTCATTATGGAGGTCGCATCGGACCACCCTTGGTATATATACACATGCGTACACGCCCGCATTAACTATACTCGTTCTGTGACTATAAGCATATATAAATGTAAAAGTATTCATTGAGAGTTAAAAGATGAAATAAGTACAAAATTGTCATTTATTAATACAATTGAACTATACTCCACAGTGATGAATCCCCCTCAGAAAAACTATAAGCTTCATTGGCATAGCAATACCACTGTTTCTCACAGAATTGTTGGTAAAGCTGTGGTGAGTTGACCTCTGTCCCTCTACGGGGGTTCGGGGGCATGCCCCCCTGTAAGAAAGTTTTGTGCTTTTTAAATGTTAAATTAATCAATCTGGTGCACTTTGAGAGCTAAAAATTAAAAGCCCCAAACCATTTTCAGTGTGCAAATTAAACAAAGAAATATTCAAACCTCTTTTAGTTACAGCGACTGTCTACATTACTACTACATAATAATTATAATATTAATCCCATGATAGTAATAGCCATATATTGTAAAACAAATGCACTGAAATATAAAGGAAACTTTCATAATTAGTTTTGTACTAATTTCTATACTTGAAAGAGTATATTTCTATACTTCACATTAAAGATGTGATTGGCCCGGCCCAGCCCAGTGTCAATCAAGAAAAGAACCAATGGGCCGCTGATCTACGTGTTTCATGGGCCGGTGTGTCAGAAAAAACTTTTTTTGACCAATGCATTACACCGGCTCTAACCCAGCGCCGTCACTTAAGCAAAACAAAACAAAACGAATGGGTCGCCGATGTACGAGTTTTATGGGCCGTTAAGACAAAAAGGAAAAAAAAAGTATGAGATGTATCGGCCCAAAAAGCACGTCGGCCCACCGGTAATCTCCCGGTAGTCCCGATGGCCAGTAGCCTACATGCCTGGACATCACACTTTAAATCCTACCTGTTGACTTTCACCATCCACTTATTTAACTGCTGTCGCAAAAATTTACATGCCATCTCCTTTTCTCTCTTTCTTTTTCTATTTTTAGACCCCGACAGCTTTTTTGCTTTATCCATCTTTTTCGACATCAACTCACTACTTGTACCTGCTGCTCACTCAGCGCTCGTGGCGCCCCCACCCGTTCGCGATTTTCTTTAACAACATGAAAAGACTATTCAAACATGACATTAAAACATAAATATAAAAAATTACAGACATTTCTTGGGGGTGCTGGGCAAGTGCTATGGCTATTATAGGCGGTGCTACAGCACCACCTAGCTCCTCCCTGGCGCCGCCACTGATTTCATGGTGCAGTTAATATACTAGGCTAACGTTACAGTGAATCCATAGTAAATGATGGGAATTTGTAGACGGAAAAGGCTTCTGACTGTATCGTTGCGCACAGTGTTTCTCCTGTTCGTCAGCTCTGTTTCATCTGCCTTTAAACTGGTTTAAATCACTGAGACATTTGTGTTATTTGCTGAATTCAGGCACTTCTCACTGGATCTCGTGACCAAGACGATCAGAGTAAACACATCTGCTCTGCGCTGCCGTTTGGACTAAGAGCCGAGCGGATAAATGGTCCGTGTGGAGCGCGGTTCAAATGAGTTTCGTTCCGCTTTTGGCGCAAAAATATTATCGAACTCTTGATATTGTTTTATCGAGAAAAATTATATTGCGATAACTATCGTTAACGTTTTACGCCCAGCCCGTGACCCTTGAGGATAAGACAGATGAGGAGTAATATTTGCTCACAGTGAATGATGAAGACATTTATAGTGCATACACAGCTGTGCTTGCTGTCCTTGCAGAGCTTACAGCAACCTGCTAAAAGGAATTAGTACTAGCCAAACTCAAGTAACGGTACTAAGTGGAGGGATCTAATATCACTCTAAAAGGGGTTAATTTTGATATAATGACCTGCTGACTGAACATTATTCAACTTAGTACACAGCTACTTACCAAATAAATAAATAAATAAATGGGTATGACATATTGATTTGACTTTAAATTATGTATAAAGTGAGGAAAAAGTATGCAAGAAGAGAGAGACTCGAGAGATATGAAACTATGTAACTTGATTCCCTCAGACAATTATTCAATATATAAGAGAATATAAGGAAATGCATTTTTTTTTAAATTAATACAAAATATTAAATAAAAATGACTGATCAAGTATTCATGAGAGCCATATAATAAGCAAAAACATTGCATGAAGAAAAAGTGTCTAAAACTCCCATCTAAAATAGCACTTGAACCTCATTGGTAGGAGTATTCTTACCTGGACCTTTCTCCAGAAAAATGACCTTTGACTCAGGGAAGAAGTTGGAGCCAGTGATAACCATTTCCTCTCCTCCACTCACTTGGAAGCTGCTAATACTGGCCTTCTCCACCTGCGGTAACTCCTGTGCTGAGCGTTGGGCTATTTAATCACAAATACAGATAAGACAGTCAAATTTACAGAGAATATTTTCTTAAATATATGTTTGTGTAGAAAACGTACAGCACTCCACTGGAATTGAAGCAGCCTGCAGTGAGACCACTTTTCCATTAGGTTGTGGGATGTGAACCCGGAACACCACGCGGACCCGAGTGTTTTTTCGTCCAATATCAGTTTCTCCTTTTCTCAGCTCGATGTCAGAGTTCCTCAACTTCAAGATTCCAGCACAGTCAATACTGAAAAACACAGCAAAAGAAAAACGTTAAGGAGTATCCATGTATAGCATCAAACAAAGTTGCTTGACTTCTAATCAATCCAAGTCACTTTCTGCATTTATACTCTTTTCATGTAGTTAATAGTTGACCGATAACAAACAAATGGGTTTATTTCCATGCCTAATTCAATTGTACATTAAAAGCTGGCACAGAAATAAAAGTTCAAGCTGTACTCATTAAACAATGGAAGAGATTATTGTTTTCAATCATAAATCACGTTATACATGCTTTTGAAGTTTCTATTCATCAAAGAATCCTGAAAATAAATTATCATGGTTTCCACAAAATATTAAGCATCACAACTGTTTTCAACATTGATAATAATAATAAATGTTTCTGATGCACCAAATCAGCATATTAGAATAATTTCTGAAGGATCATGTGACACTTAGGACTGGAGTAATTGTTGCTGAAAATTCAGCTTTGTCATATAAAAAAAAGAATTAAAAAGAAATCTATTTTAATTGTAACAATATTTTACAATATTAAAATTTTTACTGTATTTCTGATATATTCTTGATGAGCTTAAGAGACTAAAATAGAAAAAACAGAAAATCTTACTGACCGCAAACTTTTGAACTGTAGTATATGGGAGTGTTGATATGTGTGTATAGGTTTTACTCTACTTGTGAAGGACAACTATTTGAAAATGTCACCACTTATATAGAAAACTAACTTGTGAGGACATGAGAAGGTGTTCTAACGGGTTGAGACTAAACCGACCAAATTATGTTTTAATCCAAATCCAATAGTGTCAGAAGCAGAAAGTTGCAGTACATATTATTTCAGTATGAAACCCATAGGTCATCGCGAATATGGCTTCGGAAGTTTGTGTGCATTTCACTACATTGTGAATATAAAATTTCAAAGGATAATAAAACCTAAAATCCCCTACATTGTGGGGTGCAACCAATGGTCTCCACAAAGACAATAACTTTATCATTCTGTTCTAAATAATGAAAATATAAAACTTCAAAAATGTTTTTGTGAGGGTTAGGTTTAGTGATAGGTAGGTTAGGGGAAAAACAATATTATTAGGCCAGAATAAAAGCAAAAGAAGTCAAATGGAAAGTCCCCAATGATAGAAAAACAAATGTGCATGTGTATGTGTGTGAGAGAGAGATTAAGAGAGAATCAAGGTTGATGTTGAAGTGAAGAACTGCTGGCAGGTACCTGGCAGACATATTGTTTTCAGGAAGGAGAGGAATCTCGAGAACCTTTGTGCTGGTGATGACAATTTCCTGGCTTGCCGTGGCAACAGTTTTTCCTGTGATGCGGTGAACCTGGTAGAATGCGTGCGGCCTCAAATAACGGTCATCCGCTGTCCCAATGAACATCTGCAGGTTCACTGGCTTTTCACTGAAGCCAACGAGCTGTTAAAAAAAGTGAAGAAATTATGAAATGACCCCACTCGTGATTTTTCATCAACTTTAGTTGGTTAGTATATTTTCTGTAATAATACAGAATACATAATAGGATTTTGGAAAAATCCTATGGGCTTTTTGTCGAAGGAATCAGGGCGATGGTAACTTACGGGTTGGCCTGCAAAATGACATCATCCCTGGAGCCCTTTATAGCCAAACTCTTATATTTTTGACAGGCTGTATTCATCTAAAGGCACTGGACATTTAACCAGGTCAAACTGGCAAATATTCTCCATTTGTATCACAATCATTTCCCCCCAAAGCATTTCCATCCGAAGGATCCTGTGTATGTGCAATTCCTTCCCAAATCCTCATCCATGCACATTAACATCAGACATTAGCCCACTTTTTCCAAGACGAATCTAAAACACACTGTAACTACTAATTAAAATCCAGACATGAACATAAAAACATGTTTTTGAGCCACGAGCCACAAAAAAAACACCAAAATCAAATTGAAGGAAAAAATATATACATGAGTGGGTAGAAAAGGTGAGAAAAGAAAAACAAAACCATGAAAGACATTCTACTTTTGCAGCTAAAATAGTGTAAACAAGACTTATGGAAATAGGGAAGTGAAAAACCCATTAAAATGTGATTAATTAGAAGTAACACATCATTCTGAGGTCATTGAAGTTACAGAACAAAAAGCTTTTACAGAAGCGTTTTTCTTCCTAGTGCTGCATACCAGGGAGTCCAACGCAAACCTTCAGTGAGGCAGCTCAATGCCACATCCAGCAGTTTGTACACGTATGACCTGCCAATAAGCTTCCCAGACAGGTGAGGAGTTCACAAACAGAAGGGAGCTTTTCCACTGACATGCATGTGTGGGTGGGTGTTACTTAGGTTGAGCACACAGGCTCCTAACAATCTCTCGACTGTTGAAATGTTATGCTTGGAAAACACTGATCCAATGTAATGAAAGAGAGAGAGAAACTGGGAATGAGAAAAAAAAAGTAAGGAAGAAAAAGAGAGAGAGAGATGACCCATTACAGGTAACGGAAGGACCAAGCCAACCAAAGCAACACAATAATGAGAAAAACATGCTTCACATTTAAACTGACGGGTCTTGAGAACAGAGCCAGACATTTGTGGATAGAGGAAAAAGAAATAGACTTTGGGAAAAGAGAATCAGGGAACAACGGAAGACTTGGATTGTAGTGGGATTTGGTTCATGTAGTTCTCAGGACAGCTTGGTTTTATTACACTTGGAGACGTACGTACCTAGGAAAATTATTAAACCAAAAGAGTATGCTTTGTTTCAAAATATTTATGGTAACTTTTTACAATAAGTTTCTATATGTTAAGATTAATAGTTAACAAGAAATAACGATAAAAAAGAACCCTTTAGCATTTATTAGGTAAGGTATAAAGTACATTCAGCTGGTTGTTATAGAATAAACCCATACAGCATGATTAGGACTTTAATCATTAGTGCATTATCTCACGTATTACATGCTACTTCCCACTTTAGTAAATAGTTGGACAAAAAATATTGATTCTTGTTGGAAGTATTTTATTGGCTCACTAAACGCAAAGCTTCCGCGAAGAAATCAGTTGCTATTAAGCAACTTTTAGCAAACTAAGCCAAGACGACTATCAAGTTCAAACTAGACAAACATTTAAGGGATAAAGTACAGTCCTACCACTTATCAAAGCTTTTAACCACAAAAGAAATTATGGGGACAAGAAATATAGATATGCAACGGTTTTTAATTCTTACCCGTTTATTATCTAATAAACTATTACAATGAGTGTACAAAACAATCTTCTGGGTAAGAAGATGAACACAGCAACAATATTAGGGGCTGTTCACAAAGAATGCATTTTTCCATCTTGTGTCTCATCATGACACGGCATTCTAAAAAAACGTGACGCTCAAGTTAAAAGTAGTTAAACTTTTAAAAAAACATGTCTCTAGAGCTTGCGCAATTTCCCCATTCCATGGCCTATGTCTCTTGTGTTATTAACAGAAAAAACACATTCTGTGTGAACTGGCCCTTACAGTACTATTAATACTTAAACAGTCGAGATGGTGACGCGTTCATGAAAAATGTCACAAAGAACCGGCAAAATTAATGATTATGAATATGTCAAATATAGCCAGGAGACATTTCAATTGTTTATTAATAACTAGTGTTTTCTGTGTCAGCTGCAAAGAAGTTGTTGTCGATGCTGACTCGCGATCTTCGCAGTAGTGAACGCGCCAGAGAGATTACATAAGCAGAGCAGTCGGTTTTCTTTCGTTTTTAATTGTTTTGTTTAAAAGTACACATTTCAAGCTTTCTATATATTTCTCAGGTCTGTGAGTTAAGTAGCTTATACGCCGAGTGCATGCCGGCGCCTCCTTGTCCTGATTATATTGCCTGCTACATATTTACTTCTTATTTATTAAAGGTCCCCTGACATGAAATTTTTACTTTCTGAGGTTTTTTAACATTAATATTAGTTCCCCTAGCCTGTATTTGGTCCCCTCGTGTCTAGAATTTTCAATCGGTGTAAACCGAGCTTTGGCTATCTTTCTCTTCTCTGCAGCTCAGACGCGCTGATCTTGAATCTCCTCGTTATTACGTCATAACGAGGAAAGGTTACCTCCCCCTTCTCTGCTTTGCCCGCCCGTAGAATTTGGACCATGAGAAAACGAGCTAGGAACAGGAAGTACGAACGGGCGCGCGCAATTTTAGTTTATCCTCGAGAGATATCATGGCGTGTGACCGATCGAAGCACAAAAGTTTAATAGAGAGATATAATGGCTTGCAAACGAGCGAAGCATGGCAGTTGATCAGTGTTCGGATGTGAACACAAAAGTATTTTTTAGTTCCTTCATCCGAGCCTCTGAAGAAACAATGGGTTAATTTTATTTTCTCTGGAAATGCGCCGACACAACTTCCCAAAGTTTTGGATGGTCCAAACATTTCACCGACGACTGTTTCCTCAACTTGGGCCAATACAGAGCTGGCCTCGATGAACGTCTGAAAATAAATCGATCGAGCTACCAGGCAGGCAACAATTCAAGTTCAGACAGGTAATCTTTCTCTCAAAATCGTTCAATACATCATCGTGTTTGCATTGGTGAAAGCATTAGAGAGAGTGCAGAAACTGCGTTGCAATGATAAGATCTTTATTCTCGCGATCGACAACAGACAGTCATCTGTTTGCTCAATGCTCATCATCACGGCAACATTTTATGTGATGGGAATAGATCTAAAGACTTAAAAAACTTCTCACGATTCGTTAATCTCGATAGCTGTATTAGTAAACGTATAATATCTGTAGTCAAAGTATTCGAGAGAGTTTCACATGTAATACGTAGCTGTTTCATATGCACGCATGTCAGCCAATCACAGCAGAGGCCGGTTACACACAGCAGACACGCCCCTTCAAACAGAGCGTTTGGGCTAAGGGCTAAAATCAGGCTAGGAAAAATGCCTTTTATTTCTAAATTATGACTTTTTTTTAACTAAAAAACATACTAACATTATAAGGGCAACCCATTAAACATTATAAAATAATAAAATAACCCCATGTCAGGGGACCTTTAAATCCAGGCAATTGGTTGATAAAATATTGATTAAAATTAAGATACAATTAATACAAAACGAAATTCTCTTTAAAGAAAGGCTTTAAGAAACTTAATGAAGTGGTCAAAATAATGTCTGCCCACTCTGTCTCCTGACATATTATGAACATCTTATGATCTTACTCATGCTTTTCACTTCTCATAATCAAAATAGATGAAAAAATTAAAAATAATAATATATAGGCCTATATATATTTATTTAAACATAAAAGTGAAACTAAATCGCTTTCTTTAAAGACTAGGCTTCAACACGTAGGCCTAATAGACTACGGTAGCCTACAGAGAAATGTAATGTCGGAGCGGGATTTGAGCGAACGAAAAATATTTTGTAGGGCTTAGGGATGTCAACGATTAATCGACGATCGATTAATTGTCGATAAGACATTTAATCGATAAACCTTATCGATCATCGATTAAGCAGGTTCATGCGCGTGCATGCTGCTGAACCGTGAAACATGTGAGCGAGCGCGCCGGAGTTATGTTTGGGACTATTTTACACCTTCATCATGACTATAAGTTTGTGTGTGCATTCGCAGCCTTTTGTTTTCTGCAAATGTAAGTTGTAATACTGTTTATTTTGTGTACGCCTATCTATATCTGATTTATCTCATATTCATATTGGATACATTTGGTTAAGAATTGACGCTAAAGCCTGATCTTTAGCGCGCGCAGCTCAAACGGCAATGCACGACTAATAATGACTATTGGGACTGGTATATTACATAACATTATAAAGAGAACAATATAGTAATAAAACATTGTGAATTATTTGGGTTTAGTTGCCGTGTCGCGTTGTTCCAGGAAGATCGCGTCCACAACATGAGTCATTCTGAATGGCACCTAACTTAGTTCAAGTTCACTTGTGCATTTACGTCATTTTGTGCAGATATAATTTGTAATATTATGTTTATTTTGTATATCTGATTAATCTCACATTTCTTTGAGTTAAAGCTGCCGTCGGCAACTCTGGCTGATTGAGTGGACTTAGGCAAAATTTTGAATGTTTACAACTCTCGTGCCCCTCCCCCACTATCAACGAATACCCTCCCACAGAGTTCGTGCTCGTCAGTGCGCCATCACTCTTCGCTACTGCGCGAACAGGCGTGTGCATGTGATTGACGTGTGCGTGCACGACTTGTGATTGACAGTCATATCTCACACCCCCCTGCGCTGATTGGACACAATGAACCGGGAGCGGTGGATTTTTGCAAAACAAATAACACGCTTCAGGTGGAGTTAGAAGCTCGGGTTTTTTTTCTAAAACCACTTTATTTATGTTGTTCTGTCGGAATATAGTGTCGAATTCGCTGAATATGATTAGTGCTCAACGGTTAACGTTATTCATTCAGCGCGCGCCTCTCAAGAATGCACGACTAATAATAACGATGATTAATTTGGGACTGTCATATTACATAACATGAGAACGCTATTTTATTAAATCGTGGTGAATTCATTGGGTTTAGTTGCCGTTTCCAGCGCGTTGTTCCAGGAAGAGCACGTCCACAACAGACACACATTCTGACAAGCACGTATCTGAGGCGGCGCTGGTGACACGTTGTATTAGTCGTTATATTTGATTATTAAATAATTAATTTAATTTAATTATCAATCACATCGAAACATTTTTACAATCCTACAAGCCCTTTATTTAGATTAAAAACCATTCTCATTAATTTGGTGAGGAACATAGCGTTTTGAACAGCATTTGCAGACCCTCATGCTGTTGGCCATATGCCACTGCAGCACACGCATATTACAGTATTAAGGCTAACGATTAATCGATTAATTGATCGTTAATTTAAACGACGATCGATCATGGTAATTTGTGAAAATTGACATCCCTAGTAGGGCTGTAGCTATCGATTATTTTAGTAATCGAGTATTCTACTGATTATTCCATCGATTAATCGGATAAAATACTGTGATAATAAAAATAGATCCAAGTGAACAACTGCCTTTAAAATTACTTGGTATACAAATAAATACAAAAAGGTAACACTTTACAATATGGTTCATTAGTTGACTACCTTAGTTAACATACTAAGAATGAACAATACTTTTACAGCATTTACTAATCTTAATGTAATATTAATTTCAACATTTACTAATACATGATTAAAATCAAAGGTTGTATTTGTTAGCATTAATGTACTGTGAACTAACATGAAAAAAAAATGAAACAAAGTTTAATAAATCAAAGTAATCATTTGGGTTTTATTGAACAATGCTGTTAAAATACACCATGTAAAATAAATGATATAAACTATAAACATAACTTATGTACATTACGTAAAAACAAATGTCCAAAGAGAGCACCAATGGCTTGGCTACATTAAGGCACGATCAAATCCTTATTTAATATTGGCCAAACAAAATTGAATTCAAATATCAAATTAATCTTTAATATTTGGTCACTTCTGTACGATAGAAATGCAAACAAGAACATGTGCAGTGCACGTCAAAACATGCAAACTCAGTGCAAGGGTTAAACTTTTACTTTTAAATCACGATGAACAACAATTCGTATATATTTCAGAAAGATATTTATATATTCTCCTGTGTTGGCGTAGATTTTCAAATGAGTTGCGCTACGACTCTTGTGAAACGGCGCACACTGCGTGGCGCGTGCAGATGAACGTTATAAGCAGACAAACTCGCACGCAGAGATGGAGTTTGAGAAACCCGAGACGCTGTCACGCATATAAATGATGACAGTCCAACTATGAAACACGCGTCAGAGGTTTTGCGTTCCAGCACATGCAGAGACTGAGAATTTGTGGAGCAGCATTTACTGTGAACGAAGCTGAGGTACTTTTAACACAATCTGCACGCATGTAAATAATTAAAGGTTCGTGCTTCTCTGTGGGGGGAAAAAACAGCGCATAGGCCTATATTTATTTTAACTGATTCACAGCCATTGTGATTTCATGATAGCACTATGCTTTATTATGATTGTAAATGGTTTTAAATAGATCGCGTAGGCTTAGAAAACGGTGTAATAATGCGGTTTATGGATTCTCGTGTGTGGAATGCACCATTTCCGGTATTTTGCCGGTTACTCGACACGGGTAAATTGCAATCGAGGATTTTTTAAAATCGAGTACTCGACTTGAATCAAGGAATCGTTACAGCCCTAATGTTTTGCCACCTAAAAGTTAAAGTTTTTTTTTTTTTTTTTTCACGTACGTAGGCATGTGTATTTCATGAGTAGACTGATATTTTTCTAATGTCTGGACTCATTTATTAAGAGAGTATCTATGGATATATAAACAGACGTTTCATATTGGTATTAAATGTATTTTCTGAGAATTTATATATTTCAAGGTTTGACTGTAAAGGTCACGTCCATAAAATTATTGCACTACAATGTTTGTTTACAATGTTGGATTCATAAATAAGACAGTTTCACGTCTCAGCCCTAATTGTAGCCTACCTAGGCTGTAGATAGTTATTATATGCGTGTATAGCATTTGTTAGGATTCGAATACATAACTGGACTTTTCTTTTTATTTAAAAGTATCACATACACTGTTGTAATTGTTTAATTTAACACGGTTAAGTATGTGTGGTGTGCAGGGCGTGTTTGATCCCGAAATTGTCTGATGTATCCAGGCTAGACGAAGTTGCGCTACTCAGTTTTGTAACGTAGTTAGCAATGTTCTTCATGTAGGCCTATCGGCCTTTTGACAGCTTCGGCTGAAGTTGTCCTTGTGCTAATGGCCGTGTGATAACTTCTGTATGACCTCACAATAATTTTTTTTTTTTTATAAGTGTCTATAATATGTTTCACTAAACTAATTTTATTTCGGGTGCGGGTCGGGTCGGGTGCGGATTTTAATTAGTGCTGTTGTCGGAAAACGGATAAAATGCAGTTTTAACCACTGGCGGGTGCGGATTAACAAAATCGGACCCGTGCAGCTCTCTGTTTTAATTACTTCAAAATAGTGATGTAACCCCCTCGTTGCTGATATATAATCTAGCGACTCAGTAGCAAATCAATTTTATTACTAAAAGTCGAGGGGCAACATTGAAAAGTTTCTGTGCTCCTGAATGTTTGTGTGTGTGCAGCGCATATATGCGTGTGTGCTCTAATGAAAGCAGCGCATTAATATAGAATGGTGATTCAACTGACTACCTATGCATTAAACAGTTTTATTCCAGCCAATAAGAATATTCAGTATTCAGACACAGACCATGGTATAAATTAACATTAACTAATGTTTTTTTTTTTTTTTTAATGAACAATAAACTAGATTTAAAAAAATTAGATGGCAGAACAAAAAAAAAATATGGTAGTAAAAGTAGACAATTTCAACAAAAAAAAATTTAATAAAAAAAAAAAGTTAAAAAGTTTGCCTCATCCTTCTCTTAAATGCTTTTCCATCGAGCAATGATGTTTCTGTGAGTGCAGTGAACTCTGTGAGGTGAACAATCCCCAGCAGACAGAAACCTGCAGGCAATGGGATATTCAGGAGCAGAGGCCATGTTTATGCTTCAAGACCTGAAAAAGGTGAAGAGCTCAACTGAAATGAACCATGACCCCGCCAACACCACATGCTTGTTGGATTTATTTCAGCGGTGAGAGTGAACCACCCCAGGTACCAGCTCCAAACCCAACTGGACAATTAATTTTCATTGTGTGTATGCAAAGAAAAACAAAACAAGCCTGTGTTGTTTGTGCGAATGTGCATGAAACTGGCTTTCAGGTTTAAATAACTAACACTCCAATAAAATATTTATGGTCGGTAATTTTTTTTAATGTTATGAAAGAAGTATCTCATGCTCACAAAGGCTGCATTTAATTGACCAAAAATACAATAACAGTAATATTGTGAAACAATATACAATTTAAAATAACTTTTTTTTTTTTTATATACTGTACCAGCTCTCTAGTCTTGCACAGTGTCCAAGATAGATCTAAATAGTGCATCCTCTCAACCAACCAAACCTTTTGCAAACTCTGGACAACATCAAAAAGTGAATTTTCTATTTAACAATGGTATGATATGATTTAAATCAACATGAAACCACATTCACAACTTATTTTACTTCCAAATTATGATTTATTTCTGACTGAGTAAAACAAAATATTCAATACATATTAAATACTCAAATAGGAACTGACTGGATCCTGAAGAGTGGATGTTCCATAGCATAATGGAGCCAGTAATTACATTTTGATTAAAAAATTGTAAAGACACATTTCTGTTAGAAATAAATTGCACTGATGAACCATGCAGAATAGGACTGAGAACATGTATTATTAAAGTAAACAGTGTCAATTTTGATTTCATGTTTATTTTAAGTTGACCAAATTCATTCATTTTAATCAGGAATGCTATAAAAAGAAGTACCCCAAACCCCTAATGGTCAGTATGATGCATTATAATGTAAAATCACTTTACAGGATGATATATCAATCCATGAACATTTATGACTTTTGGAAATTCCATGCATGTTGCAGCCTCAGCAAAGTTTCAGAGCGCTGTTTCAGTTTCAAGACATTTAGAGCAGCTACAAGGCGCCACATCCTCAAGGAGTTTCTGAAGGCCTGCGGCTCAGCCTCTGTTGCTGACTTCAGCACGACCCCTGCACTCTCTCTCTCTTGTTCTGTAATTTCCATTCAGAAGATATTCCCAACCACCCTCATTCCCTCCATTAAGTCAAAATAATTACAGCTGATCTCCTTTTGTATTTGTATGCAGTGTTTAATTGTGTTTATACACTATTGTTTAAAAGTTGATACATTTTTTTAAATGTTTGTGAAAAAAAAAAGAAAAGAAAAAAACCAGGAAGGGACAACAGAAAACAAGCTTAAAAACCTGGAGTCTTGAATGAGTTAATGTGTCATCGGCAGGCCTGAAGAAATCCAGTGTGTGGTTGTGTGAGATTTCACAAGACGACTGTCCCTGCACTGGTATAACCTCCCTTCCCTGACACTGGTTATATTAAACTGCTGACATTAAGAAAAGTCACATGTCCCATTGCTGAAATAAAGCTAGCAGGGGCAAAAATAGCCCCCCCTGGGTTGCCTTTCATATTGAGGACTAAATAAAGATGTCTCATTCTGACTGTTTCTCATTGCATTCCCAGGCTGAAACACAGAATCAGGTGGTCTTAAAAACAGCAGGAAGACACAGTCTAGCGTACAACAAAAGCATGTGCAGCGCATGTTTTGGTGTAGCACGTTTCACGCTGTTGTACTTTTAGCTGTTGGCTGCATGTTTCATCGTGCCTTAACTCCCTTCATACACCCTTTACACTTTGAACATCCCTTCGAGTTTCTGTCTCATTCCCCTATTTCTCTTCAATCTCTATCTCCACTCCTCCCTCTTTCTCCATCTCTATCTATCTCTCTCTATCTTTCTCCTTCCTACCCGCTGCTGGCAAGTTGTTTCCCTGTGTTGCTCTGTGGTTGCTATGGTGAAGGCCAGCCGGTGCGTGTGTGTGCATGCACGAGTATGATTGAGTGTGTGTGTGTGTGTGTGTGTGTGTGTGTGTGTGTAAACGCGAGCCTAAGGGGGAGGGGAGGAGACTCAAGGTCACACAAAAACACTCTCACTCACAAACACACACACACACACTGTGACCTCTTGCCCCAAAACGTGGATTAGCGCTGACATACTCTCTGTGCTTACTGGACACAGTAAGAGTCTGTTCACCGGTGCAGTGTTTACACAACATATGCCTCTGTGTGTGTGTGAGAGAGTGAAGAGAGAGAGAGAGAAGAGTGAGTGAGAAAGAAAGAAAGAAAGAAAGAAAGAAAGAGAGAGAGAGAGAGAGAGAGAGAGAGAGAGAGAGAGAGCACTCAGACCCAGGAGGCCTAACCTGGGTAACCTGTTGTTTAAATAAGGTCAATACACACACACACACACACACACACACACACACACACAGTGTAAAGGGCAACACTAGGACTACCACACAAACACATCAAGATATAAACATTTGTATAGAGTGAGTACAGCATTTACCATGGTGTGTACCTCTCTCACCCCCTCCGTTCGCACTGTGCTGTGTCCTACCCTTCACTCTTCAATCCACATCAGATATAGCCTCAGGCTACTGTACAACAAAAGCACTGCACTCATGAGGGTATACAGACAACAGGGTTGCTCCCCAGGAAAACAACAACACAAATGTCTCTGGTCAGCACAGAATATCACCCACCTTGAGATCTGAGGGTCACCAAGGTCAGCCATTTTGTTTTTCTGTTATCTGTTTTGTTATCTGAAACTAAAGCTAGTATATTTGGGAAAGGATTAATTGACAGACTATTCAGGATTAAATTGTTTTACCACAGATATGATTTTGAGTTTGTAAAAACAAAGTAATAAATATAAATATAAACCACTTATAATGGACGTGTATACAGTGATTGTAAAGCAGTGGAATTACACTTTTCACAAAGCATTGGTTTTTACTTTTACAGACTTTTTTTTACTATTACCGACTTTTACTTGCCCTGCCGAAATTGCTAGATATATTTATTTTTTCATTAACTAAAAAGTGTTCCTGTAGCTCAAACAGAAGAGTATGGTGCTTGCATGGGTTTGATTCCCAGAGAATACATGAACAAATGAAATGTATACCCTGAATGCAATATCTTAGTCACTAAAAGTCACTTTGGATAAATGTATCTGCCAAATGCATAATTTAAATGTTATGATTTACCTTTTTCCCCCTCCAAATAAATAAATAAATAACAATAATAAAAATTCTTCACATATAAGTTCTTTAAAAAAACATGGTAAATGAAATTGATAAAACCGGTTTCCATGATTTTCGCACAAGAAAACCAAGAACAAAAAATTGTATGGAGCAAAATTTCACCTACAGGAATTACATTGGTAACTCATAACCAGAACAGTGAAAAGTTCCCTGTTTAGCGCCTGACAGGCTGATCATCCCTACAGGCTTGTAAGGGCAAAGTTAGAGCCTCCTCAGCCTGCCAGGCATGAAGCAGGTCCTTTTCTACAATGGGCATGTTCAGAATGGTACTCCCAACTCAAAAGCAACATTTAGACAAGTGCTCAACAAAAACATTGGATTTGCATTTCTGCTTTTAACCTCTCCAGCACAATTGCCATTATACATCTTCTCTGTGGTAATTGACAGACTGCAACAGATACTCTCAGTAGAGTTAACCTTGAATATTCCTTTTAAAAACACAGGGTAATTTATTTTTCATAAAGCTGATTTCCACCATCTGTGTTGATTCCACTTAGCCTTTTTTATCCACATAAAAGCTCTGGGTGAAAGGTGCAAGTGACTTTCTCTGGGAATAAAACACATGAACAGATCCTACGGCATATGTAAACTCTGCTGCCCTTTGTGAGCGTCTGTGTGTTTAACCAGTTTAATTGTAATCTTTCACTCACACTTACTTACATTTAGGAAAGTCTAAGCCAGATGGGCTCAGAACTTTTATGTCTCCACCAACATGTGTGCTGATTTTGGTTAACAGCGAACCCAGCGAGACGCAAGCAAGGTTTGTAGGGCATTACACAGCATTCCTCGTAGATCCTGAACTGTGAATTAGCCCAGTCCAAACACTAGCCATAAACACTGTCACTTTGTTTTGCTGGTGTTTGTCTGGCTACTGTACACTGCAATCCGCATGCGGCCTTCTGTTATGGCAGCTTGACTTACACACAACTGATAGAAACACACACACGTTTCTCGATTTCACCAGAAATCATGTCTCTGATTTCTCACACAATAATTGGAGTGGTAAAGTATGTGTTTCTGGTTGTAACATTAGACTGCTCTTGCCCCTGTAAAGCTAATTTCATGACCTTCTCTTAACCTTGTGACCTGTGTTAAGTCTACCATCCACATAACTGGGTCGTAGTACATGTTTACATGGGACTGAGAGCAGCTACAGAAGGACTGTAGGTTGGGCTGCAACAACTAATCGATAAAATCGATTACAATCGATAATAAAAAATAATTGACAACGAATCCGGTTATCGATTAGTCGCGTCTGCATGCTGTGCACGGAAACTATCCACCAGTCACTTAGCTTTACAGTAGTGAATAATAAATTTCTTTGGACAAAACGCATATGTAAAATAGTGGAGGACAGCGAGCTGCTGTGGGGAAAGGTGCCTGACCCAAGTTATCTGAAACATGAGAATGCTTTATATTAAAGGGGTACCTTACCGGTGGCAAAATAGTCTTTCAGTGAAACTGGGCTGTCTATGTTGTAGGTCTAGGATGTAGGACTTTTGCTGACAAATTTCTCAGTCCAGAGAACTCAGAGAATGAGTAAACATGGTTCATTTCATATTCTACCGACATTGTAACAATACTGTAAAGGGGGTTGAAAATCTACTCAGTTACTATCGTAACCTCAGTTCACTGAGAGTAGGGAACGAGTATTGCGTAGCTATACGCAGTGGAGAAACTCCTTTTCTTCGATTTACTGAAGCCTATATGTAAAATGCATTTGCAGCTGCACAGCCAGCACATTGAGCGTCTGGCTCGCTCATTGGCTGTGCTGCGGCAACTGCACATCCACTGGCGGGGTGCCTCTGACATGTGACCAATGAGCTAGCACTACGTCATTACATGTCAGAGCCCGCCAAGGGGGCGTGACCTTAGCCTATAATATCCCCCCGAATTTGCCATTATAGCAGGTTTAACGACTGAAGCGACAACTTGTCAGGTTACTATAGTGCGGCCGGCTACGCAATACTCGTTTCCTCTCTCAGGAAACTGTGGTTATGATAGTAACCGAGTAGTTCCCTTTCGAACGGTCACTTCGTATTGCGTAGCTATACGCAGTGGGGACGCCATGCAAAACGCCGCACCATAAGTAACTGGTTGCCAACTGCAACTCAGGACCTGAGCTCACAGAACAAGCCATAAACCAAGTATATATAATAAACAGACCGGACACCGTCGGGTCTAGAATAAATATATATATGTGTCAGTAACTAAACCAACATAATATACTAATAGGACCAGACACTCTCGGGTTTATTAGTATAGGAAAATAAAACCGGCCAACAGCGGGTTTTATATAAAATTGTGGACAGTAACATAATTGCAGACAACACCGTCGGGTCTTAATCATTTCGAAAGCACCTTCGCCTGCAGGGAAGGCACCTCCATATTATACAACTTCATAAATGTGGAAGGCGAGGACCAGCCGGCCGCATAACAAATATCCTGAATGGGAAAACCAAAGGACCAAGCCCATGACGAGGCCATGCCTCTAGTCGAATGAGCCTTGATACCTATAGGGCAAACCTGACCCACTGAGGTCTAAGCCATCTAAATGGCATCCACTATCCATTCTAGACAGTCTTTGCTTAGTGACTGGATCACTCTTAGATCGGCCACCAAAGCAGACAAAGAGCTGTTCCGATTGTCTAAAAGATGCAGAACGCTCCAGATAGATTCTCAGCGCTCTGACAGGGCAGAGAAGATTAACCTCCCCATCCTCGGCAGAAGGGGGAAGGGCTAATAACGTAACCTGTGCTCTGAACGGCGTTGAGAGCACTTTGGGTACATAACCATGTCTGGGTTTGAGGATGACCCTGGAGTCATCTGGTCTGAGAGCCTGCAGATCTCCCACTCGCTTGATAGATGCCAGTGCCAAAAGGAGAGCAGTCTTAAGCGAGAGGCTTAAGATCAACCGACTGGAGCGGTTCAAAAGACGGGCCCTTCAGAGCCCCAAGGACCATGGAGAGGTCCCAAGGCGGAACAGGAGGAGGTCTGGAGGGGTTAATCCTCCTAGCACCCTTTAGAAACCGTACCACCAGGTCGTTTCTTCCTAGTGATTGGCCAGCCACCAGAGCATGATGCGTTGCAATGGCTGCTACATACACTTTGAGCGTGGATGGGGAGCAGCCCACATCCAACAACTCCTGTAAGGAAGGAGAGTAACACAGATACCTCACATGACTCTGGATCAAAAAGTTTTTGAGCACCAGCTGGAAAAACCTGACCACTTCAAAGCATAAAGGCGCCTAGTAGACGGGGCCCTAGCCTCAGAGATAGTGTTTAAGACTTTCTCAGGAAGGTCCCCGGGTACCCGTTTAGGGGCCACACATGGAGGGCCCATAAGTCAGGTCGAGGGTGCCATATTGTCCTGTTGGCCTGTGTGAGGAGGTCTTTCCTGATTGGAACAGGCCAGGGGATTCTGTCTGATAACTGGACCAGCTCTGGAAACCACGGCCTGGTGGCTCCAGAGAGGACTGGGCATCCGCTCTACCTGACCCGTTTGATGACCAGTGGAATCATCGAGACGGGGGGAAAAGCATAAAGGGGGCGGTTGGGCCAGAGATGGGCCAGCGCGTCCCTGTTCTTCGAGAAGAACACTGCGCAGTGGGTGTTGGTTCTTGAGGCGAAAAGGTCGATTTCAGCCTCGCCGAACACACTCCATATCAGACTGACCGTCTGTGAGTTCAGGTACCACTCACCAAGGGGAGTGTTGCCCCGCGAGAGCATATCCGCACCCAAACTCTGAATGCCAGGGATATGCACTGCTCTCAGAGAACTCAGATTGGTCTGTGCCCACAAGAGGAGGTCACTCGCCTTGACATACAGGTTGCCTGACCTGATGCCGCCCTGGCGATTTATGTAGGCCACCACTGACATTTTGTCCGTTAAGACGTGGTTACCTTTGAGGTTTGACAGAAATGCTTTTAGGGCCAAACCAACTGCTTTCCTTTCCAGACCAGACAGAGGCCGGAGGCAGGCTTGCCCTCGTGCAGCACTACCCAACCCAAGTTGGATGCGTCTGTAAAAAAAAACTTTCCTCCTTGAAACTACTCCCATGGTCACACACTTGTGGTACCAGTCCTGAACCCGCCAGGGAATCAGGGTCCGTAAACAACCGTGATTCACCATGATGCGCCGGTTGCCTGACTGCCATGCATGGGTTGGCACGCAGCGTTTCAGCCAGTGCTGCAGCGGGCGCATGCGCAGTAATCCCATACGGAGTGCTGATGATGCTGCTACCATGAGACAGAAGTTTCTAAAATGTATTTAGGGGTATTAAAAACCACGTCTTGCCTTGAATGAGGCTGCTAGCGTTCGCACAGAAGAGCGCACACTCTCGTGTGAGCCGCGCCGTCATCGTCATAGAGTCTAAAACTGTGCCCAAAAAGACCACGCTCTGGCTGGGGGTCAGTTTGCTACTGGTAACAATGATTTTGAGACCCAGACATTCCAAATGGCTGAGAATCAAATTCTTGTGTGACAGTAGCTCGGTTCTCGACTGTGCCAGCACCAGCCAGTCGTCGAGATAATTTAGCACGCACACTCCCTGATGTCTCAGGGGAGAGAGCACTGCATCTATACACTTTGTGAATGTACGGGGTACTAGTGATATACCGAACGGCTTATATATTGATAATATAATATCAATATATATATATTATATATATATGTATATATATATATATATATATATTATATATAAGCCTGACCCTCAAAGGCGAATCTCAAGAATGGCCTGTGACGAGGGTTTATCTGAATGTGAAAGTATGCATCTTTCAGAATCATTGTAAAAAAAACAATACCCCAGGCAAACTTGCGCGAGGATGTGTTTGATAGTTAACATTTTGAAAGGCTGTCTCATGCTGTCTCATGAGTCATGAGAGCCTTGTTCAAAAGTCTCAAATCTAGTATGGGTCTGAGACCGCCGTCTTTTTTCAGGACTAGAAAATAGCGGCTGTAGAAACCCGAATGTTTTAGTGCGGGGGGGACTAGCTCTATCACCCCTTTTGCTAACAGATTCTGTATTTTGGAGCGAAGCACGTGACCCACGTTGCTTCTCATCGAAGGCTCGATATCCGCCTGAAATTTTGGGGGTCTGCGAGCAAATTGGAGCGAGTAGCCTCGCTTTATATGCGTTTGATGTGCTCCAAACAAAAGCATAAGCGTTTACCGCATCTTGCCCTGTCATACTTTGAGAAATACATGTGCTGTTTAAAGCTTTTGAGACAAGTGTTCCTCAGTGCATAACTTATATTTTACTGTTATATCCTTATCTGTAAATTAAGTCTAAGTCCTGCAAGTATTTCTATTTAGCATATTCCGACAATAAGCGAGTTTCTGTTAAACTGCACAGACTTCAATAACCAAGCATCAGTGCGCGTGTGCGCGCATGTGCGTAAGCGACAGAGCGCAGTAGAACAGGAGTGCAATAATTCTGGCTAAAATATTTATTGTAAAAAAATTAAGTATAGGTTTAAAATTCTACATTCACCACAAGTAATCATTTTTATAATAGCAGTAAAGGGATTGTTACTGGAATAGCCAATTAGTGTAGTATAATTACTGTGTTCAGATGATTTAATCTTTTATTAAATAGCAGCTGTTTTTACAAGGTTTGCTCAGATCGATATCTACATTATTTAACAACAATACTTTAAAATAGTAAATTTTCTGTTAGATTAAAACAATGGTTAGTTGCAGCCCTAGCTGAAGGTGACAAACACTCTACCATTCACTTAAACATGTTAATATTATTTATATACTGTTATAATATTTATATAGCTTTCCTTCACCGCAAACTAAACACAGTAACGAACAATGACGTCGATTTTAACCATATCAATCCGAGCGCGAGTCCGATGATGAAACACTAGAAGAAGAACCATTCATTCAACCCGAACCTCCATCGCAAGGACGACTCGAGCAGGATGTTTCAGTGATTCACTACTCAGTTTGAGGTACATTATGAGATGTTGCTATTCCTCACCATCAGCATTAACAAGTGCATGTCCATCAACCAATTATTTTACTTGTACTAATTTATTTACAGAGTATGTTTCTAATATATTGCGGTGAACACATGGAAACTGTATCAATAACAGTGCATGTAGGCTATGCAATTATCACATTAGCCGAGCTCTAGCATGAATGACTGATGTAACAAACATTGGTAAAACAAATCTTGTTCCATGCTTAATCTTTCCTCAAAGTAGTGAGAACGACAGACAATCTGCATTAATAGACAGTTTTATGTAATAGTGGCCCACAGCTGATTACTGATTAGCTGACTCTGCTATTTGAGAAGTAGTCGTCAGTAAAATAAAGATAACAGGAAAAGTTTAGGATTATACTGCTGTAGTATCATGGTAAAGATAAATTTTAACCACAGATTCTTCACATGCTCGTCCCTAGGCAGTGGAAAAAAAATGTCTTTACCGCCACATTGTAGAGCACAGCGTCTCCTCGACACGATGCTATCCAGTATCCACAGGACTTTAAGTTTCCCTGGTGTCTGCGCGCGCAATAAGTTGACTCAGAGCCAACTCTTACTTTTGAAAGACAATAACTTTATATACGGTTATAACTGTAACTTTGCAAGATGTTTTCACTCACTTAGAGCTAATATTACACACTACATGAAACGTTATTTTCAAAAACCCACAATAGGGGCCCTTTAAAGGCATATGGAACAGTATTAATAACTACAACATTAGAAGAACAATTTTATTTTGTGTAGCTCTTATTAGTGGCTATACTAGTGGCTGTTTGTTCGCCTATTAGTAATAGCCACCTTCTTTTTGGTTCATTAGGCCTAGTCAACAAATGCTTGGTAAACACTGCAAGTGTAAGTAGTCATATATCACATTTCAAGTTTATTTCTGTAATAACTTTTCTCATAATTTTTTTTTGCGGTACTACCTTCTTTGCCTTCTCTGTCAAACGCCCAGATGCACGCATAAAAACACACAAACAGCGTCTGTGTTAGTTTACACCTGGCATACAGGTGTATGGGTCTGTCCTAAATGTCCTGACTAATTGGCAGCGTAAGTGCTACTGACGGCAATATGGCTCAGTGAGTCTGTTCACCGTCTCTAAGATCCAGTCACCGCAGAGAAGCTCACTCGCGGGACAGATGGAGTCTGCGGTGTCACCTGCTGACGTCATAACAACAGATACTCAACAGTAGCAGCCTAAGACTCCAGCAGCGCATGCCCCAGAAAGCATCATGGGAAACATTATCGCAAACAGCTGTTTGCTGAAAGGTCTGAAGGTATGGGAGATTTTCCATGTGCAGATTTTCCCAAACAGAACCAGGGGGTTTCAAAACCACAATCAAACAGCATATAAAAGAGTCAAAATAAACACAAACCAAAGACAAGTGTGAAAATACAATGTCAACAGTAACACTTTAAAGTAAAGTTAAATTTGTTAACATTAGTTAATGCATTAGGTACCATTAACTAAAAAAAAATTTATGCAGCTTTTATAATTCAAGGTACATGTTCATTTATACATGTACAATTGCTCATTTATAATTAACAACTTTTAATAACACTTAAGTTATACACAAAATGTATTACTATATACATATATGTAGAAAATAAAACACATTTAGATTAATAAATGCTGTAAAACTATTGTTAAACTAATATTAATCTCCTGATGTTTTTTAATAAATTTTTTACATTTTATTACTTGATTGCTAAGATTTATCCAAATTACTGCAGATGCTTATTCAGATGGTTTGCAGTAGTTTTCAGAGAGAGTTTGTAAATGCATATCTGTATAGATGCCAATCGCTTAAATATGTTAACTTAACATATTTTTCTGTTCAAGTATATCTGTTCAGTATATTATTACCCACAATAGCTTTATACATTAAGGCTTGCATCTGTCTACAAGCGTAGTTTCCCCATTCTTTTAATTCGCCTTTTGTAAAAATATGATCAAATAACCTGAAAAACAAACAAACAAACAAACAAACAGCTATTTAGCCAGGTTTTCTAACAGTTTTTCCCAGAGGGTGGGTCAGTGTGTGTCTACCACTGAACAGACTTCATTAATGTGAGGTAATTATGCATCCTCAGTCATAGTGTGAGGGGAAGTGGGGCTATGATGTTAAAGAGTTAGTCATTAATACCCTGAAATAGTAAGTGAGGCACGCTCGCTCGCACAACACTGATTCTCATGTGCATACAGGTGGTTGATGTTTAAAGGGACACTTCAGGATTTAGCATTAAGCTTTTTATTAGTAGAAAACCTTTATGCAGACGCCATTCATTGTTTACATGCACACCTTTTATTTCAATCAAACTGAATTCATTCTGATTGGTGAATCTGAATGTAGTGTTTACATGAACGTTAAACAAGTGATTGGTTGATGTGCGTTTTAACATTGCTAAGAAAATTCCCGCACATCCGTGAGAGATCCGAGACCGGTGCGTCTCACAGGTGTCGCTCATCAGTAATTACGCCACCGGCCTCGTGCCGTTCTCCCGCGGCCCTCAGTCTCGTCCTGCTCGCCACAGTAAACATAATGAATGGCGACTGTAGAACACAAAAGCCGAATCCTGGACATTTTGGGCAATCTCGAAAACCCGGACAGACTCATCACGGAGACTTACTAGTAACCTAGACTTGTTGTTTAACTACTGCACTCTGTTACCGGTAGGCGTGGTCTCCTAGGGCAGCGAAGCAAGTGCATTCTGGGAGTTCCTAGTCTAGAAAGTAGGGCTGGGTAAAAATATCGATTCATCAATGCATTGCAATTATTTGTTGCTCAATTCAATATCGATTCATCAAATCCAATGAATCGATTCAGCCCACCAGCCAGTGGCGGCGCTGTGGGCAACACTCTAGTGAGAGCGTTCAGCTTTGTACAAGACGCGCTTTACCAAAACAGCAAAAAGGCGGACAGCAGCTGCACTCCGTTCAAGCCTGCACCACCAACGTTAAAGGAGAACTCCGGTCAATTTTAACATTGAGTTCATTTTTTTGTATATTTGGAGTGCTGTCAGTACAGAGAACAACGACAAAATCTGTGTTGCCTACACCGTGTTATCCTCTTTTTAAAATGTGCACCCTGTTGACTTCAATGTGGCAAATTTCAAACCTGCTTTTAGCCTCTTAACATCCTTGATGTGTCATTACAAGTTCACAGCCATGTGAGTGATTTTATTGACACGGTGAATCTGACTGCAGTAGATGTGAAAGATATGAATAAAAGTGATGTTAATTCAGCCAGCTCACATACCTGTATTTACTTCCTGTTTTCGGTCGAAGTCCTCAGTAGTCGATTGTCGAGTTCGCGCGCGCGATCATTGGTAACTAAGCAACAGTGGAGACTCAGACTGTCAGCCGATGACGGGTCTGTGTGGTGTTCTGAGAATATCAAATGGATAGTAACTCCACTGTTGCTTAGTTACCAATGATCGCACGCGCGAACTCGACAATCGATCAATACAGTGTTATTTATTGTGTTGACAAAATAGCACTTTGTAATGTTATAATATCTATGGTTGCACTTTTTTTATGAGTATGCACATTTTGTGCTTCTGTTTACATTTCTTTTATAACTTGAATGTATAGGAAGAAAGAAATATACTTTCTACTACTTACAGTTACATGCACTTTAGAGGTGTTAATAAAGCACCTGTTTGTTACAGTTGTGGTTTGTATTCAACACATGTACAATATTGTACATGTGTTCTGGTAAATAAACCATGACAGGAAACATGCAGGGGTCAATTTGTTCTTAAAACATTGGTAATACTGCACATTATTTAAATATACTCAGGTACTTAATTACTTGTTTATTTACTTCGATATTAATTACTTGTTTATTTAATCGATATCGAAGCCAATAAATCAATATCGAATCGAAATCGAATCGAAGCCTCAAGAATCGAAATCGAATCGAAGCCTCAAGAATCGAAATCGAATCGAATTGTGAAATTCCTAACAATACCCAGCCCTACTAGAAAGCTCCAAATTCAAAAATAATTTCACATTTCTTCTACATAAATGACCCATTTTAAATACACACTCATCTTTCCAGAGGTAAAGTATCCCTTTAAGCATGAAAGGCTAGAAGTGGGAAATAAATCTCAACAAACGACAAAAATCTGTTTTGCAAAGGACAACTAAACTGTTTGTATTTTAACATCATTTGTTACATTTTTACTGGCTCAATCATGAAACCACATTTCTTCTCTACAAATGCAGAAGGAACATATCTTTTCTGAAGGAAACATCTGCATACTAATTGTCATTAGTCTACTGAAATCGATGTCCAAATAATTGTTTACACAAACTTAACAATATAATGAAACTATCTGTTACCCATTTCTCTGAAATAAAATGAATACTGTTAAACCATGTACATTATGCATGGCCTTTTGAGTTTCTAAAAACCTTATTTGTATAGTGAACTCATTGTCATGTTCATTAAGCCAGTTTGAGATGATTGGAGCTTTTTTGATATGGTGCGTTATCCTGTTGGAAGTAGCCATCAGAAGATGGGTATGGTCACTGTGGTCATAAAGGGATGGACATGGTTGGCAACAATACTCAGGTAGGTTGTAACATTTAAATTATGCTCAATTGGTACAAAGGAGCCCAAAGTGTGCCAAGAATATACCCTCCACACCATTACAATACCACCACCAGCCTGAACCGGTGATACAAGGGATGATGGATGTTGTTTACTTTCATGTTGTTTACTCCAAATTCTGACCCTACCATCTGAAGGTCGCAGCAGAAATCGAGACTCATCAGACCAGGTAACGTTTTTCTTATCTTCTATTGCCAAATTTTGGTGAGCCTGTGTGAATTGTAGGCTTATTTTCGTGTTCTTAGCTGACAGGAGTAGCACCTGGTGTGATCTTCTGCTGCTGTTGTCCATCTCCTTCAAGGTTCGACATGTTCGACATTCAGAGATGCTCTCCTGCAGACCTTGGTTTTAACGAGTGGTTATTTGAGTAACTGTTGCCTTTCTATCAGCGTAAACCAGTCTGGCCATTCTCCTCTAACAGTATCGCTAACGGAACTGCAGCTCACTGGATACTTTCTCTTTTTTAGACCATTTTCTGTAAACCCTAGAGATGGTTGTGCGTGAAAATCCAAGTAGATCAGCAGCTTCTAAAATACTCAGACCAGCTAATTTTGCACTAACCATGCCATGCTCAAAGTGACTCACCTTTCATCCCCATTCTGATCCTCAGTTTAACTTCAAGTATACTCAATTAACACAATAACAATATAATTATGAACTACTTCAAATTAGTTTTATTCATATTTTACTCATTTTTTATTCACTATCTTCAGTATATCTTCAGTATAAAACCTTGGACACAAAACAACTGCCATATCAACAACCCATAAACACAAACTGACGACAAACTACATCAGAGAGTTAGGAAATTTTGTAATTTGCTTTTGCATTTGACATCTACAAATTTCACGAGGCATAGTCCAGAAAAAGTACAAAGACAAAACAGATCAAACTAACCAAGAGGAATTGGAACAAAGGGCATTGTAAAGGCAGCCCTGTAGTATAAAAGAGGGAAGATGTCTGATAATGAAAGATGATCATGCAGGTAACATAACGAAGGTCATAAACAAGGAATAACGGCCAATTAATGGCCCCCAAGACAGAGGTGTGACGTGGCAGAAATGCAGGTCTGTTACTGTGGTTGTTTAATGGACCATTCAATGCCAGAGGTTATGATTCAGGGGAAAGGCCTTCTTCTTTTCCTCACACGTTCAATGATCTTGGTTCCTGAGTTGTGTGTGCTTCATTAAGGCTACCACAAAAGAGGCCACTGCCTCCAAGACCATAAAATATTTACCAACAAGCTCTCTCTCTCTCTCTCTGAGAGCTAGCCTCAAGAGAGTGCCAGGTAAGTTTACCTATCCGTTCAGGAGTACCACATGATACAGCAGGTTACTAATTTGGCTTCATTTTACATAAATGATGCCATCACCTCTACTGAAGTACACTCCCACCGGTGAGCAGCTAGAACAAGTAGCACAAATGCAGTCGGTATTAAATAAAGTCTCTAATCAGACTGCTATACTGCCTGCTTAGATCTAACTGAAACCAACACAGTCCCGCACTAGCTGTTACCCAGTAAAAGGAATTTTATGACCAGTAATGAGGTTACTAGGCCACAAAGCAGACACTTTCTGTGTGGTCTCGCTTCTCAAGTTCTGCTTCCTGTGAGGGAACGGATGGAATCAAGCTCTGTTCCCACTTTTATGGCCAGTGTAAATCAAGGCTACAAGGCTTTGTATGAAAATCCAAAACCACATTTAACTACTGGTGGTAATCAACAAACAAATGTATTCAACCAGGAAATATAGCCAGGGAAAATGACATCATCAGTGAAAGTCCTGTTGTGGAGACTCACCTTGACGATAGGGTGTCCCCCAGACGCGGCTTTGACAGCCCCTCGGCTGCCCTCTGTCTCATAATGGGCTCTGTGATGAGCTTTGGGGTGAACCTCAATCTTTAGTTCATACTGCCCATACTGATTTGGCAACGGCCAGTCCAGGGGAGGTAGGGATGATGCCCTGTACACAGACCAAGAGCAACATAAACGGAGCAGTTACACAATGCATAGTGATGGGTCGTAGATATTGTAAAAAATTAAGACATACAAAACAAGATTAATTATTGAGCAGCTATGCAACATTTTAGGATGCATCGATTTCATGTTCTTTTGCTTGTCACAACCACAGAAAGTCAACAAATCTTATTTTTCCAGGGTTGGTGCTGGTCTCTGCTAAAATCGTGCAGCTGTGGTGTGCGTGTGCCACAATGTCTTTCGCCATATGCCTGTCCACTGAGATACAGGACAAATTAGAACGTTCTCAAAGAAAAACAAAAATGATATTTTTAGCTGTGAATTGGATGTAAAAATATGTTTTTAAAATTAGGAATAAGACTTGTTATCAAAGACCATGATTACCTTTTGTAAGGGCAGGTTAAATGCTAACAGTCACTAACATGCAGTAGTAATGTAAAAAAAAATTTTGTGTCGTTCCAAACACAGAAGAATATTTTGGTAACCGAACCATTTTAGTTATCATTGACTTGTTGTTTTTGTTTGTTTGTTTTTACATAAAATAAGACATTTCTAAAAATATATTCTGTAATGTTCCACAGAAGAAAAAAGTAATGTAGGGTTGGATCAAAATTAAGGTGAATGAATGCTGACCAAATTTTTATTTTTGGGTGAACTATCCATTTAAGGATATACAAAACTATGTATTTTCTAAATCAACAAAAAATGTTTTAACTGATTTTGTTTTCACAGATTTTTGTCTTAGTCTAGCTCTCTAACACATCCTCTAACTTTCCTGATCTCCCCTCTCCTGTAATATGACATGTACATGCCCTGCTGTCATGGTAACGTGAGATGGATCGTCAGGGGAAATTTGAGAAGGCTGTGTGTGACGGTAGTGACCTAACGATAGTGGCCTAGTGGCCTGAGGAAACCAAACAGCTTTACTTGGTGAAAATGTACACTTGCCTAATACATGCACAACTGCGAAACACAAAAATGAACAAGGAAAAATATTTAATCTTTATCCTTAGTATACACGTATGACACTAAACAGGATTATTACCTTACACATTTAAATTTTACATATTAAACAACATATTTTAATATATAATATTAAATATAGTGCAGGAATTGAAGATTAGATGCAGAGACACATTTATGCTGCCAAGTGTAAATGGAACCGTTTTACCAAAACGGATATCTATAAGATCAGTTAAAAGGCATGAATGGCCAGATGTAAGGCCCAAATAGGTTCTGCACTATTTCATTATGAATATTTAAAATATGTTTGTGTATTTATACATCTATAAATAAAAATGGCACTTCATGAAAAAAAGGTTGCCCACCCCTGCTTTACACTTTTCTGCACCACTACCATTCAAAATGTTGGGGTCAATAAGTTCTCCCCCCCGGGAATTTTTCGGGAGAAGTTCTCTTGTGCGAATAAATACAAATAATCTATGCAATTATTAGTGAATGAGACCCATTGTCCATTTAATACATTGGCCAGTTCAAAGAGTGGGCAGGTGTGTGTCTTCATCTGAAAATAAGTTGTGTTTAGCTGGCTGTTCTAAACTAAACCCACTATAGACTAAAGCTCAATGCTGTGCCAACTTCATCAACTCTGCCATAGCACTCCCATCTGTTAAACCAGTCAAGCTTCTAGATCTTTCTATTGGTGCTGACTGATAGAGCACTCAGCACACACACATTCACATACAGGTCCAATGGCAGACAGCAGAGCTCTGAGCTCATATAACAGGGATCAAGTATCATTTCTCTTTTGTATGAAGGTACAGCTATAAAGATGTTAGTCAACACTGCTCCTACATGTTGCTTTGCTGAACGTTTCTTGACATGTTTGTGAGAAAGAGGTTGTATGACTTTGTGCTTTTTCATATGTGACTGTTTTGCTGTACGTGGAACCAAGTGTGTTTACTATAAATTGTGGATTATTAATGAAGGGGCCTGACTGAGATAAAAAGTGTTGTGTTGGTGCGGTCGATAACAGAATGACTGTGGGTAGGGACACATTTGCGACCCACAGCCACACGCTCTCTTTACTGATTTATGGTGACAGAGGCCAGGGCACACACATAGGCGTCTTCATCTGACTAGCACACACACATACATACAACCATTATCTGATGCTCTGATATGGATAGCAGACACAATTATAACTCTTGGTATTCATTGGCTCATGCTACTCTAAATGTATATTAGCCCTCTGGTGTTGCTCTTTAATTTTATATATATTAAAAAAATTGTTTAGAATTTTTTTAAATAGCTACTTCATCGGAATAGTGTTGCACGATATACCGGTACTAGAAAGGTATCGCGATACCCAGCTATTAAAATCGGTGAGATAAGAAATTTTAAGAGTGACAGCACTCTAAATAATAAGAGCAGTATTTCTTTATTTTACGTCGATGTGTGACAGCCGGAGTCAGGATGTGTGTGCAGAGCTCTGCTTCCACTGTTTTCATTCACTAAACAACGGCAGCAGAACAGTAATAAAATAAATAAATAAAAAACTAAAAAAAAACTATTTTTTAATATAAATATAAAAAAAAAGGCTCAGACCTGAAGCGCGCGCACAAGCCTTTCACATAGCATGCGTAAGTAGAGTAAGTAAAAATGTAAGTCCTGGCAAGTATTCACGTAAACAGAGTCAACTAGTGAATGTAAACCATTTGTAAAAATAAATCGTATGTGTTCCATTGGCCTACGTGCAGGTATTTAAGGGCCGGACCAGCAGCCTAATATTCTGTGTAATTAATGTGAATGAAACAACAACAGAAATAGACAATCACCCAATGCTTGTCTGTATAAATTTGATCTATTTATTAAGAATCAGTCTATAGTTAATTTATAGAATGAAGACTTTATTTTTTCAGCTACAGTACTAGGTCTATTTAACAGTAGCGTTCAAAAAAGAAATTAAGCATTGTTTATTTTATTTGTCTCATAGTATTTGTCATATTGTTTGTAATTTGCTTTTTTGCTTATTTTAAATAACAAAGATAACATTAAATTAAATATCTACATTGTAATGATAAAATTACATTAAAAAAAAAATTCAATAACTCGTTTCATGAAATAAGATTTTGGTCATCCTAACCAGTTCAGAATTGTGTAAGGTTAGCAAATGTTAACATGATTGATAATAATGTCAATGTTGCAAACATCTTTGTAAGGACGTACACTGGCATGTAATTTTTATTATTTATTTTTAATAAAGGGGAGGGAATGGTCAAAAAGCAGGGATTATTTAAAAAAAATATTTTTTTTTTATTAATTTATAAAACAAATGAATTGTAAGTTTTGTCATATTTTTCAATTACTTTTACTGTTTTCGTTTTTTTGCCATGGTATCTATTCAGTATCGGTATCGAGGTATTTTAGTCTGGTATCGTATTGAACTCATAATTTTGGTATTGTGACAACACTACATCGGAATGGTACGAAGCGACTTATGGTCATACTAGTGTTATTAATGGGAAATAGAAAATTATGAAAAAAAATAGCAATTTTTAGGGGTACAATCAACAAATCAGCCACGAATGCCACAAAACAGTAAAGTGGTGACTCTAAAATATCAAGAGTGCAAAATAGAATCACTCCACCCACCCCAACCCCAAATGAACTTGTGTGACTGTAACACAAAGCAAGTTTTTGCAAATGCGTGAAATAAAAGAAATAATTTAGCCACAACGCAGTAAAAAAAAAAACAGCAAGGAAGGGGTTACACTCGAAAACATCACTCGAGTATTTTTTTTATTTTTTATTATTATTATTATTATTTACAATGGGAAAAACTGTCCATAATAGCATAAATATTAATTATTAACAAAATTCTCTTAAAATCTAAAAAGGAAAATATTATTGAACAAAAATATATTACATTGATTTTACTGAAAAACAAATCATTTTTTTATATTTCAGTAGTTCGGCCACTTTTGAACGTGAACACCACAAGCGTGACTCTGAAATGAACAATACCAGAGGGTTAGCTCTGTTCTAAATGTGGTGCGCTACCTACCTAGAAATTATTGCTTCTGAAATAAAGGGATAATCATGCTGCCTTCTAAGATTGTTTTTTCGCCAAATTAGAAAGCAACATCACAATATGTTCTCCACGTTTAAAGGGATCATTTACTTATCCTCATGTCATTCTGACTTTCTACTGTGGAACATACAAGATGATATAAGATGAAGAATGTCTTAAATGTTGTTTTGTCCTAAAAACAGCTGTAGCTCTATTTAAAAGTTGGATATTTCCATAAAGTATTTTTATATGCCCTGTGTGATTTTTGTGCTTATAATATTGACTTATAATGATTTTCCATACTTATTGTATTTTATAAAGTTGTGATGCCTTAAATGACTTGTAGCATTTAAATGACAAATTTTTTGTGTTTTGTTTTATTTATTTATTTAGACAAAATATAATAGGATTTTAATATCTGCCATTTAATGCTTATTAGAGATAAAATAAAAATAATTATTGGTATCGGCCATGTCTAACTGAAAGTTGAGTCTCCTATGCGTGTAAGGAGCACTATTTGTGTGCTCCATCATGTGAGTGACCATTAAAAAAAAGTTGCCAAATCAGTCACATGATGTTCTCTGTCAGTTTAGATGCTGCCTTAGAGAGCTAATGTCAACACACATGAACACCTGTAAGAAAGAAGCATTATAGAGCTTTATAAAGATGAACTCTATAATGGTCGCTCTTACTTGTGTCTCTTCAAAGCAGAGGAGGGGTTTTACCTGAAAATAGGTGTGTGTCCTGGTTTGGGTTTGTTCCATGTGAAGTGAGATGGGACAGAAAGAAAATGCTCTCCAGATCCATCCTTCTTTAATCCGTGCATGGCATCCTCACCAGGTGAGTCAAGCAAAGGAGATACATTCCCAGAATCATCCATGCCCATGTCGCCCTTCCCTGTCTGGATTGCTCCTGTACAGTCCTGGGAGGTCTTCCTGGTCTTGGAGGGGATGTCAGCCTCAGAGGGACAACATTGGAAAGGGGACATACCCATGGATGGGCTTCCTATCCAGGTGTCTTCGGTCACGCTGCCCCTGGGCGAGGGGCCGGGAGTGGCAGTCGGGGAGTGATGGGGTGATAAAGAGCCCAGGCAGCATATATCAGCGCTGGAGTGGCGTCTCTTCCCACAGGGCGATGTCGGGCGTGAAGAGGGCCGTGAAGGTGAACGTGGGCTCAGCCAGTTCTCATCTGTGACGCTGGTACGGGGCGAGTGACAGGGCGACTGGCGGGGCGAGAGAGAATGGCCGTGTGAGTGAGAAAGGGAGTGAGTGAAGGCCTGGTGATGATGATGATGCTGCTGTTGCTGTTGCCATACTTCCTCCTGTGGTCCAGCCTGCGGAGAGCAGCCAGGCGAAGTGAGCGGTGAGCCCAGGGTAAAACGTGCCGCTGCTTCATTTAGTTCCGAATCCACATCATCGTACACATGTGAGATGGATTCGCAGGACGATGCGTCTGAGAACCAGCTTCGCGAGGAAAGGCTGCTACATGGACTGGGGCTCAGGGATGAATCTCGATACGAGTGATCTAGAGGCAGGTATAGGTGGTCTCGAGACAGAGGTCTGTCGTGGTAGTCTCCATCCGGACCCTTTGCTCTCATCTCATCGTCACTGGCCTCCATCTCCTGCTGGCAGCTTGGGGAAATGGAGGTGATCTGGATGCTGGGACATTCAAAGGCCTTTGGTGGCCCGTTCCCTCCTCCACCCATCCCTGTGGGTGTGTATTTTGAGTCCTGATGCTCATAGCTTTGCTCATAGGTCTTTTGGTGGGCCTGCAGGGAGGGGGAGGTGGCAATGAGTTGGGCTGGGGGTGGGCCTCCATGACGCTGGAGACTGTGTGATTGGTTCACCAGTAAAGGAGGTTGGCCCACATTGAGGATGTAAAATGAGGTGTTATCATCCGTTTCTAGATCTAAAAATAAAACAAAACAACACAAATCAAAAACAATACATATACAATACATGACGTCAATGTGGAAAAAGCTACATGCCCAGAACAGCTGCAGTTGCAAAAACTACGACTTGGTGGTGCTCACAAACAGACTATTTTGCTAAGTGACAATGAAAAGCAGAGGAAGAGTCTGGAACCGGCTTGTTTGCCTTTGTACTCTTGTATTTGCCGTTGCTTCATTAACACCATAATGAATACAAAAATCTGAACGGCTGTTAAAAAACATGTAAAAACTGTTTGACTTCCTTTCTTCTTCATGACAAGCGGGTGTCAGAAACATAAAGCTGTGCACTGCTGTCCTTGTAAAAGGCTGTATTTCTGCTTTTCTATATGTGCTACCTGCTGTAAGACAGTGAATTTGCATTGTGTTTCAGACCGTCTGCAAAAAAATGTTGTCGCATAAGTCTAAACAGACAGATTGCATGCAAAAATCAAAACCGAATTTTTGTGCAGAACATTTGAGTTGCAGTGAACAGACCTTTAATGTGCCATATACTTAATGGTCACATACATACATAAATATAATAAAAGATTAAATGCAAAATATGAAATAATAAAAAGTTAAAAATGGCTTATATTTACACAAGAAGTGGGCGATATGATTGTCATTTCTATCACAGTTAAGCTAGTTTTCCTGCACCCCTTTTCAGTGGCAATGCAGTGGTAGAGAGGTTATGCATTAGAAACACACTTGTTTGGGAAATTAATTTCTGAAATGATTCAAAACAGCACAAGCACTCTGAAAAAGCACATTCTACAGTTTTAGGGTCTGAAAACCAAACTATGGTACTCAGTACCATCATAGGCAGGAAGTGTGCATGAAATAAGTCACTCACAGAAACTGCATAACGTTTACAGTGTAATTGCTTGTATAACTAACACATAAATAATTACTGTCTATTGAGGCACTTCAAGGTCTGCGTCTGTCTGCTGATAAGGGAGATGAAAGAGAACAGGCTATTTTCTCTCCTCTCTCTCTCCTTTATTGGACTGCTGTTCTGATAGCCTTGAAAAGGAAAGACTTGGGCTAGTTACAAACAAGCCACTGGGGAATCTGCAGACACTACAACACTAGCAACAGGTTAACAATAAGAGTGTTATAGCACAAACGGTACTGATATATCAGTTTCAGCGCAAGGGGAAGGTAGGGGTGAGAAGAACAGAGAGAAGAGAGAGAGAGAGAGAGAGAGAGAGAGAGAGAGAGAGAGAGAGAGAGAGAGAGAGAGAGATCCATAGAGCCTGATCCATTTAGAAGCGGATATAATGAGACAGAGCCGGTGGGTTAGTCAATGGGGAGAATTTTGGGTGGGGTGACAGATGGGCTCAAATCCAGAGAGGAATAACCCGTGCACATGTCATCTATCTCAGGATGTGCGCAAAAAACACACGGGAAACAAATTCGCACATAGGCGTATGCTTTGGCCTGTCACCACATAGAGACCGACCTTATTAATAACGGCAGCTCGCACACTCACACACAGATGGCTATTATGCTCTAATACTGTACAGACACACACCCACAGAGCATATTGTGCCTGTGGTCTATTAAAGGTTATTGATGAGCTTCCAGTGACTGGGCAGAGGGAGCCTGACAGGGCCAGACAGCAGTGAGCAGTCAGTGAGATGTGTTTCTACAAGCTGCATTCAGCCCTACAGAGTCAAAGAAACAGCGTTGCGATTTCACAATGCGACGCAATCAGGTCTTGTTAAATATTATCTTGATTCCCCACTGGTATGCTGCTTTGGGAGAAAAGCATTAGCTTAATACATGCATGTAATGAATGTAAATGAAGTCATCATGACCTTTCTCTCACTCTTTCTTTCTATTCTCTTTTGACTGACTCACTCAGTTTTATTTTTCTCTCTTTTATGTTTTTCTACCCCATTTCTCATCTCTCTATTTTTACCCCTTTCTATCCCTCTCCATCTGATCAATTTATTTATAGATGCTCCACACACTCCCTGTCATAAGACATGCCTATTTGTGATGACAGAGCTAGACAGATAGGAAGGGGGACAAACCTACGTGTCACACAAGACTCAACATGCCAATCCAACTGTGAACTCTGACCCTGCGGGAAACAGACCACTGGGAGTTCAGTCTATCAGTCTGACACACACACTGCAGTATAAGTACTAAAACATGTTCAGAATAACATTATGCTACAGCGATCTTCCAATCCAAAAGATAATCGGCAAAGGTAAAACCCTTGTTTTCTTTTACCCACAATTGCTGCAAAGGAGGCTTTGATTAATCCACCGTACGCTGGCTGGCAGTTCATTAGCATAACGCTATGAATAAATGCAATGGTCATGGAGGGATAAAATAAAGGAGAAAAAAGGCACTAAAAGCTTTGAGCATTGGGAGCAGAGGAAAAGCAGGCTGATGATTTGAGTCTGATATAAGGCTCAAGTCGGACATGTAAAGAGATGCTTGAGACGTGTTGTAATGCTAAAAGGTATGCTATTCAATCAACACCCTTTTAGAAAGTATAATGCATTAAAAAACATGACAATCATCCAATTTCAGATGACAGAAGTGTCCCTGTTTATGACCTATATGATCTGAAACAGAAAATATCCAGTGTGCAAGTGGTGAGATAGTCCCTACCCTGCTTCTCAAAGTAGAGGTCTGTGAGGGAAGGGAGAATAACAGAATAACAGAAAATGAGTGATGAGCAATACAACTACCTCTCCAAGAATGGCTTGTTCCCCAAAAGACCTTTCAGACTCCCTAGTGGAACTAATCAATATCATGATGAAAGCAGTATGGCCATCCACTGGCCCCCAGCTCACATGATAAAGATAAATACTGTAATGTGATTGTGACATCTGCATCATCTAAAAGTGGAAAGTATGGAAAACCAGCAGCGATTACAGCAAGTGCTCTGGATTTATTCATGTGATGGCAAATATATATTTTTATCAAACAGCCGCTTAATATTTCTGTAAAAACCATGATACGATTTTTCAGGATTATTTAAAGAATCGAAAGTTAATCAAAAGAACAGCATTTATTTGAAATAGATGTTGTACAATAGATATTTTGTATAATCTTTTGTTAAATGTATTTACAGAACCTCTCAATTTAGTGTATCCTTGCTGAATAAAACTATTAATTTCTTTAATCTTACTGACTCCAAACTTTGTCATATTTCATCTGTGCAGTACAAATACATTGCATACTTGAAGATGATTGTTGCCTTACACACACGCATGCACGCCACGCACGCGCGCAGCCGCGCGCACACACACACACACACACACACACACACACACACACACACACACACAATTAGTTCCTGCTACTTTACATCTGCTGGGAACGTCAGTGAGAGAAAACCTGACCCAGATCAACCCAGAACCATCTGTTGGAAGAAAATGGGGGAAACTGCAAAAGTGTAGTATCATGACTAATATGGCATGCAGTATAGTATAATCTATGATGAGGAAAGTACTGATCTTATGCAGAATGAGGAGAGGAGTCTCAGTGTTGCCTGCTGTTCAGATCCACATCAGACTGGCTATCTGGTTAAATAAAGAGCCCTAAGAGGCTTTGCTGTTCCTAAGCTAATAATAGTGGGAAATCGCTGCAGTGCGCTGAGAAGCACTCAATGCCTTGCCCAGTCTGTGACACTCCTAATACACAGGCTTTCACCAATAAAGTCACCCAGAGGTGAGTCCAACTGTCCCTACCTGCTGCAGTGTGTCTGTGTGTTTGTGTGCATGTTGTGTGGTTTAAGATATCAATATCAGATACAGGATTGAGAGGGAAATCATGTCAACACGCAAAAGTAGGGCTACACAATGTATAGTTTTAACATTGATATCGGAATCTGCACATCCGCGATAGTCACATCTAGGGATGGCTTGATACCACAATTTTGGCTTCGGTACGATACCAGAATCTAATACCTCGGTATCGATACTAAATCGATACCACAGGTAAAAAAAAAAAAAAAAAAGTCTCATTTTAAGTGACACTTAAAAAACACTGCTTGAAACTCTCCACTACCAAATGTGCAAAGAAAAGGTATCAAAATGTACATTTAAAAAAAAAAAAATCAGTCAGGGAACTTTTTTGTTGAAACCCAACAAAGTTGAGTCTCCTATGCGTGTAAGGAGATTACATTACATATCATGTGAGTGACCATTAAAAAAATTTGGTTTTTTTTCAAAAACAGCGGGTTTTTGTTGAACCCGCTGTTCAGTGTTCAATAAAAGACTAAATTAAATCAGTTGAATGATGGACTAACCTGTCGATCTCTGAACTCTTTGAACAAGTCAAGATGAGCAACTGACAAGTCAAGTGCTTCGGCAGATTTGATGTTTGCAGAGTGGTGCATTGAGATCTGTTTCTTTACTTTTCTCATGACTTTTGTAGGCAAAGTAATGCCTTATTTCACTCATACTGCTCTCTCTATTTATTAATTTCGGGCGTGTAGAAATTCGAATGAGCTTCGTTTGATCCATCGTGTTCCTCTGTTGTCACCGTTTGCCGGTTTCGCATGACCCGCGTCAGTTTAGATAGCGCACTGCCGCCTAGCGGTGACCTTCGAAACAGCAGCGCATCAAATACCGAATTGAACAAAATGATGATATTGTACAGTTTGAAATATAATATATACCGGTATTTTTGCAGTACCGGTATACCGCGCATCCCTAGTCACATCGCAGGATGTGCGATGTCAAGTATAGGGATCGTAGTAGATTAATCAATGTTCTTTTTTGATTCATAATCTCCCCATTGCCGGCAGGCACAGAATTAGGGCTGGGCGATAAAACAATAACGATAATTATTGCGATATAATTTTTCTCTATAAAACGATATCAAGAGTTCGATAAATGTTCGATAATGTTTTTGCGCCAAAGTGGAACGAAACTCATTTGAACCGCGCGCCACACGGACCATTTATCCGCTCGGCTCTAAGTCCAAACGGCAGCGCAAGCTCACTAGGGCAGATGTGTTTACTCTGATCTGTCTCGGTCACGAGATCCAGTGAGAAGTGCTTGAATTCAGCGAAGAACACAAATGTCTCAGTGATTTAAACCAGTTTAAAGGCAGATGAAACAGCACTGACGAACAGAACTGCACCACAAACCTGTTGATAGTACAGTCAGCAATATATAATATGAGGATATGCAATGCTAAAGCCTTTATGTTAACAGATCACGTGTTGTGCTAGTCCAATCAATGACATCGCAAATATGCAACTAAGGACCTTAACCCAGAGTTTAGGAATGTACAGTGTGAAAAGTCTGTTTATGAATACCAACATTTTTTGTGAAACATTCATAAACTGCAATTATCTGTGCTTAGGGTAAACAGAACAGAACCAACATGAACATATTGCAGATATCATTCATTTATTTATTTTAATGCACAACATAATTAGAGAATTTTAGTCTGATTCAAGGGGAATCAGAATGCCATACTGACTGACGAGAGGAGGAGCTGGGGATGGAGAAGGGTAATTAGCTCCTAAGAAACACGATAGCTGCTGATAATACTGAAGGAGCTTATATATGCATACAGTGATGGGCGTTAGGGCTGGGTATTGACACAAATTTCACAATTCGATTCGATTTCGATTCACAAGCTTGCAATTCGATTCGATTTCGATTACAATTCGATTCGATTCAATATTGATTATTTTGGATATCAGGTACAATACATAGCAAATTTTCTCAAGGAAAACATATCTTATCTAATTAATGCTGTAAACTATGGGAGTCAGTTGTAGCTTCATTAGCCTACTATAATGTTGAAGGTAAAAAATTAACTGATTTCTATGCAAACACTTAAATTACACTTATTTATTTTTATAATAAGGATGCTATAAATAAAAATATTTAAATGATGTCTGTCATAATAACTTGCCAGATTTATTCAAACATGCATTAAATATTGAAGAACATTAAGATTATAATGCTTTTGTAATATGGTGCATATATTTAGCACAATCCTCCTCCTAGAGTTAATTTTTCTAGCTGACTAACGAGTTTATGGTCACATATGTTTTTTTCTGAGGTAAATGTGACGTTACATGATATGCTGTTTAACTGACGTCTTACCACGGTTGAAACACTGATTGAGCAAATCCATGTGTGAGCATGATACGGATTTCGATAAGTTTGTTTAACTATCTTTTAAACACACTTTCAGATGCTCATTCATTTCTATTTCGCGCTGTAACTGATATTATTAATGCGGAAGAGGAGGTGCTTCTCTTGAGCTGAGCTGCGCCAGAGCGATCTCACGCCACAGCGCCTAAACGGTTTATGTTTTTGAATTTCGTAAGAAAATGGACGTAATTTGAAATGTGAGACTTTATTTCATATCAATAGTAACAAAGCACAAAGATTCTTGCGATTTATTGGATGGAATGCGCGTTACAATGTTCCATTAATTCATCAAATGAAAACAGGACGACTAATCGATTCTTTAGATTTAAGAATCGATATCGGTTCGTAAAAATGAGAATCGATTAATATCGAGAAATCGATATTTTTTACCCAGCCCTAATGGGCGTCGTATTCCTATTGGTAGACGTAGATCAGCTGAGAATCAGCTGATACAAGCTTGACTAACGTGACCTGCCAGAACTGACGCTATGCTTGATTTCACTCATCATTTACTCACCCTCAAGTTGTTCCAAACCTTTATGAATTTCTTTCTACACAAAAGATGATATTTTGAAAAATATTGGTAACCAGACCGTTGATGGGCCCCATTGACTTCCATAGTATGGAAAAATAAATACTATGGAAGTGAATGGGGCCCCATCAACTGTTTGGTTACTGACATTCTTCAAATAATCTTATTTTGTGTTCAGCAGAAGAAAGAAACTCATACAGGTTTGGAACCATTTGAGGGTGAGTAAATGATGACAACATTTTTGGGTGAACTATCCCTTTAAACACTCAAGCTTAATTTAAGAGCGTCCTGCTTTCTTCGATTTTCCATTTTGGCTTCATTTGAAGTCTTGCAATTTTCCTACTTGCACGTGATGTTTTGCTTTTCTAGCTTCTCTCCCGAGTAATTTGTTTTGCTGATTCTTTGTGAAAATCATGTAATAACTCAAGAATTAAGCTTTAGGCCACCGTGAAAATGTCAAAAGCACAAGTACACTGCTATCTTTGACATGAAATACCTTACTTTGAATTTATCCACTGAACCGACAGCCTGTGTGAACTCCTAAGATATGTATGTACCTGCCTCAAAGATGAATTCCTGAATTGCTTACACAACGTCCTGACCTGAGTGCTTGTGAGTGTGTATCATGCAAAAATTGTGCAACCTAATCCGGAATTCCCTATATAGAACACATTCGCATAAACGAAAGGTTTCTCTAACAGAAAATGTGAATGATGAAGACTTTAAATAAGAGCTTTCGCTTGACCGAACAAGCTGCCTTCTAACACAACCTCCTTCTAAGAACTGCTGGCAGAGTGCCGTCACTTCTAAACACTGAGTCTCTGACGCAAACCGCACAGAGCAGCCCACACCTGTAGCACCGACATCTCTGTAGCGCACAACTAGCCGCTTAAGAACACAATGAGACACAGCGGGAGTGTGTGCGCACAACTGAGCGTTTCTGCCTTTGTCTAAGCTTGCATACGAGTGTCTGCACTGTGTGTCTAATAGTCGATGTTGGATGCTAATTCAATTAGACTGAGTTGTAAGTGTTTTCTTTTGGTAGTGGTAATGAATTCACACAAATTAC
Organism: Semotilus atromaculatus; assembly: GCA_031834385.1. Classification (NCBI taxonomy): domain Eukaryota; kingdom Metazoa; phylum Chordata; class Actinopteri; order Cypriniformes; family Leuciscidae; genus Semotilus; species Semotilus atromaculatus. Next base: position 18,631,583 of record JAULUF010000009.1, on the reverse strand, counting down.
TTTTCTATTATCTGCAGGGTTTTTCCTGCAAAGACAATTATGAGGCGGCCGCCTCCATCAAATTTCGTACCGCCTCCGCCTCTCGACAAAACTCGGACAGACAGTCAGTCACGTGCTCATATACACTTTTTCTACCAGGATGGTTCCGTTGCGGTTCCCGCTTGTGTCCATTCTCAAACCTTATAGTTTGAGGGCAACAAACGGGTATTTTTAACGTAGAGTCCTGTAGTTCCAGGTCTTTCTAGTAGCTATCAAGTCTGTTAGCAAGCTAGCTGCATAACTATGGACTAGTATTAACTCCAAGGTAGCTAAATTGTGTAAACCAGACAAGGTTTTTTAAGATAATCGAGCAGTAATAATTCCTCCGTAAATAATCTATACTGTTGGGTCATCTCTGGTTCTCATTGAAAATAGATATCACAAACCTCAAAACAACCTATCACACACTTTTGTTGTTGTTAGCAAAATACGACAGCTGTTACTGTGCGTTCACACCGCCACCGGCGAAATCGTCAAAGTGCTCGGGAGTCATTCATTTTCAATTAATTTTGCCGCTCTCGCCGGCGGCGGTGTGAACGTACAGTTAGCCTAGCTTAGACTCGTAACACAAACAGCTGACTCGCCGAACCAGCTGGTGGCGTTGATTGACGAAACTACAGGGTAACTTAAAGACACGATTAATTACATGATCATACACCCATTGTATTCAAACAAATGTTGAAATTACCTTTGATGGAGTGATGATCACTGCACAGACGTGTATACTGTGAAGGTTGCTTATCTCATCTGGTTAGTGCAACCAATCGCACAACAACTATCTGGCTGTCGTTTACACTTCAAAACACCAACTTTTGTATAGTAAAACTGGCGACGTCCTGCAAGATCCTTGATTAGTTTACCAAGTTTCGTTGCTGGAGAAAGACGTTCTTGCCCGCCAGCCAGTACTTGTGATGTCACGTGCAAAGTATGAATTGAGTGTAATAAAGACACGGAACTCTCATCACGGTAAAACGCAATGAACCTGTCACTCTTTCACTTTCGTTTTCAACAACGTAATTCTCCTCAGAGAAAACCAATCATGGAAAACATATCAGGGCTCGTCATTTAAAATGTACACATTTTTCTCCCGGTTCAGCATGCCCCCGGACCCCCATAGTGTTACGATTTTACCACCTTCGCCTAATTTTGAGCCAGGAAAAACCCTGATCTGGTCCACTGAAAATATTCAACAGGTGAATTTATAATAAAAATAACTGTTAGTTAGTTGCAACCCTACACTGGTTATTTGTGGCCAGGCTCTATAAATAGGTCCCATAATTTCCCAAACTGATTTCTAGAGTAGCGAACAGAGTGGTTTTTTTTCTTCTTTTTTTTTTTACAAATTAAATCATAGCTTTAGGAAGTAAAAAAAAAAAAAAAGATGACTAGTCGTCTTTCCGAGAAGCAAGTACATACTGCTTAGTCGTAACAGACCCAAGACTGATGATCACTCTACATATTCAATTTGCACCTCATGTGATTATTATTTTGGCAGACCACTGCCAGTGCTACTCAGCCACTTCGGTGCTGCGTTTTACAACCGCGGTGGTGTGGTTGGCAAGTTTACCGGCACAGCCCTTAGCTGTTACGATTCCTCGATTACATTTGAGTACTCAATTTGCCCGTGTCGAGTAACCGGTAAAATACCGGAAGTGTCTCATTCCACGGGCAAGAATCCATGAACGGCATTATTAGACCGTTTTCAAAGGCTGCACAATAAATTAAAACCAATTAAAAATCATAATATAGCTCAGTGCTATTGTGAAATCACAAAGGATGCGATTCAGTTAAATAAATAAATGCACTGCGGGTTTCAGGGTGAAGTGCGACACTTTAATTATTTAACACAACGTGCATCATTTCACCAGATTTGTAACGTAAATCATTTATAAACCTAAGCCAACACAGGAGAATACATCAATATGTGCGAACTGTTGTTCATTGTGATTTCAAAATAAAAGTTTAAACCCTCACTCTGAATTTGCATGTTTTGATGTCCACATGTTCTTGTACAAGAAAAAGAAAAAGAAAAGAAAAAGAAGTGACCAAATAATAAAGATTAGGTGGACATTTGAATTAAATGTTGTTTGGCCAATATACAAAGATTTGATCTGCTTTAAAGTGTAACAACAACAATCACCAGACCGTTGAAGACATCTGCAGCCATTTTGTTACAATACATAATGTACATAAGTTGATTGTTTACATTATGTATATTAAATTTTGTATTTTAATAAAATATTGTGTTGTTCCATAAAACCATGATTGATACTTTATATGAACCAATTGTTCAATTAGGTCTAGCTATTTCTCTTACCACAAAAAAATATAATTACTCGCTTAATCGTCAAAACAATTGACAGATTACCCCATTACCAAAATAATAATTAGTGACAGCCCTATTAAATAATGTAATGTACTTAAAATAATATTAAGCAATTTCTACATTTAATCAGAAGCCTTTCTTTAATAATGTTGTATCTTCAAAAAAGGAATTCTGCAATCTTATTTAACTGAAATTGAAAAAAAAAAATTCTTTCAAGGAGGATTACATCAGTTTCTTTGTTTTAACAACATTCACTAGCTTTTTGCATCCTCTTCCCAGTGCAGGCGAATCACTGCTGTGGCCCCAGTTCTGCAGCCAGTTACATCACCAACAAGCTGCGGATGACCACTGTGCTAGGTGATGGAGGCCTAAGCCAACATGAACGTATGTTTGCTTTCTAAATAAAGCTCCCTAATTAAACCATCTCATGCTGTGATAACATTACAGGATAAACAAAGCTCAGCCGGCAGAGGGAACGCCTCAGGTTCATCTAGTCCCAACCTTGTCAATCACTGCCGAAATAGCCAAAGCAATAGAGTTGGTTTCAGATCTTACGTCTGGCCAATTGCAGTTCGCATTACAGAACAGCTTACAATCCCCAGAAATGTAAATAAAGGTCTCATGCCTCTCTTTATGAATCATAAACAGTGCTTTTTGCCTGTTAGCACTGCATCTGAACGGATGATATCCCCTTAGTTCAAAGTGGTTACCAGAGCAAAAAGATTTCAATAGATTTTGATCAGCTGACAGAAAGTCCACTATTTCAGGAACACTTTTGGTTTCACTGCAGCCAAAAAAGAAACAAAAAAACAGGTAAAAAAAAATAATAAAAAATGGAAAACTAAGATATAGCGCCGCAAAGAGTGATGTCAATTAAGTTCACTGATTTTAGCATTTTACTTTCCACATTACTACCTATTACACTAAAATGTTTTTGTGGTCTAAAATACATCTTTTAAGCAGAGGTTGCAGCCATTTACATGACTGAAAGTATATTTTCTGAGGTGAATCAAAATACACTCATCATCTTACCCGCCAAAAGTCTCAGAGCCTCATCTGATATGCCACAACCACATACAAGACACACACACACATACACACACACACACACACACACACACGAGGGTAAATTGTGTAACAGTGCCTTTGGGACCAAAAGAAGGGGAAGAAAGTGAAGCGGTGACTCGTTGGGGAATGAGGGACCTTAGGTACAACGCAAACAAGTGTGAGGGAAGGAAAGACTAGGGGTGAGCGATATGGCAAAAATATAATATCACGATTTTTTTCAGGAAAATCACGATTCACGATTTTATCACGATTCTTTTTCATGTTGGTTTGACTCTTTTGCAAGTGACTGAGCATTAAAGCCAAACTAATGTCCCTATTTTAAAAACAAAGCCTTAGGTAACAAAATATATATAAAAAAAGAATGGCAGACATTTAGGCCAAAGTGGCGAAAAATCATTGTCATTTTTTTGTTATTAAAAATGAAAAACAAAGATACACATTACACATACATAAATATACAAATTAAGTAAACAGTGCTTTTTTTTCAACTACAGTAGGTTTATTTAACAGAAGCAATAAGACTCGAAAGATAACTTAGTCCAAAAACCAGGCGCTGTTTGACAGGCTTTTAGTTCCTGCGCTTCGGGTGTTTGCGCTCAGAAAAGTGCATGTTAGAACAACGCATCAGCACATGAATGACATGTTTAACCGGCAAGGCTTTAAAGGGATAATCGGATGCCCATTTTCCACAAGTTTGTATTATTCTTTAGGGTCTTCATGTAAAATTTATAACATACTTTGGTTAAAATTCCCTAATGGTTGTGTAAAACAACACCTTTTTACTCCCTCAAAAACAGCTTTGTTCACAGTGACCTGTTTCGGTTACACGCATGTCTCTTTAAATGATGTCCCACCCCTCTCTTCCATGGGCATGTCAACACAAGACACTCAAAGTGCTGCCATGGCAGACAGTATACAAATGGCTGAGGGCGTAAATATGCTAATACGGGACGGTCCATCAGTGGTCTATGGAGCTATGATGTCATATTGCTCAGAAAGTGAATGGAGTGAATGGATATTTTTCATTGTATGGTGGTTGTGTCCACACACTGCAATAGCCGCGTTTCCACTATCGGGCCAGTGCGATGATTTGTGATTTCACAGAGATTGCTTAAAAAAAATAACCAGATACCAGCTCAATACATCTATTTGGCAGATGATTGACGAGAGAATAATAGTGTTTTGTAAACACGCACCTTAACGCCACATACAGTACAGTAATGCCCAATGGCGAACACAAAATCTGAAATCAACACTGCCCCTCTACCAAACACTGCAAGGGGCAATTGAATTTTTAGAGCAGTTAATTAAATAATTAGTACATGAAACACACAGACTTATAACTGCAGATATTTAAAATTTCACTTTATAGTTCAATTTTTTTTTACAATGCTTTATCTTCAGACTAAAGCTGTTTTAAGTTCCAAATTTTACTACAATAATTATTTGAAGTTATTTCTTAATTGACTAATCAAATAAATTAATAATATAAATATATTAATGAAAATAGTCATAATATTATAGTTCTCCCACTTGGGAATAATATTTTGCAAGTTCTCCCACTTGGAAATCATGGAGGGGTCTGAAATTGTCATCGTAGGTGCATGTCCACTGTGAGAGACATAATCTCAGGGTTTCTACAAGTATCTTCAAATGAAATTTAATGCCTTTTTAATGCCATTTTAAAAGGTTTTAATGCCATATACGACCCATGACTAACCACGTATATATATATATATATATATATATATATATATATATATATATATATATATATATATATACACACATTTTTTTTTTCTTTTTTTCTGGAACACATAGGTGTAATTTGCGGGTGGGACACGTCGATTGTCCCCACCATTTTTTAAACATCTCGCGGCGTATAGGACGGGTCGCAGGAATGGTGGTGTTTCATTAGTAATATTATTATTAGTGTTTTTGTTGTTGTCATTAATAATTGCTCACACTTGCAAAAGAGAAGATTTGACATGGCACTGACAATTCAACCAAATAAAAAGTGTTTATTCTCTTCCTCTTCTACCGGCACCGTCTCCTCCTCTAATGGGCCCTTTCCTCCACCTTCTCTGGGCCAGCATCCTCTAACACGGCCTTATCAGGGGGCTTTCCTCTCAGGGCGGATGAGAGGATGCTTAATTGCTTTTTACCTGACATCTTTGAAAGACAGATGCAATGATTAATGCATCCATGGCCCGGATATAATTATAAAATATGACATGATTTTAAAAGTGACCTATAACATCGACTATGCAATACGCTTTAATTTATTTAGTGCTTATAAAATTATTAAGCCTATTTGGAGAGAGAGATGTTTATAATGTGACAATATGTCAGTCATCATGTGATAACGAAAATATGACAAGGCCTAGACTACTTGTTCTGAGCAGGTGTTGTCAGTGAACAGGCTGTAGAACTGTTGTCTAAGTTACAGACACTCATAAAAAAACTGATGCTAATTATCTGGGAAACGTTTCTCTAACAGCAGTCAAGTTACCATTGTTTGTCTCAAACAAGTTGTGAATTTTTTGTAACATTAAAACAGGAGATCATGACTTATCTTGAATCTTACCCAGATACAATAGTGCTATTTTCTAATTGGCTAATGTGTAGACACTTTCTTTTTTTTGATTGGCTGATAAGTGGCAGGCTCGACTAGTAAGAACTGCAGGAGACGCGCTTTATTCCTGTCGGTTCCATAGTGAGAGCGGCGCGGCCAGAGACATTTGGGGCGCTGCGGCATATTCAATATATTATAAAGAGTTTTTCAGCGTAAGAAATACAATGTGATCATGACAAAAGACCGAAATGAGTGACTGTCACGCTCAATGCGTGACACTTGAGAGCCCTGCGTCAAAGAGTATAGAAGAACAATATACGTTCTTTGCCTGCGTTCTGTTGTGGCTCGTGCACAACACTTCTCTCGGACGCGCACTTCAATCCGTTGCGGAGAGACTCTTTTTGTTACGGTGAAATCACAAAACATAATGCACACAAACATGTCAGTGCTTGATATACAACCACTAATAAACAATCGGTTTAAAAAAAAAAAAAAAAAAAAAACTTCTTTCTGCGGATTACAACCCAAAACCTCTGACATTCTTGACAAAAGTTCTGCAACTAGACCATTAAAGTACATGCGTGTAACAGTCGGGTCTATTCTCACTACTAGCAACATATATATTATATCTCATTAAACGACAAATTAAACACAATGTACTATTTACATCTAACGCCGATTTGTGGCCGTCACACGGCATATGGGATTTTACAGCGCTGATTCCCATTGTTCCCAACTTTAAATACTCTTTTACAAACGCCGCAAAATCCTTCATCATTTTCACCACTAACAGGCTGCAACCATGCCTTAAAAGTTTTGTTTTCCAGGCACTTTGGCTGGAATTTGCACGTTCCCATTTTTTCAAGGTTCAGACCATGGTTCAGACCTCTCCACCGCTGTACGACAGACCCGCGTCACCTCCGCATCACGGCACTTTTGCTCCGGCCGGAAGCAATTACTAAACTGGTTCCGCGTATTTATCACACGAACGTACATATTTTGCGACAGCAAATACAAATGATTATTTATGAAGGCTATATTCAAATACATTTATATAAAATTCTCTTCAAAACCATAAAAAAATGTAATGCCTCTAAGAATCAAATTTAATGCTTTTTAATGCCTTTTAAGGCCTTAATTTTCGCAAAATCCATTTAATGACTTTTAATGCTTTTTAATGCCCCGCGGAAACCCTGAATCTAAATTAAAAAAAATCCAGAAATCACAATGTATGATTTTTTAACTATTTATTTGTATGATACAGCTGCAAATAAGTATTTGAACACCTGTCTATCAGCTAAAATTCTGACCCTCAAAGACCTGTTACTCTGCCTTTAAAATGTCCACCTCCACTCCATTTATTATCCTAAATTAGATGTTCCTGTTTGAGGTCGTTAGCTGCATAAAGACCCCTGTCCACCCCATACTATCAGTAAGAATCCAACTACTAACATGGCCAAGACCAAAGAGCTATCCAAAGACACTAGAGACAAAATTGTACACCTCCACAAGGCTGGAAAGGGCTACGGGGAAATTGCCAAGCAGCTTGGTGAAAAAAGGTCCACTGTTGGAGCAATCATTAGAAAATGGAAGAAGCTAAACATGACTGTCAATCTCCCTCGGACTGGGGCCCCATGCAAGATCTCACCTCGTGGGGTCTCAATGATCCTAAGAAAGGTGAGAACTACACGGGAGGAGCTGGTCAATGACCTGAAAAGAGCTGGGACCACCGTTTCCAAGGTTACTGTTGGTAATACACTAAGACGTCATGGTTTGAAATCATGCATGGCACGGAAGGTTCCCCTGCTTAAACCAGCACATGTCAAGGCCCGTCTTAAGTTTGCCAATGACCATTTGGATGATCCAGAGGAGTCATGGGAGAAAGTCATGTGGTCAGATGAGACCAAAATAGAACTTTTTGGTCATAATTCCACTAACTGTGTTTGGAGGAAGAAGAATGATGAGTACCATCCCAAGAACACCATCCCTACTGTGAAGCATGGGGGTGGTAGCATCATGCTTTGGGGGTGTTTTTCTGCACAAGGGACAGGGCGACTGCACTGCATTAAGGAGAGGATGACCGGGGCCATGTATTGCGAGATTTTGGGGAACAACCTCCTTCCTTCAGTTAGAGCATTGAAGATGGGTCGAGGCTGGGTCTCATTGCCAACATGACAATGACCCGAAGCACACAGCCAGGATAACCAAGGAGTGGCTCTGTAAGAAGCATATCAAGGTTCTGGCGTGGCCTAGCCAGTCTCCAGACCTAAACCCAATAGAGAATCTTTGGAGGGAGCTCAAACTCCGTGTTTCTCAGCGACAGCCCAGAAACCTGACTGATCTAGAGAAGATCTGTGTGGAGGAGTGGGCCAAAATCCCTCCTGCAGTGTGTGCAAACCTGGTGAAAAACTACAGGAAACGTTTGACCTCTGTAATTGTAAACAAAGGCTACTGTACCAAATATTAACATTGATTTTCTCAGTTGTTCAAATACTTATTTGCAGCTGTGTCATACAAATAAATAGTTTTAAAAAAATCATACATTGTGATTTCTGGATTTATTTTTTTTAGATGATGTCTCTCACAGTGGACATGCACCTGCGATGACAATTTCAGACCCCTCCATGATTTCTAAGTGGGAGAACTTGCAAAATAGCAGGGTGTTCAAATACTTAATTTTCCTCACTGTATAGCTTCATTATCCACAATTTACGATACAGTAGTGGTGCACGATATAATGCCCGCTGATATAATATCGGCCGATATGGTACATTTTTTACACATCGGTATCGATCCTCGCTATGCTGTATCAGGGCTTGAATTTCGGTGCGGGAATGCGGGGATTGCACATAATTTAAACCATTCCCGCAAGGTTAGCTTTTTTGTGCAAGAAATTCCCGCACAAATATATTTGCTTCATCTCAGAGCAAATGATTAAAAAATAAATTCACAGATGCGAGAAAAAAGATGTCAAACTGTCTTTCCCTTTCGAGAGATCTCTCCTATTGCGTAAGTAGCTTACGCTATGGGAAAACTCCTTTTCTCGAGAAATTTTGAAGTCTATATAAAACGCATTGTAGCTGCACAGCATGTGTCAGTGTCAGGGCCCACCAAGATGGGCATGGCCAAGGGCTATATATTAGGCAACCCGTCATCTAAGTTCTTTAGATTTAATCTCCTTTAAAGACCAAGATTTAAAGACCTTCTCTTCGCTGGATCCTCTGGGAATTGGAGCCTTTTTCGCCAACGTCGACAAGCACAACAGCGGGACTGCGACGAGGACGCCGGCGCCTTCAGACGCCTTCTGCTGAGCCATCCGGCGTGCAAATGCATATATCCTCTTACTGCTGTGTTCGCCCCTGCGACACCTTCTAAGTAAAAGAGCAAATTCAGGCGTTGTTTCAAATGCCTTCCTGTGCTTCGTGTCGAGGCCTTCTCCCGGACGGGGATCGTCACATCATCTGCGCTCGCTGCCTGGGCCAGGACCACGCAGAAGCTGCTCTCACAAAGGGCGGATGCCCCGAATGTGACTCTCTGGGCCTCACCGAACTACGCGCTCGCTTCGCCGCGAACGAGCCCGCTATACCCGCGCTCCCGTCTCCTTTGTACGGCGCGAAAGAAAGAGGCTACGAGGAAACGCCACCCCTCGAGGAGGCTGTGGCCAACCACCTCTGCCCACCCTCCACCGCTGGATGGAAGGCCAAAGCTTCTCAACCGTCGAAGCCCTGTCGTACCACCTCAGCTCTCTCCGGTCGCGCATATGCCGCCGCCAGCCAAGCTGCGTCAGCGCTTCACTCAATGGCGGAGTTACAAGTCTTTCAGGCCAAACTTCTCCGCTCCATGGACGAGTCTGGCCCTGAACCTGAGGCTTTTAAGGACCTGCGCAGCGTTACCGACATTGCCCTGCGAGCCACGAAGGCCACTGCCCAATCCATCGGCCATGCCATGGCTAACCTGACTGTCCTTGTGCGTCATCTCTGGCTGATATTAACGGACATGAAGGACGCAGATAAGGCCCCGTTTCTCGACGCGCCTATCTCCTCCAGCGGCTTGTATGGACCGGCGGTGAAAGGGTTCACTGAGCGCTTCACTGAGGCACAGAAGGCATCTCAGGCTATGCGCCACTTCCTGCCTAAGCGCTCCAGCTCGTCACAGAGCCGCCAAAAGAAACCGCCTCAGCCCCAGCGAGTCAGAGCAGAACCCTCCGTCTCTAAGCCCAAGCCAGAGACTGACGCTCGACGCCGCTCGCGCTCTGCTAGCCGCAAACAACTTCCTGAGCGACGGGGACATCGGCCCAAGATTGTGCTGAACCCGGAGTCTCGTAAGTCTTCCTAGCTGTAGGAAGAAAAAGAGAGAGTTCGTGTCTCGCGGAAGCCGGACCACTCTCTCCAAAATTGTGCAAACATTACCCAGTCCCCTTACAGGCGGCTGGAAATGTCTATACAGAAGTCAATGGGCCAGTCGCAGAGCTCACTCACCTGCAAACAAACAGCGTTTTAACGGCAACACACAGAAATCACAAAAATAGTCATTTTCTAAGGGGTCACGAGTCCACACCAAAGTGCGCATCCCCACATACCAATACTGTCCAAACAGTGCCAAATGTTTCCCCAGCTCAAGCTGGATGCACCATAAATGTAGATTGCGTGCCTACTGCCACGTATGCACCACTACACACAAGCACTGTTCATACAGTTATAAATGCCTCCCCAGTGAAAGCGGGAAACACTATAAAGGTAGCGCGCGTGCCTGCTGTTATGCACGCACCCCTACACACAAACACTGCATTCACGGCCAAAAACTCCCCAGCACAAGCGGGAAGCTTTATAAAGGTGGCGCGCGTGCCTACTAGGGATGGGAATCGAGAACCGGTTCTTCTTCAGAACCGGTGCCCAGTGAACCAATTCCTTGGAACCGTTAGCATGCCTGCTTAACGATTCCGCTTATCGGTTCCGCTCGTTGCAAATGTGTTATGACGTCACACACGCGCTGCGTTGTTTTGGTTCAGAACGCAGCAAAAATGGCATCGAGGCAGAAGCGCTCTAAAGTTTGGTTATATTTCACGCGAAAAGACGACATTACGGTCACTTGCAACACTTGTAAAATTTCCATTTCGTCAAAGGGGGGAACTACCTCCAATATGCAGAAACACACAGCATGCAATTCATTTGAGGCAAGTGTGAGTAATTAAAAATGCTCCAACTACTAGAGGTGGGCGATATATCCTTTAGACGATAATATCCAATTTGTTGTCTGGACGATATGCAAAATTGGGATATCGAGTATTTCATAATTTGTACAATCCGACCCCCCAAACATGAAAAGAGCTGAAGGAAGTGTACCTTCTAAACAATTATATGTTGCGAATTTAATACTGTAGGGGTTTGTTTGATTGACTGTAGCCTATTTTATGTTTTTTTTTTTTTTTTTTTTTTTTACAAAATCATGATCGTTCCTCAATTGCACGAGAGTAAGCTGAGTACTAATTTGCAATACAACTACGGAGTTCTTACCTGTGTGTTATGACGTTTCTTTCTTAGGTTGAAGCAACAATCCAAAAACGTAAAGAGTAAAGCCGTAGGCTATAGGGCTCGAGCCTAACGGCGTTTTTACAATGATGTGTAAAAAGGACGAACAGAAATATTCTCCAGGACGCCTACAGGACGAAAGACATTTTTGTATGTGTGTTCATTTATTACTAGCCTATTAGTGTAACTTACTTAGAAAATGCCAAAATTAACCGGCAAGCGCTGACTACAACGGTCCGGAGTACGTCTTTTCATGCTTCTATCACTGGCCGGCTCACCCGGAGACTTGTTTCGCGGTAGGCCTACATCTATCACATTGCTTAATGACATCGCAAATTGCGCTGGTTAAAAAACGAGACGATAACTAAATAAAAACTAGTTTTGAATGACAAAAACTATGACGAAAAGCTATTGACATTGTCGTCAACGAATAAAAACTAGACAAAATGTTAGATAGTGACGATTTGGGAAGCGATCCAGTCAGAACTGATGTCCTGCGTTTGTGGTAGATGCGCACATGTGTAGGCTACTGTAACGCGCTGATCTACCCATCGGCACACGGGTTGAACTGCGCTGCATGTCTCATAAAACGTTAAAAAATGTAAACGTCTTGGAGAATGAGTAGAGCATAAGAGTGACGACGAAAAAAAAGAGCTCTATTCGGTTCGGTTTTCTGTGCGCACACACCCGACCCGAAGCGTGCAGCCATGCACATAGACAGCGCGCGAGGACTGAATTGAACTCTCTTTCGTGTCTGAATGGACAAATAGCCTACACACAACATTATGTCGAAATGCCCGTTTTGGAGAGTATGTATTTTTCTCTTATTTTTCATATATGTAAAAAGAAAAAGGAAAAAAAAATTGTTCTGCATGAATACAAAAAAGCATTTAACTCCTGTTATTTTTTTTATTAAATCTGTTTTCACCTGTTTAGATAACTACTTTGAATGGAGCTAAATAAATATAATAATATATATCATAAACATTTTTATGGTGTTTTTATTACTACAACTAACAACTAGGCCTATAGATGATAATCACAAAGTAGAAACAACATTTTTATTTTGGTACAGTTGACATTCACTTTATGACGGTTCAAATTGTTTTTCAGTACAGTTCCAGAATTGAGGTGAAAAAGTTAGTCTGGAGCCCTGAGATGTAGGGTTTGCAAAACACAACTTTTTTTAAAAAGAGATAGTCACATTGTTGTTATTACTAATAGAGTAGTTTGCAAAGCACAAGTTAATTTATTACGTACATATATTGTACTGAAAAAGCACTGTTCTTGTATTAGAATAAATATTTAGTACAGTAACTTGGTTCATATTTAAATCAATAATGTCTCATATCTTTATGTACTAGTAATTCTAGTAATAGGTCAAATGCAGCAAGTCAAAAGACCAACTGGACCTTCTTTGCCAGTTTGCACACATTTCTTTGAAGGATTGCAAAAATATCGTCTGAATATCGATATCGAGATATTGGAAAAAAATATCGAGATATTCATTTTTGTCAATATCTCCCACCCCTACCAACTACTTCAAAAACCTACATCTGGGCACATTTCTATTTCATGTCACACACAAATAGAATATGCATGCAGGAGATAATACCACTACCTTGATAAACCACGTTAGCCATTTTCACCCGAGCTGTTAACGACTGCTTTCAATAAAGCGGATGAGCTCAGCGTCACCCGCATCCACAGCCAAAAAAATCCTCCACAAGACCCAATAATTTTCTCTGATTTAAGTATCCGCACCCGATGGTCAAATTACAATTATTCTGTTGTTACGCGTGATTATAAATAAATGATCGTCACCTTCAACAGCGGACTCGCGACGGTTGAGGCACGCATCTCTATGGTAACATTATACACTGATGAATGAGCGCTGCTTTTAAATGAACATTTCTTTAAAACAAAACTGATTTAACAGAATTTCATTTTCTTAATGGCATAAACAGGCTTGACTCCCTTTAAACTTAAACTGGAATGTCACTGTTTCTGTCACTGCGACTTCCCAAACAGGCGAACACGCGCGTGCGCACGCACACATCACTTTTGCAGTAAAATTGAAAATTGAGGATGCAGTGCATCGTAATGCATCGAGATATCGAATTGAACTGAATCGATGACATGATAATCGTAACCGAACCGAACCGTGAGACCAGTGTAGGTTCACACCCCTAATACTCTGTGCTGTGTCTTCTGATCAGATATTAAGGCAAGGCAAGTTTATTTATATAGCACATTTCATACACAATGGTAATTCAAAGTGCTTTACATAGAAGAAATTGAAATAATCAAAAGAAATAAGAAGAATTAAAACAGTTTAGGATAAAAAAATAAATACAATACAAACAGTCGGATGAACAGTGGCACAGTGCTCATACAGTAAATGCACAGCTAAAAGTGTGCATTAAAGCGAGTTAATACAAACAAACAAATTTTTACATATTCCCTCACCCAATGAGAATCGATAAGAGAATCGATAAGAGAATCGATAAGGAATCGTATCGATAAGCAATATCGATAATGGAATCGGAATCGTTAAATTCTTATAAATTCCCATCCCTAGTGCCTACCACAGTTTATGCACCCCCACACAAAAGCATTGCCCATACAGTCTCAAACACATCTCCAGCCCAGGCTGCGAGCATTACAGATGTAGCACGTGTGCCTGTGATCTCACACGCACCCCTGCACTCAATACTCAGCAAAGCTGCTCAGCGCGCGCACGCGCCTCTGAGAGCAGTAAGCTCAGCGTTGATAAAGCAAGGCGATTCTCCGGCCGGGTCCCTACTTCACAGCGGCACGCCCCCAGCCTGCATTCAGCCCATGACTATGCGAGCGAAAGCTAGGGAAAATATCCCCGACATGTCGAAATGGGTATTGAACATAATAAAACACGGTTACTCGCTTCAATTCGCTCGCAGACCACCCCGTTTTTCGGCTGTGGTCGAGACTAGGGCTGCACGTTTTCAAGTTTTTCATTAACCGTTAACCGAGGCCCTTAGCGGTTAATACTCGGTTAACCAAATAAATAAATAAATAAATAAAACTTATTATTATTAACCATAGTGTGCGCCAGGGATGGAAATTAACGGTTTTGTCCACCGGACACTGTGGCTGGTGCCACTCATTGTTTTTACCAGGCACTTTCTTGTTTTTAATCGACAATGTGTAACTGCATGTGAAAATTAATACTACAAGATCTACAATACTTAAGCAGTTTATTTAATCTCAAGTCTCAATGAAATAGGCTACTGGCATTTTCTCTTTCTCTCTTATAGCCTACACACACAAACCATGAACTGATATTCATTTCAGTTCGCATTTATGAGGAAAACACAATGTGGACGTGAGCGCTGTGAAAGCGGCACTAAAAGATGCTTTAAAACTTTCATCAAACAGAAAGCACAAAACCTTTCTTTTTGTAGAAGTGAATTTCGTTTGTATTAATTGTATCTTAATTTTAATCAATGTTTCATCAACCAACTGCCTGGATTTAATAAGTAAGAATTAAATATAGCAGACGATATAGAATCACGAAGCGGATGCGCCGGCGCGTGAACTGGAGCTCATCTCATAAATGAACCGAAACTCAGTGTATAAGGTAGCCTAGCCTAACAGACATGTCTAACAGAATAATTCAAAATGAAAGAAAACAGACACAGACTGCTCTCTGCTTGTAATCCGTATGAAATGTGCATTTCTCTCTGGCGCGTTCACTACTGCGAAGATCATGATTAGCATCGTCAACTTCATCTTTGCAACTGACACGGACAAATACTTGTTTATTAATAAATAATTAAAATATCTCCTTGCTATATTTTACATATTCATAACTTTTGCCTGTTCTTTGTGACAGATTTTAGGAGCTTTATTGGCAGTGCCACCCTTACATGAGCGCATCACCACACCCACCAGAATAGACGTTTTTTGTTTTGTTTTTTTGTTAAGGATTTGTTTAATGTGTGTGTGATTCATTTAATGGAAAGCACATTGACTGAGTTGTCTAATCAGTGTCTGCTCGTTTATTCAAACTAATTTGTCCTATAACAGACGAACGTCGCATGATGCTATTTTTATTTACCCGCCACTGTAGCCGGTAGGTGAAGCGAGTTTACCCGCAACAACACAAAATCACCTGCATCTGGCTGGTGGTACGCGGGTGCTAATTTCCATCCCTGGTGTGCGCGCCGCAACCCCGAGATACAGACACACGAGAAAGGGGTAGTTTATTTTTAACGCCTTTAATAACTGGTTGGACCACATTTGAAACGAAATTAATTTATAGAAATAAAACGCAGTGGTAAGGACGGAGCAGTTAAATTAGGTCACTGACTTTTGCGTTCGCGGCCTGTGAACAAGGCCCTAGAATTTAATGCAGTCATATTATAGCACACTTTTTTTTTTTTTTTTTACTTTGTGCAAAGAAACAGTCAAATAAATGGCGGTCTCTGGTGGTGCAACATTTTATTACATGCAATGCACGCCATTGACGCCAATTAACCGAGCAAACTGTTTCACTCGGTTAAGCAATTTTTAACGGTTAATCGGTTAATCGGTTAACCATGGACACCCCTAGTCGAGACAAAAGTGAGAAAGGATGTTTCACATGTTCTACGCATCGAGGTGCTCAAACTAATAGAGAAAGGCGCTGTAGAGACTGTTCCACCCTCACAGCGCGAGGCAGGTTTTTACAGCCGCTATTTTCTCCTCCCGAAAAAGGATGGCGGTCTCCACCCCATCCTAGATCTCAGACATCTGAACAAAGCTTTAATGATTCGCTCGTTCAGAATGTTAATGACCAAACATATCCTCGAGCAAGTTCGCCCGGGGGATTGGTTTCTCTCAGTGGATCTGAAAGACGCATACTTTCACATTCCCATAGCGCCTCATCACAGGCCATTTCAGAGATTTGCTTTCGAGGGACAGTCTTACCAGTACACAGTACTACCTTTCGGCCTATCATTGGCTCCCCGTACATTCACGAAATGTATGGACGCAGCACTCTCCCCCCTGAGACGGCGGGGAGTGCGAATACTAAATTATCTCGACGATTGGCTAGTCCTAGCGCAATCAGAGAGTCAGTTAATGACACACAGATCTTGGATTATCAGCCATCTAGAATGCCTGGGTCTAAGAATCAATTTTGCGAAGAGCATACTATCCCCCAGCCAGAATATTTCTTTCCTGGGAATAGTACTAGACTCAGTGCAAATGACAGCGTGCCTCTCATCAGAGCGCGCGCTCGTCATTCAGCACCTTGCAACATCGTTCAGAACGGGCGCGCGCACCCCCGTCAAGCGGTCTCAAAGGATGCTCGGTCTCATGGCCTCAGCATCAGCAGTACTTCAGCTTGTTGCACATGCGTCCTCTCCAACGCTGGCTCAAGAGCCGTGTTCCTACTCACGCGTGGCGCTCGGGCCACTTTTTAATCAGAGCGAATCACGACTGTATAAAAGCCCTGATGCCCTGGAAAGCCGTCGACTGGTACCAGTCCGGTGTGAGTCTGGGTGTGAACACAAAAAATGATCATGACAGATGACTCCAAACTAGGATGGGGGGGCCCTCTACGAGGGCAGGCCTGTTTCCGGCTTTTGGTCAAACACGGAAAAGCTCCTACAAATAAACTGTCTGGAGATGAAAGCTCTGCTCCCGTACATGAAAGACGAACACGTCCTGGTCCGAATGGACAACATGACGGTGTTGTCTTATATAAATCGCCAGGGTGGACTCAGGTCGAGCTCCTTGCACTCGATGGCCAGGAGACTCATCTTATGGTCCCAGCACAACTTGCGCTCGCTGAGAGCAGCACATGTGCCAGGCGTTCTAAACCAGGGAGCAGACATGCTGTCCAGAGACAAAGTTCTCCCAGGAGAATGGTCTCTCCACCCTCTGACGATTCAGTGGTTATGGCACACCTTTGGTGAGGCAGAGGTCGACCTCTTTGCCTCCAAGGAGAATGCACACTGCCCTCTCTTCTTCTCGAAAAGCACGGACGCGCTCGCCCAGGACTGGCCGAGCCACCCCCTGTATGCTTTCCCCCCGATCGCGATACTACCTCAGGTCATCAATCGGGTCAGAGAGAAGAAATGCGCAGTGCTCCTGGTAGCCCCACTCTGGAAAACCAAGACGTGGTTCCCAGAACTGATGCAGATGCTGCAATTAGCCCCACGGCCGATTCCACTGAGGTTAGACCTCCTCAGTCAGGCCAACGGGATGATACTTCATCCCAGTCCCGATCTGTGGGCCCTCCATGCATGGCCCCTCAACGGGTTCCCAGGAACCTCCCGAGTGGAGTGTTGAAAGCCATCACTGAGGCACGAGCACCCTCAATGAGGCGCTTATACGCCCAGAAATGGAAGGTGTTCAGTAACTGGTGTAATACCAAAAGCCTGAATCCTGAATCGTGCGAGATACCGAGTGTCCTCGCCTTTTTACAAGAGCTTCTGGAAGCAGGCCGCACCCCCTCCACGCTCAAAGTATATGTGGCAGCCATAAGAGCATCACACGATCCTATAAATGGACGTCCATTAGGAAAAACTACCTAATTGTTCATTTCCTGAGAGGCGCTAGGAGGATGAAAGGATGCCCCTTAGGCATCAGAGCTCACTCTACGAGAGGTATGGCCTCTTCGTGGGCGTGGTCGAGTGGGATACCTATCGAAGATATTTGTGCGGCGGCAGGCTGGGCCTCACCGTCCACATTTGTCAGGTTTTATAACCTGCAGGTCCCCTCATTGCATTCCAATATACAATCAGCCTGACACTTCTTTCAAGTGAACTATGAGTTCATAAGGTCGGGTTGTATATGCTGAGCATTATCTCCTTTCCCTATAAAGTCCGTCTCTGACTGGCTTAGGGGTCGCTACATATCAGTACATATGTGCTTATGTTATCACTTGAGCACCCCACTGGGACGTTCTAATTTTTCCCATTATAAAGCTCGTCTATGACTGGCTTAGAGGTCGCTACATATCAATACATATGTGCTTATGTTACCACTTGAGCGCCCCACTGGGCCGCTCTAATTTTTCCCGTTATAAAGCTTGTCTATGACCGGCTTGTTGGGTGATTACTTTGCTCTTACGGCTCAGGCACCTGCCTCTGGCTATGATAGAGCGAAGTCAGCACGCACAACGTTTTACATGGTGTTCCCATAGCGTAAGCTACTTACGCAATAGGAGAGACCTCTCGAAAGGGAATGACTCGGTTACTGACGTAACCTCGGTTCCCTGAGAGGAGGGAATGAGTATTGCGTAAGCTGCCGTGCTTGTGCTTGGTCAGTTCGCTTCAGTCGATTGAACCTAAAGAACTCAGATGACGGGGCGCCCAATATATAGCCCTTGGCCACGCCCATCTTGGCGGGCTCTGATGCGCACGGGCGAGAACCGCGCTCATTGGTCGGCGCGTCAGAGTCGTCCCGTCATAGGTTCATGCAGTTGCCGCAGCACAGCCAATGACCGAGCTGCCTCGCTCACTGCTGTATGCTGTGCAGCTACAATGCGTTTTACATATAGACTTCAATATTTCTACTTTCTACTAAGCTACTTACGCAATACTCGTTCCCTCCTCTCAGGAAACCGAGTTTACGTTAGTAACCGAGTCGTTTATTTTCGAATTGAATTCCTCAATCAGCGCTGGACCGTCCACTGAGCCCTGGCTGTAGACAGATCATATGTTACACTGTCAATGCAGTGGTCTGCGTTGCGCTGATCTTATTCACTCTATCGAGTGTAGGTACAGCATTCTAACATTTTGAGTCATAATGAGCTGTTTGTGAAGAAATTATCCACTTCCAAATTATGTCATTTTAAATCACAAAATTCACGAATAAACATTGAAAACCATTTTGCTCTTTATGGTGTGCGAGTGATAGAGTGCGGCAGCAACGAACCAACTGATCAGCTTGCAGCGTAACAACATTGAATGCTCGGCCGAACAGCTGATCATAGCTGTACAGGGCGCCTTATTATTTTTCATCCCCATAAATAGGCTATATCTAGAAGTAAAGCTAATGCAAGGGCTAGAAATCAATTAATATTTTGCTGATACTTCCTTGTCATCATGGGGAGCGCAGTTCATGGTTGCATAGCAACGACAGACGCCACGGGAGAGCAAACGCTTGTGGAAAGGAGACAGCGGTGCGCCTGTGCTTTCCACTTGTTTTTACACATCTAGAGCGACGTTGTTGATTGTTTGAGCATGTGACTGCGCGTTTCTCCTGGTTTTCTATTGTTTCTCAGTGAATCATATTTAATTATCATAAAAATGTGTTTTCTATACAGAGATATCGACATCTGTAAATATCGGTATCGCCATAACAGCAATATTAATATCGGTTATCGGCCACAATTTTCACATCGGTGCATCACTAATTATTATGAATGTTGAAAACAGTTGTGCTGCTTAATATTTTTGTGGAAACTGTGATAAAAATGTTCAGGATTCTTTGATGAATATGAAGTTAAGAAAGAACATTTATTTGAAACAGTACATTTTAAAGAGTTAAACCTATTATTCTTTGTAAAGTAAAACACAAGTCATCTTATGTAGTATTTGTTCGTTTTTTAAAGCTAAAGGATGTTCTATGATGCATTCCAGGGCCTGAATTTCGTTTTAGAAAATGGGGGGGAAATCCCCCCTTAGGTGATTCTTATGGGGGGGGATTTTTAATTTGGGGGGAGTTTAAACTTTTTATTTTTACATTTAAATAAATGCATTTTTTTTGCATTAAAAAAAAAACTGTTTTTGCATTTACAACTCATCGCATTTTTACAATGGGGTAATTTTGTTCTTAAGAATTTACACAACACAAGGAAGCTTGATTTCAATCTCTGAATTAAATTGGAAAAGGTACAGTAGCACAAATAAATACAATAGAATAAAGATACCTATAAAGAAATAAAGAGAAAAGTTTTTGCTTAGGTCTGACACTAGTATTCAGAAATAGTACTAGAGACTGAATAAAGTAGCCTAATCAAATGTAAAATAACACTGGGTAGTATTTTAGTCTTGACTAAATTAAATACATATTTATTTAATTTAACAATTCTTAATGCGCATGTGAACGCCATCAGCGTTTATCACAGGTTCGCGTTTAAAGTCTGTTTAGAGACATTCATATACATTTTTATCTTACAGTTACTGTAAATCCGGCCACTAGTTCATAAATGCCAGAGGAGAACTGGCCCCCGACTGAGCCTGGGTTCTCCCAAGTTTTTTTTCTCCTCCATTAGGTCACTTGATGGATTTTTTTGGTTTCTTGCCACTGTTGCCTTTGGCTTGCTCAGTTGGGGATATTCAAATTAATTAATCAATCATTAATACCATTGATCAGCCCTATCAAACGTGGATGTTTTTTCCACTAAGAAACGAACATTGTTATGTTGTTTTGATTGATACTGTGAAGCTGCTTTGATACAATCTATATTGTGAAAAGCGCTATATAAATATACTTGACTTGACATAGGCTATTAATCCTGATTCCTTAAAATGAAAGCTATATTTTATTGTTTTGACAACCAAATTAATGATTAATGACAGACTATATGTCTGGTGTCACTGTAAGAGCTAGTGCACAGATCCTGTAGCCACCAACAATATACGGTCACGTGCGATGTATGCTTATTTAAGACATAACCGACTGTGTTTAGAGGATACTCACCAAGACCGAAATTGACATGATTTTCTCATGTTTTTGACTGTTAAAGCGATATAATCCACGAAAAATAACTTGTTACCTGCAAGCTGTTTGTGTGACGAAAAAAAAAACATCTCTCAGACAGAAATTGCGTCTCGCAGAAAGTTTTAAAATGACTGATTTTATTTTATAATCTGTGTGGATTCATTTAATAACACAACCTACATGCTAAAGTGAATCAATGTTTGCGGGAATTTCCCACATTATAAGTGGGAGACCTGCGGGAATTATTAAAATTATGCGCAATACCCACAATCCCGCGCCGAAATTCGAGCCCTGCATTCCATTTGAAATATAAAATCAGCTGACACCTGTGTCTGATCCAACAAGCTTCCGTCTCTCTACCTCTTACTGTGACTAAACTCTGAGACTTCAGAAATGTCCCCTGTGCATTAGCATCCAAATGAAAGTCGCTGGTTTCAGTTACACTAAATTTAAACTAGACAAATGGCACACATATCTGCTCGTGCCTCGCCCCAGGAAACAAGCCCCTTACACCCACCGCATTACAGATCCTCTCTCACACAGTGTTCAGATTGTGTAAAAAAAAAAAAAAAAAAACACACCTTCTCTGACACCCGATGAGTCAGACGATTCACTGGTACACATGGTCCTCTTGCTGGAGCTAAGCTAACAACCAAACTGCCCCAAACATAGCTCTAGAAACAACTTGTGGGACATGAGATTGAAATGTTGATGGCCCTTACGATTAGTATCAAGTCCCCTGTATGCGTGTAAAGCTGATTCACTGTCATGTATTACAACACCACATTCTGGCAGCAAATCAACATGAAGCCCAAAATAAGAACAGCAGCGCCAGAGAAAGCCTTTGAACCAGATCATATTTGTTGGACTGCGAATAAAAGAATGAATTGGAGATGGAAAACGTATTCATCACTGGTAAGGCCTTGAGAGCCCACCTCATGTTGCTCTAAACCTGTATGACTTACTTTCTTCTGTGGAACTAATGAAGTGACGATATTTTGAGAAAAGTTTTAGTGTTTGGTTTTTGGTTCATGGATGTCAATGGTATTCTGCAAAACATATTTTAGTTTTAGATGCCTTTAACTCAGGAGAGGCGAGCTGGCATGGCTGTTGAAGTTCACCTGTTGACAACCAAGGTCGCACAGACCAACTTCTGTGAAAAATTTAATAATAAGGCTAATGACTGAAATTTTATGGGCAAAATAAACTATTAACTTCCTTGTAGACTTTCATGCTGGAGTTTAGCAACCTTCTGAAGCTACACTATCCATAATATCTCCTCATGGTTCCTCTGCGATGGGATCGCCTGCAAGCAGATCATTCACACGTTTATGTTGCATGTTAACACGGTGTTGCAGAGGCAAAAATGAGTCAGCACTGTTAGCCTGCTTCAAACTCTGGGCAGAATTTAATATGAATCTCAAATTTAAAACAAATGCACTTCATTAACACAAACACTTGCATGTTTGAGCAGATGATGTTTATGCTCTTGAGAGTTTTATAAACTATGTCTGCTGAATATTCACTGCCACAATGTTAGGGTGTTGCGAGTTGGTAGGGTATTGCTATGCGGTTGCTAGGGTGGTTACTACTAGGTGGATTTCTTTCTGGTCAAGTCAAAAAGAGCCAACCATGCATAAGGCATTCTCTCCTTCAATGCAAATCTAGAGGAGTATTTTCCCCTAATTTTTTTAACATTTGCCAGGCAAAATTCTTCTGCCCAATGGTCTAGAAAAAGTAATGGCACATCTCCTAAACAAGATGTGCCATTTTAGGTATCATTCATGTCTGTAGCACAATGATGTGGGACAAGCTGTGCACTGTAACACTTAAGTAGCTGAGTAACACTTAAGGTTAGGGGTGAAGGTTTAGAAAAATACAAATACCAAATACATTGATGCTTCCTTTAGGAAGCAGCAACAACAATTTTTCAATAAATTTTTTCTCACTCAATGTTTAAAATTGTTTTAATGTCATGATAGATTTCATGGTAACGTCCTACCATGCTAGCGGGTTGCATTTACACTGTTGCGGTCTAAATAAAACTGCCAGGCTAAGCTACAACCCATTACTCGCCCCCTGACCAACAAGCGTCAATGATACACCTGAGTCTGCGGCCTCACCTGGGGATGTAGCACACAGCATTTTAACACTTCTCAGCTGCTCGGCACACAGCGCGAGGCGGTGCAGGGCTGAAAGCTGTGGCGATTTGTCCGGTGGCACTTGCTGGCCGAGGGGGCAGTTCTCCTCTGACGGGACTAGCGAACCTGCAGTATTGCCCTCTACCAATTTTGCTGTGGCTTAAAATAACCCACCCTGAGAGAGATGTAATTTCAGTCTTTCCCACGACTGAGACAGCCAGCCAGCCAGATGAGCAGATGCATGCTAGCAGACGCTCAACACTGCACGCCCCACTTTTTCTTCACCGACATTTAACTACCCACTCCTAAAAATACCTCTAGACTGGTACTCATGCACTGTGTCAACCTGGTTTTTCAGAGCCTGATGACCATAAGAAGATTAATACAAAGGTCTATCATAAAAGAAAACAAAACACACACACTTACAGGTGGAATTTTGGGCCAACTACTAATGGAAAAGATGAAGAGAGAGAGAGAAAGACTCAACCTCCTTTTCTGTTTTTGTCTAGGCGGGAGGGTCTTGTGCCCCTCCCCTTGAATTCCACTGCCATCTGAAGACCACATGCTGTGCCTGGGCACTACGCCAGACAGCTCCACACTATCTGACTTTACCCAGCCCAAAGAGAGCACCTTCTACCCTACTACTGCCATCTCTACAATGGAAGAGGCCACTTTTACTGCACGCTCAACCTCTGTCTAAGAAACAAGGGACAAAGCCTTCATTCTGAGGGCATACAATTATTTAGATTTTTGAGACTAAGAATTTGAGATAGCATAACATAATAGTAGCAATCAAGTAAGACAGTTTTCATAAATATGATGGTTTGTGTTCTAATATTTTATAATCTCCAAACTAGAGATTCACCAAACATCAACAAGGCTCCAGACTAACATTTGGTTTAATGGACTAACATTAGAACGAAGTTCTACAGATGGTGGCACTAGCACCTGATTTGGTAGCACTGGGGTGTGGGGGGGATTTTTATTATAGGAGGTAATTTAATCATTGTTTTGCATTAATAAGGGACTAATAGTAACTGATAATATTATGTTTCATTTTTGGAAATGTACATTTGACAGTAAAGCACTAAGCTTGTAAAAAAAGTTACTTTTATTAACAACAGTAAAAAACAAATTTTCATAGGGAATTTTAATTTGGCCTTGCGACGTTTGTCTGTTATAGGACAACAAATAAACGAGCAGACGCTGATTGCTCTACGTTTACTTACAATTAACAGCAAGACAACTAGCAGTGAATGTGCTTTCCATTAAATGAAACACACACATTAAACAAATCCTTAACAAAAAAAAAACAGGGCTATTCTGGTGGGTGCGGTGGAGATGTGTTCATGTAAAATTAAAGCGCTGTCATTAAAGCACCTACAATCTGTCACAAAGAACCGGCAAAAGTAATGATTATGAATATGTAAAATATAGCAAGGAGAAGTGTTTTCTTTCTGCAAAGATGAAGTTGCAAAGATGACGACGCTTACTCGCGATCTTCGCAGTAGCCTAGTGAACGCACCAGAGAGAAATGCACATTTCATACGGATTACATAAGCAGAGAGCAGTCTGTGTCTGTTTTCGTTCGTTTTGAATTGTTCTGTTTAAAAGTAGACATGTCTGTGAGAGTGGCTTCCTTATACACTGAGTTTCGGTTCATTTAGGAGACGAGCTCCAGTTCACACGCCGGCGCCTCCGTTTCGTGATTATCTATCGTCTGCTATATTTACTTCTTATTTATTAAATCCAGGCAATTGGTTGATGAAACATTGATTAAAATTAAGATACAATTAATACGAACGAAATTCACTTTAAAGAAAGGTTTTGTGCTTTCTGTTTGATGTCTCTGTGAAAGTTTTAAACCATCTTTTAGTGCTGCTTTCAGAGTGCTCACGTCCGTAACATTGTTTTTTCCTCATAGATGCGAACACGAAAAATAAAATAAAATGAATATTTTATGTTCTGTGGAGACTACAGTTTATCATAATTTGTATTCTGAATACGCAACGCCGGTACATGTATTCCATTACTCCCCAATATACTATTTTTTTTACTCCATTTAAGCCCCTTTCACACAGCGCGATGATCCCGGCAAATTGCCAGAACGTCTTCTGTGTGAACGCAAACACGACCCGGGATTGATACCGGCATCGATGCCGGGTTGAGGACCTAGGCTAGTAACATTGTGTAACAACGATCAGTCCCGGAAAGCGCCCTGTGTGAACAAAAGCCAGGACCAATGCCGTAAGGGGTGTGTTATAGTGATGACGCACGTGCCATTGCGCGATTCTGTTGCTCTTAGAAGAAAGTTTGTGTTCGTCATCAACAAATAAAGAACGAAAAAATGTCTGCAAACTGGAACGAAGCTGAAGCTGAGATCGTTTGCCA
The DNA here is from genome assembly GCA_031834385.1 of Semotilus atromaculatus. Taxonomy (NCBI): domain Eukaryota; kingdom Metazoa; phylum Chordata; class Actinopteri; order Cypriniformes; family Leuciscidae; genus Semotilus; species Semotilus atromaculatus. The sequence goes on along the minus strand of JAULUF010000009.1, from coordinate 18,605,816 downwards.
GCTTTGTGGAACGGTACGCGCATGTACATGTTTTCGAAGCATACGTTACACGTCTCGTCCTGACGCCATGTGTCTTTACGGGATCTTTACGGGATGTGTGTGAACGCACTCACAGATCCCGGAAAATCACTGGCAGTGTGAATGAACCAAAATCAAACAATGCCGGGTCACATTATCCGTGTATTTTCCGGAATCTCTGTGTGAAAGGGGCTTTACTCTGACTGATCCGTTCAGTAACTGAAGGACTATAGCAGTCCTTCAGTTACTGAACGGATCAGTCAGAGTAAATTTACTTGACCTGTGGAGGGCGCTCTGTTATTTTTGGAGCTCTGAACAATCTGCCCTGCTGTTTGTGCATTTGTTTGTTTGCGTGTGTGAGCAAGAGTGACAGAAAGTTTCTTTTCTCTTGGTTTCTTTTTTTATGTAATTCGTCCCCCTTTTCGTCTGTGGGTTTTCGTTTGAAAGGTTGGCTCACTCACGGGCGTCAGTTTGGTTTGAAATGTGCTGAGGACAGAGACGCATTTTGGAAGTGCATTTTCAGAAGTGCTGGGTAAAATGACACAATGTAAGGAAATACAGTTAGTAAAAAAAAATATACTAATGTCATAGAACGGATTTACCTAATACAAAAAATAAAACATATTCAGTTAACTAGCAGAGCATTAATTTAGTTCGCTACTAAATAAAAGATCTAGCGCTTAAATCTGTTGTTTTTTTAAATCAAGCTGAGCGCTCGTTGCCGCTGCTCTCAGTTTCATCGATAGGCTAACGTTAAAGTTGTTCTCTTGTGGCTCGTGCACAGTCTTCACCCGGATGCGCTCTTCGATCTATTGCCGTTGCGGAGACTCTCCGCATTTTATTACATTACTATTTTGGTATGAACATTCACCCGCCAGTGTGGCGGATAGCCTTTGGAGATTTACACGCCAAACGGAAAATCTACCCGCATTTGGCGCTTGGAGGGTGTTAATTTCAAACCCCAATCATGGCACAATGATTCTCCTGGTTTCCACGTCAGCGCTCTTTGATCTGAAATAATTCTGTGGCGAATTTTAATGCTTCTCACTAGATCTCGCAGTGATGTTATTAGTAGAGATGTTCCGATACCCCTTTTCCCTCCCCGATACCGATTCCGATACCTAGACTCAGGGTATCGGCCGATACCGAGTACTGATCCGATACCTGTGTGTGTATCTATACAGCTGCAATTCATACTAGCCCTGTATGAATTGATATAATTATTTTATGGTGTGCTTCAGACTTATCCCTTAATTAAACATGAACAAATACATACAGTGAACTAGAGTATTTTTATTATCTGACATACATTTCACAGCAATATATTATTTATTTTTCTTAAGTGAAAAAGAACTTCAAATGCAGCCACACATCTAATACTGTAAACTGGAAAGGGTATTTTAGTTTTACAATATAACTGTTAGGGTTGGGCGATATGGCCAAAAATTCATATCTCGGTATTTTTTGGTTAAATGGCGATATACAATATATATCTCGGTACTTTCTAAGTTTTTCTATTTGGATAAAGAAAATCTGTATATATATATATATATATATATATATATATATATATATATATATATATATATATATATATATATATATATATATATATATATTCACATCCTGCCCAATGATATCCTACAAACAATATTGATATTGAGGGATATGGAAACAAATATACTGTAGTGAATGTAATTTAGGCTATGCAATATATTATGTGCAAAAAGGTGGTTAAAATCACATTACATTCTAACAGTGTAACATTACAATTTAAAAACAAAAATAATTGTTTTTAAATTGACTAAAGGCTAAACTAAAAATGAAAATAAAAACAAAAGCACCAACTAATTATATTAGCCTGCATTTGCCATTATAATGGTCACTTTCATAAAAATACTTGTAGGTTTAAAATTCCACATATAGCAGCTTTATTGTCTCCAACAACAAATATTTTAGCAATAAGTATATTTTAGTCCGAATTATTGCGCTACTATTCTGTGCTCCGTCTGTTTGGCACTCGTGCGCGGCGGCGCTCGTTCACGGAAGCTTGAGTTTCAGCGGAGATTCACTTGCAGAAGCTCATCCTCTCCTGACAGTGAAATGGACATTGACTTTCTAACATTTACAGATGGAGAATACCTGTGAAATGTAAGTTAAGCACTGAGGAAAGCACTGCATTCCAAACTCATTAAACAGCACTAGTGTTTATCTGTCAGTCAGAAACAGTATCTGTCAGAGCATGACAGGGCAGACTGCTTTAAACTTGTTAACTATATCTTACCAGTTATTTTGAAGTCCTTAATATGTTGGGACAAATGTTTAGGACTAATTGTACTATGTAGCCTGACGTTACTTTGACTGCAGGAGCTCACAGTGCGTCCTCCGCTATTTTTCAGATGTGCTCGTCGTATCAAACTACTGTATCGATATATACGGTATTGCCTCATTCCGTATCGTTGCAAAAAAAAATATCGATATATTGTACAAACTCGATATACCGCCCAGCCCTAATAACTGTATAAAAAAAGTGCAACAAATAAATCTATTAATCTAGATTTCAGGAGTCCAGAAACAATTTTGTTAAATAAACGGCATTTCAGTTTTGACAGCGGCTGGTCATCCAGAACAATAAACTCGATCATTTTGTCGGTTATTTTTATTGCTCGTTGGCCGTCTTTTGAAAACTTTTCTCTTTGTTTGAATGAAGCGTCCAGAGATTGTTGATTCTGGCACGGCTCGTTCTTCTATATCCTTGCCTTTGTGTAACCCTCGTGTTCTGCGGGGTGACGCGTCTTCAAATCCTTTAAGTTACTCGTGTTGAAGTTGCTAATACTTGTTCCACCCCTCGAAATTGCAGTATGGCATATGAGACATGTCACCGTTTTACTGGCTGGTTGGTCCAGTCTGAAATACTGCCAAACAGCAGACGTACTGCTAGCGTGCGCGCGCGTTTTCTTCTTCGCTGATCTAAACAGTGGTTGCTTGTGGCAACAGCACAACTTCCTGTGTTGCCTAGGGCTGGGTACCGTAACAAAATTTTCGATACCGATACCTTGACTTCGATACCGGTTCCTGAATGATATCTTTTTCGGTACCAATTTTAGGAAATCCGTTTTAACAATATTACATTACCTTTCTTTTTTTTTTCAGTTTGTTGACTTTTTTACACTCTATTTTGAGTCTGTAAAAAAAAAACAAATGCTAAAGTTTTCTATGTTTCCTAATCATTTAACAACATGTATTCTTTACTTCAATGAGCTCATTGTTTCTGCCTTAATGCATTGTTTAACAATGAAACAATGAAAATTAATTGAAATGCATTACACACAGTCACTCACCTCTAACAGATCACAAATTGTAATTTAGACACATGCATTTTCTGTAAAGCTGCTTTGAAACGATATGTTTTGTGAAAAATGCTATACAAATAAATGTGAATTGAATTAAATATAGGCTACTGGGGTGCTAAGTATACCTCGCGCTAAAAAAAAAAACAAAAAAAAACAACGCATAAAGCGTGCCGCAAGCAGTGGCGAAAGTAGTCTAATGATTATGGATGTGTCGGGAAAAAAAAACAAGGATATATTTAAACTTTTTATTAATAAACAAGTGTTTACTGATTGTGTTGTCTGCAAAGATGATTATGGCGATGTTGACTCGATCGTCATTCCTGCAGTAGTGAACACGGACGCGCGCCTATGGATTACATAATCAAACTCTTTGTTTCTAATTGTTTCGTTTAAAAGTAGACATATTTTAACCTATATTTAAGTCTATATGCCTATTTCTCGTGTCTGTGAGTCAACTATCCTATACACTTAATTTGTGACGCGCTCCAGTTCTTGCAGTCGAAGATGGAAAAACGCTCTCAAGTGTTGCCGGTCTTGGCAGCAATTATCTTGTCAAAAATATTGGATTGCGTGCTTCTGACATCGAGTGTGGTACATAGGTAGGTACACTGTTGATAATTTTCTATCTATCTGGGTTGGGACACACACACACACACACACTACAGCCTCACGTGCGACGAGCCACGTCTCTCTGGGCAACTGCATAAACTAACGTTAGTGTTTTTCCGCCACAGCCAATCATGCTGCTAGGGCTGTAGTCAACCAAAGAAATCCTTAGTCGACCAAAGTCTTGTCCTGCGCAACGATTAGTCGACTAAAAAAAAAAATTAAAAAAAAACCGCGATGTTTTGATTGAACATTTTTTAACAATTGTCATAGAGCATTTATAAAACAACAACGAAAAAATATCAAAAATACATAAAACTATAATAATAATACAATTCTTTGAAAATTAAGTGATTTTTTTTTTAACTGCAAAAAGTGAGGAGCACTGTCCTAGGTCTATAGTAACAGTCACAATCGCGCACCTGACCACACGCTACAAAAAAATATAACTGCTATCTGCCACAATGAAAAATCCTAACAAAAGCTCTCGTTTATACAGGCTGTATATTCTTCTTTACTTTCAAAGCTATGGGTTAACTTTTGTCCAGCCGACCTAGGCGTTTTAAAACAAACACACAAAAAAACCCAAAGAGCCTAAAAAACAATCCTAATAATAATAGCCATTATAGGACCGCATATAGGTTTATTTTCGTTTTGTTACATTATTTAGGCTATTTTCAAATGCGTCAAGTGTACAAATAAAACCAAAAACATATCAAGAAAACACAATCTATTGAGTCAGCATGATAAAGCCATTAAAGGGACTGCTCACGTCTGTTGCGCGCTCAAGTTCGATTTCAAATGTAGGCGCGCGGTGTGCGCGCTCATGATGGAAGCAACGCGGTCACGGTGCGACGCGCTCTTTTTTTTCCAAGTGCGTCCACGCCGCATCGAGATAAAAACATATAGTGTATACAAGCATAAAAACCGAAACAAGTAGCGTTCTAACTGAATGAATACAGCTAAACTACCTATATCCCTTACTGAGCACGAAGCAGCAGCGCAGCCAGCCACAGGGGCGAACCGAGTGTTCTATGTGTGTGCGCTAAACTGTGGCGCTGTTACAAAATAGCCAAAATTATAGCATTTAAAGTTGGGGATAAACCATAGGCTAATTATATTTAGAATACAGTAATATATAACTGCTTATAAAGGAATAAATATCAAGGAGTAAATCATTGAAAAATTCTTTCTATTGGTAAAAAAAAGAAAAAAATGCAACTGGTCGACCAATAAGAATGTCAGTCGACCAAGACGGCATCGACCGATTAGTCGACTAAACGACTAAAGTTGACAGCCCTACATGCTGCATGCTTATTCATCAATACATTGAAGTATCACTAATCTGTGTGTGCATTTTGCTTTAGAACCAAGTAAGTTGACTCATGAAACCATTTGTTTATTATATCGCAATCGCAATATTGACCTCAATAATCGCAATATGACATTTTCCCCAAATCGTGCAGCCCTAATATTAATATATTATTAGTAATATATTATTATATTAGTTCATAGTGTATTAACTAATGTTGCAACTATAAAATGTAAACATGTATTAGTAAATGTTGAAATTAACAATGAACAATACTTTTATTAACCTTAACGTTACAAATGGACTATTATTGTACTGTTAGCATTTCATATAAATCCAAATAGTCATGCTTAAAGATGTTCATCTTTAAATATCTACACAAAGGCCATAGCATCAGACACATATGTAATACTCTCTCACTTTATTTGCTTGATGAATATCTCATCAAAATAACAAAATCTGTATTACAATGACGATAAAAAAATAACTGAAATAGGATGCGTTTCTGATTTGTTTAAATGTTTATCTCAGCTGTCAGCTGTAAATATGCAACTTCGCTCTATCACTAATGCATAAAAACGACCAGCTGGATATGAACTAATGCAAATAGATGATTGATAACAATCGTGACATTAAACATTTGGGTTGGACTTACGTGTGTTTTTGTCACATTATTTTAACAGCTTGAGGTAGGCTACTAATGTTAGCATCCTCTCAGCCTCGACGGCAAACATACTGCTGTTCTCTACTAATGTAGCATCTAGTCAACAAAATATATTATTTATAATAATATGAAACCATGCAGTGTATACATACTGTTCCGCTCTGTGCAGCCTTATGTGTCAAAACAAACACCACAAAGCATCAGTGGTGGTTCCAGCAAAGGACGCAACCCGGAAAAACTATTGATCGGCAAAACAGATCAATCAGTCGATTATTAATACTGCAGCGTATTCAGACGCTTTCTCACTGAATCTCCCAGTGCTGTGTAGTAACAGTGTTGCGTGATCGGCCCGCAAGTAAACCTGTTCTGAGATTGCGCTATTAATATAACAAATACAATATTTGACTTATAATAATTAATAACAAATAGATAGTTTAATATTCAATAAAAAATGTATGGTTTCTACTTTTCTGCTCACAATAATAAATGTATTGCTATGTCAATTGCCATATCTGGTTATGTTTGGAAAAACTGCACAGAAAAGTTCAAATTAAAAGTTGCCTCATGTACTCAAATCCATCTGGGGTGGGTCATTCAAGGTGACAATGGCCACTATGCAAATATTCACATTCACAGATTAACCAAACGAGCAGACAGTCCTGTGAGATTTCACTTTGGACTAAACACTGAGAACTAACATAACTAGAGTTTTATTGAGTGATATCGAGTAAATTTCACTCAGGGCGACTAAATAATGTCTATCATTAGCCATTGGCTAATAAATTCTTAGATTTTACTCGCCAGTGTGTGTGTTAGATGGCAAGTATAGTTTAGCATAAATATATTTTCACTTGCTGAACACTGACTGGGCACTTGAGAGTGTCACTCTCCATCAAGCGATCTGTTAAAGCAGCACTATGCAGTTTTTTTTTAGCTTAACAGAACAGCTTCAGACTTATTGCAATGGTTATATGACTATTTTCGGGTTGAATGGTGGGCGTCTCACCTCTCTCGGTTACCGGTATACAGGGGGAGGAGATCAGGCCGTGAGTGCAGAGCCATCTCTGCGTGAGTGCTATTTACGACAGTACAAGTACTCCACAGCGACTCTAGAAGTCACTAGGGGTGGTGAAAAAAATCGATTATTGATTAATCGCGATTATGATATGAACAAGTATGAATCGATTATTAAATTTTCAAAAATCGATTTTTTTTTGTTGCATTATTTTCTTTTGTAAAAAATGTTATACCGGAAGTTGAACGTCACGAACGCGTGTAACGGCCGTAGATAGTAAAAGAAATGGCGCCCGCGGCTCGCTCTCTCACACACACACACACATACAGTTTGATCGCGCCCGTGGCTCGCTCTCTCTCTCTCTCTCTCTCACACACACACACACAGAGTTTGATCGCGCCCGCGGCTCGCCCTCTCTCTCTCTCACACACATACAGTTTGATCGCGCCCATGGCTCGCTCTCTCTCTCTCTCTCACACACACACAGAGTTTGATCGCGCTCGCGGCTCGCCCTCTCTCTCTCACACACACAGAGTTTGATCGCGCCCGCGGTTCGCTCTCTCTCTCTCTCTCTCTCTCTCTCTCTCTCTCTCTCTCTCTCTCTCTCACACACACAGAGTTTGATCGCGCTTTTTTTAATACTGCAATCACTTTGTAGTGTATTTTCGTTTACTGTTGTGAAATGGAAAATCAATAATCGCTAATCGAGAATCGTTAATAATCGAAGATCGACTGTAATCGAATCGGGACTTCAATAATCGTAATCGAATCGGGAAATCAGACAGATTAACCACCCCTAGAAGTCACTGTTTGACAAAAACGGAAATCCTGCATAGTGCTACTTTAAATATTTCAAATTCAGCTCGCCTCAGCGTGCCTGTATTTGACGTACCGTAAGCTGTAGTGTGAAGGCGCACGACTCGCCGTCACGTTTCTCACACACGCAAAGAAAGAGAGAGCGGGAGAGAGAGTCTTACATACCACGCAAAATCGACGCGCTACATGTAAACGATATTCTTGTTTGTATTTTCCTGTCAAAATAACTGAGGTCATCTGGAATTATTCAGCTTTGAAGAACAAGCAGAAGATATGCCGGTTTCTCCGGTAGTGGGTGGAACTAATGCGCAAACGGCAATCTTATTGGATAGCACTCATTCCTGTTTTAATTTCAGGAAATCAGAGCGAATGAACACTGATAAGGTGAATAACATTCATGAACCCAGCAGCTCATGTGTTGTAGGCCTATACTATTTATATTTTCACAGGTTGTATATTGTCATTATTAGTAGCCTATAATTAGTAGTAGGATTATCTTTTAATAATAATTACTAAGTTCAGTTAAAATGACAAATATGCATTCATGTATGATTATCAAGTTTTAGTTCTAATTACTAAAGTTCTATCATTAAATAGGCTAATGCTTGATTATCATTATATAATGCTTGATTGACTGATTTTAAGGGTGTACATTTAGATATTTAAAAAGCTGTGCCATTTTACAATGATAAGCTGATTTGGTGGATAGATTATATATATATCAGTCTGGCAAGTAACCCAAAAAAATTACCAATGGCGATTCTATTGCCAAGGTGTGCGTAAAGGGTTGTTAACCCTGTTAACAAAATTTGGGAACTGTATTTTGACTAAGTCAGGTCAAGTTAAGTCACATTTATTTAAATAGCGCTTTTACAATACAGATTGTTTCACTTTACAGAGATAACAGGAAGAAAAAAATGCAACAAAGTTTGTTTCCAGAATTGTTCCATTTATAAATTAAATAGACAAAATCAATTACATGTGAAAAAAAGGGACAGAACGGGTAACAGGGTGGCAGATACAGTCTAAATTAAACTATTTTGGGACTAAATGTTGGTCATTAATATTTTGTATTACCAGTTTTCTCAACAGGGTTGAATGGTTGTGAATCTGACAAATCTGTTGATGGTGCATTGCTGTTACTGGAATTATCAAAACAAGCAATAACAAATCAGATTTGTCAGCGGCAGCGTTATGATGTGTGACTGATTTTGAATGAGACTGAGACCATAGGCTATAGTACATGTGCACTTAAACGGTCTCTAACGCTATACCCACTGCCTGAATGTCAGCACTCCCGTTACATCACGCATAGCCCACACAGATTTGTGTTATCATCTTTGTTGTTTAGCCTAATTCATTTTACATTAATTTATAGTTTTTCTCCTCTATCTAACTGTATATTAACTATTGTGTTTAGGTGAATTACAGTAATTAAGCTTGAAAATGGGCATGCTAAAATTCATAAACCTTTAACATTTATATTTTTTAAATAAATCAGCAGAAATTACAGCTTGCTGTGAATCTATAAAAATGTGAATGCCTACAATTATCAGCATTTCACCTTCAAGTGGTCATATAATGTCATGCTTGGAAAGTTCTCAATTCTTTTTTTTATAAAGTTTCAGAGTTACGTTTTTTGGTCAACACAATTAGTTAACGATAAAAAAATAAAAAACATGGCAGCCAAAAAATAAATACAAAATTAGTCATCAAAATTTAATAGGATGTGATAATATTGTGACATCTTACAAAGAGAGGCCTGACCTAATTCAACTGTCTCAGGTTTATTAAATACAAGACTATACAATTCAGTTATCTTTGTCTAAAAACAACCAGAGGCACAAAAAATACAGATGAGTGATTGTGTATAGTAACAACAGCCCTGGCCTTTAGCTACATTAAAATTCTGATGACTTCTTGCATGAGCGGACACCTACATACCTTGGGATAAAACCTGTTCAACAACTTAAAACTATTGTATTTTTTATTAAAATTTTTTTTAAAAAAAGTTGTATTCAGACATGACACTGAGTGCATATACTGTAGATAGACAGATATGGCGGGGGGGCGGGGGTTCTACCAAATTTAACCATTAAAATTTGCAATAGCTGCCAATTAGGCTATGCAAAACAAAGGGCAAGATCGAAATGCAAGTTCCTAAACAATTCTATTCTCTGCTAAATCAGTTTGAAATTCTTCTTAATCCTACACACTTCTTAGGGATAAAGTTGGACTATACGGTAGCTGAAAAAAATAAACACAGTTAGCTACCAATTCTAATTTACAAATCTCTTATCAAACCTGTGTATGCGTGTGCACAAATCCTACATACGGGCCAAATTACAGAGCAGCTAACTTAAACCCCCTAGCACAAAGTTTTTTTTTTATTTCCAACATTTAGTCAAAATACATCCTCCCAACTTCGGTCTCAAATTAAAGGTTTTCGCTTTTCTTCTATCAATTTCCATACAGACCATCAGGCGGTCGTGTGTGAAGTAAAATCTCTTTGTGCATTAACAAAAGCTCAACAATGATGTTTCCACTGATTCCTGTAGTTTTTGAAGTAGCAAAGTTACTGTTCACACCACAATAATGCTGTATTTTACCTAATAACAAAACATGGTGATTGCTCTTTTAAAATACGATAAAATGCTCAGTCTTCCTTTTGCCTAGGCAATGTATGAAACATCCATACACATTTTACTGATCATCATGCAATACTTAAAAAAAAAAAAAAAACATGCAAAAATGAATAAAAAAAACACAGACACAGGGGTCCACCCACACACAGGCATTTTGCTTTCACTATACCCAAATCTCTTTCCTTCACGACACACTCGAGCACACTGACAGAGGCTGATAGGGTTGCTGCTTCTCACACACTTTTTTTCATTAGGTAATAACACAAACAGACACATATGTCATGCCTGGTGGTAGCAAACTAGAGACAATCTGCATTGCTGATTATACATTATTATTATTATACAAAATATTAATGAGGGCAGGAACAAAAAAAAGTTATTATCAAATAATCAAAACACCGTATCAATTAAATTTCCACATTAAGTGGAAACACTTGCTGAGATATTTAACAACTCTTAAAACTTTGATAGTGCAAAAGCATAAGAATTATCCTTCTAGGAAAATATTCACATTTATTACAGCAACACTTAGTTATAATCTTATAATGTGATTGGCATGTAATATTTGAATAGCTATGTAGATTATGTTAACGACAAAAGCAAAAATACTGCAACAAAGAGTAGGCTATATCAAATTTAGCAGTTGTATGACTTTAGGGATGAACACAATAATTGACATCAGATGGCCTACACACAAAATATGTTTATATTCTGGAAAAGGAAAAACAGATGCAGCTCCCTGAACTGTGATGGGGACTTTTATATAATCATGCATTTTAATAAATGTTGTATTACCTGCAAAGTCGGTGGCAGAACTAGATACTGTTTGTACTGATGTAAATATGGAGAGATGGAACAGTGTAAGTTCAGTATTAGTGGAAATTTATGGGTTGAAACTTTTTCCATGTGCTCTAACTGAAGGCAGGAGCAAGTGATAACAGAAACTTTTATAGCATTTCACTGTGCAGCAGCTGTCAGATTCGTGGTGGCTCTGTCTCAAATCACCCCAACGCGCCTATGTTGTCCCAAAAAGGCTGTCTAGGTAACGTTAGTCGGCTAACTAGCTTTTTTTTGTTTTTTTGACCGGCTTAAAGTCTTCAGGAAAGAGTATACAGGTGCTTGTTGGTTATATTTTAGTTCATTCACCCGCCTAAACTTGCCGCTTTTCGTTTTCATTGGCTGACTTTACCACCACACAAAAAAAAACTAAACAAAACTGCAGCTGCTGGTATAAGTTAAAGCGAAAAGCCGGCGAGTGCTGTCGTTCTAACGGCGCGGCGCCGCTGCTTTTGATAGCGTGTTTTCAATGTGCTATCGACCTCCTCACTTTTTCTATGCATGATTCATGAGCTAATCTATACTGAAGGAGTGTGAGAGAGTATCCCGAGGAAACGGCACTGACCTGCGGGGCCTAACGGCGGCTGCTGCCCGTCCTCCCCGAAGATCAGTCTGAAGTCCAGCTCTTCATTCCCGGGGCAGTTTGCAGTAGTCATCGGGTTTGACAGCTCGGGCTCACCCCGTCTATGTACGCCGACTCTTTGATAAACTCACTACATTGACAAATATTGAAGGCAAAACTTTTCAACTTTTCCTCCGTGCTATATTTCTCTAAGTCCGTGCAGAAAATGTTATTGCTTCTCCCTCAGAATAATCCAAACAGCTCGACCTTCTATGGAGATTCAGCGAATTCGCAGCGGCTTCAACTTTTTGCCCGTGGCGTGAAGGCGGGTGAGCGTTGTGCGTCAGCGCGACAGTTGGTCGAGTTCGTCCGTAAATTCGCTTCTGCTCTCCGTTTCGAGGCTCGAGCTCCTATCCCAACTTTTACTAACAGCGCGTGACAGGGCAGTTCCAGCGGTGACGTCAGGCGAGTCGGCAGACAACACAAGCGCGCGCACACGCACCCATATACACGCACTCAATCACTCACTCACTCACGCACACACATACACAAACTTAGTGGGCTTATGGGTCTTGTAGTTTCTGTTGTGATGGCTGCAGTTGAATCACCCGTCCTATTTCATTCAAAGAACACGTGTTTCAGTGCATTTTATTGTAAAAGCAATTAACTCTTAGGCCAACACATGACAGTAATATAAACTCTAATATTGAAATAACTTAATATAACGGAATAAAATGTAACAGATAATTATATATAATAATTAAAATAAATTATATTATAATATTTATAATTAATTGTGCTTTGCGTTGTGCCTAACGCCCTTCCTCTGTGCCTTTTTACACAATACAGCAAAGCATCTCGTATTGCTTAGCCTACTTATTTTACACCATAAAATCATTCACTTTAAATTCACATTTAATCATTCACATAATTTCTAAATTTTATAACTTTGTTTTTGCCAGGTTTATATTAGATTTTGAATTCCAGATTTTCATGGTCTCATATTTTTGTATTCCACTGTATGTATTCTATTAATTTTGAATATAAATGTGTGTCGATGTGTGTTTAATACTCAGGGGACGTGCCGGTCCGCTTTCTATGCACGTGCTTCGATGTGTGCGCTCAAAAAAAAAACATATATCAGAAGTTTAGACTTATATGGCTTAAAAGCGTATGCAGTTAACAACAACTTTCATGATGATAAAAAATAATCAAAACCAAACTGATCATATTTTAGTTTTTTATGGCAGCGCACAAAGCTGTACAGGCTCCGCCCTCTTCTGGAAAACTGAGTGGTGACCAGCAGCTCATTTGCATTTAAAGATACATACATGCACGAAAACAGCATGTTTTTCCATCCACTCAAAAATTATCTGTGGAACACCTGGGACTTATATTACGTCTTGTAAAAAGGGGAATAGGTCCCCTTTAAATAAACCATATATCTTTGCTCTTCAGTCTGGTTTACAAATAACTCTGGATAGCATTTTCTATTTAATAAAAAAAAAAAAAAAAACATTACAAATTATAAAACCGTATAAGCATTTCAAATGGAGTCAAAAGTTGAATTTTGGAATTTTTCAGTATTTGTTCTCCCTTGCCTCAGAACTCAAGTTGCATGAACTGCACAAGTTTATGAAAAACGTGATGATCATAAAAGCTGTACCAAAGAGCATGTTGTGCATCACTGAAACCCAGAACATTTGGCTATCTATTTAGAGGACTTAACATGTCCACTGTCACACATTTTTTATCTAAATATTGCAGAAATGAAATATTTCCTTCTTTTTACATCATAAAGGTAATTGTTTTAATTTTCTCAAAATAATTAGAAATCAGTTTACTTCCACATTTAAATTTAAACCCCAGATTATCAATGTAGTGTCAGACATTTATACCCAAATATATGCCAGTATATATTCTTTAAGATTCGGGTTTTTAAGATTTGACACACACACACACACACACACACACACACACACACACACACACACACACACACAACAAACTTTAATCATCACACTCACACAATGTGCACATTCTCTCCCATGGAAACATACTCACAAAATAATGCGCAGTGCAAACTTCAGTCCTCACTAGCTACCTAATTTAATGCAACTCAGGAAAAGTGTTATGACACAAGTAATCAGCAAAAATACTTAGCCAGATTACTCAAGGTGTTGGAGTGTTTGTTTATCTCATTATCCTATGATGTCTTTTTTGTTTGAGTCATTGAAGTTAATGTTGAAGTACATCCAGGAGGAGCATTGTCTCATATAAGAGATTTTTTATATTTTATATATTGTACATTATATATATATATATATATATATATATTGTATGAGTGCTCCTCCTGAATGTACCTCAGCATTAACTTCATGCCACTTTAGAAGACTTCAATGACCGGACTTCAATGACTCAAACAAAAAAGACATCATAGGATAATGAGGTAAACACTCCACGACATTGAGTAATCTGTTTAAGTATTTTTGCTGATGACTTGTGTCATCTGTCATATGTATATATATATATATATATATCCTTATTTTTCCTGTTAGATGTAGTTTAGTGTAAATATATATACACACACACAGAAAAAAAATGATAAACGTTGATCATTTGTTTTCCTCATAACTTGATCTAGTTGTATTTTGCACTGTCAGCAGGGTGCTGTGTTACGGCTAAAAGAAAAACACAATATCAGACAATATCGAGAAAAGGAAAAAAAGTACAAAACATAAAAGTGTGGACAAAGCAGTTTTATATCAGTGACAGGGAATTCACACCGCCGAACAAGAATGTTTTCTTTGACGCATGTGGGCGTATAAACCGTATCAACAGCCGTGTTCACATTTCACATTTCCTGTGGTCTTTATTTACTTGATGTCAACTAATCTACATATTAAATGCAGAACTTTCATTAAATACTCAACATGTTTGATCAGTTAGGCTGTTATTAGCAGGCTGCAGTTGCACAATCAGTTGCAGAGCCACTTTGCTCTTAACCTGGTCTCAGGTGGTAAATACATAGCGTTTACTAAAGACTTTTTATCTTTTAATGTAATTATGAACTTCAAGCTAAACTAAACCAGAATGGCGATTTTCTTTTGCAAAAACTGTACAGAGCTCCTCACATTTTTGCAAACTGCACAATTCTGAAAGTTTGAATGAGAATAACAGAAAAAAATAACAATAAAGGGACCCAGTGCTGGGTAGTTGTTTTATATTCAAGGAAGCCTCAATGAGAATGAATAACACTGCATATCGCGATTCATCTGACTGATTTATTTCATTGTTAAATAAAATTTCAGAGATGAACAGAGACATAACCATTGTATATTAGCGTGAAGGGCAATGGCCTGAACACATGCTCACACTGTTGAAATGATCCTGCCAAACTCATTGTTTACTATTCAGAATACCTGTGTTTTTCTTCATCTCTGATGACCTTTGTGGGAGGAAGATAGAGAACACGGTATCCGTGGATTGTGTAGGAGGGGGATGATGTGGTTTTTGATACTGTGTTCTCGTAAAGACAGTTAAGAAGAAAGAAAACTTTCTACTCTCACACAAATCCGGTTCAAAGCTAGTTTTCTTTTCAAGGATTTGTGTTTTGGTAATGTGTTTTCGGCTTGTCATGTGCAAATATGCATTGTTTCAAAATTACTGATAGACAAAAGTATGCATTAGGTTTGAAGTTTGAAAATAAATATTATGAAAATAATATTTATTAAATAAGTTTTGATTTGTTTCATTTCTGTGCACATTAGTTTTTATTCTCCTATGGAAAATAGAATTTGTAAATAATAGTAACAATGTAGAACAAATGACAGTATTTATTTTAATCAGATTGAGCTTTTTAGGAATAATATTACAGTAACATATATATATATATATATATAGGCCTATATATATATATATATATATATATATATATATATATAATTTAATAAGCTTTCTTTCCAAATAGCATATATTTACAGTATAAAAGTAGGCCTATATTCAAATATCAAAGAGTTTATATTTTCTGAACATACTATTTAGCTTAGTTCTTATTTTCATCCCAGATGGACACATTTTGTTGAATCTGATTTAGAGAACAAACTGAATGACCAAAATCAAAACAAATAAAAAACTGGAATGTCTAGAAACCTTTGCTTTTAATGTAGACTTCAAATAAGTACAGTACAAAGTTAATGAAATGCAGTGTCCTGAACAAAGCCATTTTATTCTGAAACACTATCTTCAACTGATGCATGCTGCCCTCTGTTGGACTATTCTGTTTAAAAAGAAATAGCCTATGGCTAAAATGTTAATCATAAACACCCTACCTTGTTCTCTCTCCTGGAATATTAAACGAATAATAAGTCAGGTATTTAGAGTATTACTTTATGGTTTGACTATATTACACAGCATGTGTTGTTCTCCCGTAGGCCAATATTAAAGATCTGTGTTGGGTTTTTTCCATCATTTTTAGGAACTAAACTAGTGCTCTAATCAAGCAGTTCAACCATTCACAAATGCTAAATGTTTCTTGTATTATTTTACTTTTATTATTTTAATTATTTTACCATTTACTCATAAGGCCTACAGTACGATTCTTATCTTAGTGACCTGGTAAATGTTTGTGCTCTTCCAGGAATCTTCTAAGTTTGTAAATGCAATTGCACATTCTGTACACACCTGAACCTCTGGCTGTTGCAACATGAACAGAATCCTCCTTGACTCCTTAGATCCACTTAAGTTTCCGAACAGAACAAGGTTGTCTTTCCAATGTGTCCTACACTGTGTTGAAAAACTAATTAAGGATGCAACAGGGGGAGTTACAAGCCACTGGTTGTCTTTGACCCTTAAGTTTATGAGAAGACCAGAAAAGGCACATCAAGGCCTGACTACACAAAGTACTAGCACAACACAAAATAAAAAACAAATCTTGGTGAATAAAGCTATTACTGTACATTAATTTAATATACAATGTTTTTTTTAATAATACTTTAAAGAATACAATGAAATTATACCATTACACCATGCTAGACATCCAAAACTACCAAATTTAATAATATTGTCCTGCACTGTAAAAAATATTTTCATGATTTGTAATCACAATACTTTTTCTTTTGTCAAATCAACTTAGATAATGTATGTGGTTCAGATAACATAATATTTTGAGTTTCTGTTGATTAAACCAATTTTTATCATTGTATTAACTAAATGTTTAAATTTCAATGAACTTAAAATTTGAAGGCAACCAGGTTACTTAATTTTTTAAGTTAAACCAAGAATATTTTTTACAGTGTATGATGTTCAAATTAATCTTAATGAAAAAACTTCAGTTTTAAATAAGCTTTGAATTAATAATACAAGTAAATGTCATTAACCATTGTTACTAAAGCCTCCTTTCAGCAGTATAATACTAGTTAAAGCATCCTCCTTTCAGGTGTAGGCCTACGTAATATTTGCCAACAGGGGGGGTTAATGAGTCAAGAAAAAAAAAAAGTCACCAGTCACTGCCATTCAGTACACTACAACAGAATGCTTTACTCTTTATAATACACAGCTGACACTTATAAAAGACTATTCAACCGTCACTATGGTAGAGAAGTAAAAAATGTGCCCCAGTGATTTAAATAAACAGCCATTGCAACGGTGACCATAATGTGTCAAAATAGACTGAATGGAAGGGACACCAGCTTGCTGAAACAATTAAACATCAATTAAAACCATTTTGGTCAAAGCATAGAAAATCAAAGAAAATTTTACTAAGTTCATTATTTAGGTAGCCTAATTATTAAGTATATTATTTATTAGGTTTATATAGGCAGAAACTGATGTTTTAGTTATTTGTCCATGTCAGTTGCTCTTGAAATGTTTGCAGTGTTTTTACTCATTTTACTCATTATTATTACTCATTTTTGACAGGGAATTAAAATGGGGATCATTTAGACGAATTAAGTTTTAGCAAATGTTTTGATTTATTGATCGATTCAATCCTATGTAAGAAAAAAGCCTACTTGTAAGAAAAAAAAAACATCTGTAAGATTTACCACAGAGAACACCACGATGTAAGAAAGGGTGTGGATTCTGTCAAATCCAAAATAATCTAAAATAATAGAACAATTCACTCCCTTATTGCATGCCCGCTTGTTCTTTGTTTAAATGTGTGTTGGTGAGCAACATGTAACCCGGTCATTAGTGTGTGTGCTGCACTGCATGGAGAGAACTTCAATCAGATGGCTGATCGATGCAACATTTGGGAGTGATGTCAGAGGATCAATACTAATCCCCCACAACACATACACACACACACACACACACACACACACACACACACACACACACACGCTCTGTAGTCTCTGTGTAACAGGTTTGCAGAGACAGTTTGCTGACCCCTGTCTTCACAAGCAGTAGTAAATTATAGCCAGCTCTCCTTATCAGGTTTAATAAAAGCAGGAACAGAGCTCTCACCAGAATCAGAATGTTTTTTGTTCTTTTTTTCCTGAGGCAAAAGAGGACAATAAACAGGGCAGATAACAGCTAGAGGAGAAACAGGCCTTGTGTGCATTAACACTAAAACACTTAATTTCTCTGTTTGTATACAATTTCCCACAAATTATATATTTTAATAATTAAATATATTTATTTGATTTAAAATAATAAATTAATAAAGTATATGATACATATCTGTTGGAAACAGATAAAGGAAATATTAAAATTTGAAAAAAAAATAAAAAATAAGTAGCCTACATCCCTATACTGTAACGTATCGTCAGGAATGACATGAAGAGCGAATCCAAATGCAAGTAGGCTACTTTATTATAACAGACAGGTAATCCAAGGACAACCGGGAAAACTCAGGACAGAGAGACAGCTTACAGCAAACAACGACCGACAAAACACAACTGAAACACAGAGGTATAAATACACAAACAGACGAGCTAAACGAGATTACAAGGGGGCGTGGTAAACCGAGACACCGGTGGAGACTAATCAACATAACGGGAGACAGCTGAACATGAAAAGACAGGGGAACACATGACAAAACAAGAATAAGACACAAAACCCACACCGTGACATATACAGTATATTACACAATTTATTTAAAGTGGTGAAAACAAATGCATTAGCAATCTCATAATTTTTTGGTAAATGCAAAATAGATTTTGAACAATTAACAAATTTAGATTAAAATATATTTTTTTAAAATATATCTTAATATAACATATATATATATTACTGTCAATATATTTTAAAATGTATATTTGCACCATCCAATTGTGTCCTGTCCATAATGTCCACTGGATGCCTTTTCACTTCTGGACTGTAAATGTCTTCATAACTCATTCTATTGCCAAGAAGGCCAATAGTAAGCCTTGCCTCACTCCATTTCATACTAAAGGGGCTGTGAGTTGCCTGTAATGAAGTATCATACAGGTCATCCCTTCTTTTTGACGATGTTTTCTGATCTTTTTATCTTTTCTGCCACCCCATGGTGTCTCAGTAGCTTCCAGTGGGCTTGTCTATTCAGACACCTTCTCATAGTCAATGAAATGAACGTAGAGAGGCGAGTTCCACTCCAGTAGCTGCTTGAAGATGATACGTAATGTTGCAATCTGGTCAATGCATGACCTGCCCTTACAAAAAACAGTTTGTTGGTCTCGGAGTTGCAGGTCCATCACATCTTTCATCCTGTTCAGCAGGACTAGGTTCAATACTTTTCCTGGGATAGACAGTAATGTTATCTCTCTGTAATCTGAACAACTACTGAGATCACCTTTCTTTGGCAGCTTGATGAGGTACCCTTCCTTCTATTCCTTCCTTCCATCGGAATTTTCTCCTCTTCCTAGATCTTGTTAAAGAGGAGATGGAGCTCCACACTGGCCTCTACGTCACCTTTCAGCGCCTCCACTGGTATACTGCCCGGTCCTGCGGACTTGCCGTTCTTTAACTGCTTGATGGCACTGCAGATTTCATCCTTTGTAGGTGCACTGCAGTCAATTGGTAGGGCACTGGTGGCTGGCAGGATGTCAGGAGGGGATGGGGGATATGGTTTGTTTAGCAGCTCTTCAAAATGTTCCACCCATCTGTTCTTTTGCCCTTTCTCATCTGGTGTCATTCTGCCATATCTGTCTTTTACTGATCTCTCTGGCTTAATGAACTTTCCCGAAAGTTTCTTGATGGTAGAGTACAGGTCTTGTGTGTTGCAGTGGTGGGCTGCTGCTTCTGCCTCGGTTGCCAGCACCTCTATGTAGTTCTTTCTGTCTGAACTGATGCTGCGCTTGACGTTCTTGTTTGCCTCCGTTTACTCTTCTTGTGCCTCTGCCTTTGTTGCTCTTTTTCTGCTATTATTTACTGCTGCATTTTTTGTTTTTCTCACTTTTATCTTCCTCTGTGTCTTTATTGATATCCATTCCTTGTGGCTGTGTGTTTTGGGATCCAACACTTTTGGCATGTTGTTTTCACTTTCTGCCAATTTTCATTGACAGTCTCTTCTTTTAGAAATTCTTGCAGTACATGGAACTTGCTGGAAAGAGTGACGCTGAATGGTCCGAAGCAACATCTGCTCCATTCTTGACATGCACATCCTGAGGAGACCTACGGAACGTCTTCGAGATGAAGGTCAATCTGGTCAAGTCAACAGGTCTAGTGATACCCAAGTCACCTTGTCTATCCTTCTGTGATGGAAGATGCTCCCTCCGATGATCAGGTTGCTTGTGGCACACAGTTCGGCATATCTCTCCCCATTGTCATTCATCTCACCTAAACCCTGCTGCCCCATGATCTCCTGGTAGCCCCTGTTTTCTCTGCCAATCTAAGCATTAAAGTCACCCAATACAATGATCAGAGGTGGGCAGAGTATCAAAAAACTGTAGCAAAAGTACAAGTATATTTAAAGTATAAATATTTACTAAAAGTAAAAGTAATAATCTTAATAGTTACTTGAGTAAGAGTAAAAAAGTACCCAATGAAAAAAAACTACTCAAGTAGCTAGTTACTAATAGTAATAGATAATAGGTAATCGCCCAGCATAACAAAGTAAAAGTACAGTTTTAGTCAGTACAGTCTACAGTCTGTAGAGAGTTAAATACAATATAAGTATTCGAGTTAAAGTAAAAGTACCCACATTTAAATCTACTCTCAAAAGTAAAAATGTTCCCCCAAAATACTATGAAAATGTAAAATAAAGTAAATAAACTAAAATAATTGTAACAAAGTAAATGTACTTTTTACTACCCACCTCTGGCGATGCTTTGTTTGGATGGATGATGGTCAGTCTTGGATGATGGTCAGGAGTCTGTTGTAGAAATCACCCTTCTCCGTTTTGTCACTGTCATTCGTCCACGTTGATCATCCTCTTCTTTGTGCGGAAGGAGGCTGTCATGATCCATGGGCCGTGTGCCTACCACCCAAGGAACGGTCCCTGGGCTGTCCTCGGTCAGCAACTCACCATCGGTCAGCCTTCTCTGGCCGGAACCAGTTCATACTGATTCCCAGTGATGGTGAGGTTAAATCTTCTCATCTCTGCGGCCACTTGTGCTGTTTTGCCGATCTCATACATGATTCTTACATTACATGTTCCAATGGTGGTGGTGATCCTGGTGTAGATGATGGTTGTTGGCCTGTCGGCTTCCAGATTCCAGATTCACTGCCTGGCGTCATACACCTTCCAGTTGGAGCCCCATCCTCTCCAAGGGCCATGGTGTTTGTTATTTTGACTCT
Source organism: Semotilus atromaculatus (assembly GCA_031834385.1). Lineage (NCBI taxonomy): Eukaryota > Metazoa > Chordata > Actinopteri > Cypriniformes > Leuciscidae > Semotilus > Semotilus atromaculatus. Next base: position 18,584,271 of record JAULUF010000009.1, on the reverse strand, counting down.
TGTTGTAGCATAAGTTTTTTTTACAGGGAGGGGTTGCTGGCCCCTCGTTCTACCTTTCTCAACCGGGCTTAGGACCGAATTTTGCATTACTTTGTTCCATTCGCGCACTGCATGTTTATGTGGACCCGCAATCAGAGCTTCAGAAGCTCTGAGTAGATCTTTGTCTGCTTTGGATGTCAGCAGAAGGGAAAGGCTGTCTCCAAGCAGAGGTTAGCCCACCTGATAGTGGATGCCATTGCCTTGGCGTAACAGTCCCAAGGCGAGCCGTCCCCTCTCGGAGTGAGGGCTCATTCACTCGGGGTGTTACTACCACCTGGGCGCTGGCGCGGCGCCTCTCTGGCAGACATCGGCAGGGCACCTTTGCAAGATTCTACAATCTCTGGGTTAAGCTGATTTCTTCCTGTGTGTTGGGTACAAACAGGTAATGTGCAGGAAGCACATATAAGTGGATACTTTGCTTTTCAGGTGAGTTCCTCACTGGGCAAACCCTGACTCAAGTTCCCCCAACATCCTTCGGCAGTTAGACGCGGCGGAGAAGTCTGATGCCAGGCCTAGTACTCGTGAGCATGCCCGGCCGTGTGTTGTGTAGTGATTCCCTCTTGGTAATCCCATATGTGTAGTTTCCATCGTACGGTTTCCCTGTCAATAAACCTGTGTCTTTCCCTGGGCAGATTCTGCTCTGCCCTGTCTCTGCATCGGTAGTAGTTCCATCCCTGGCTAAGGAGGACCTAACGCAGAGATCTTCCATATGTATCACTGCCCCACGGGTCAGTCCATGTGTATCCACCACACGTTACCTCCCTTCAGCAGGATGTGGCCTCCCTAACGTCCATCTCCATTGGTCTAGGCACGCTTACCCAGTGTTAATAACACTGGTCATGGCTGAAAAATTGGGAATTGAGAACCGAAGCACTCTTCCAGTGAAATATCAAGATAAGAGGAACAGCAGCTTCGACCGTCTCCAGGTAAGCTCTGTCCTTTCCATCCCATTGGTATGGAGGAATATTTTTCCTTGGGCTTACATGGGGTGCTGGGTAGGTTATGCCTGTGTGAGGGCAATTGCCAAAAGGGCACACTACAGCTTGCCAGCACCTGCATCTCCGACAATTGTAACAAAGTTTAGTAGCTGTGGCGCTTTCCATAGAGACCCCAATAAGCCAGAATCGACATAACGTTGAACGTGACTGACTGAATGGGAACGCATCGGTTTGTTGTAGATTTTTCCATAAACCTAACTATTCACCTGTCTTAGGATAAACCTGGTTTCCTTGACACCTGAAAATATTATACTCAGTTGAGTCACCTCTGAACGATTGAGTTGACACAATCTAACCTCGCCTAAGAGTCTCACAAAGAGTCGAACAACGTCTCATCCCTTATTGAACACTATCACTTGGTCGTAAGGTCTCTAGTGTCCTTAACTTGCCCCAAACTATCACTTGGTGGTAAGGTCTCTAGTGTCTCGCTGAATAACTTGTTCCACTAACTAACTTTGCTTCCCTAAACTGACCTGCTGCACAGCAGTAAATGACAGACAGACTTCAGCAATTGTCCTCTAATGCTCTTTATTAAAGCCAGGAGTTCTCGAGCAGTTCTCAGAGAATCTCCCAGGAAAAAACAAGGCCGGAGGATCTCAGACAATTTCCATTGAGAATCCCACCGAAAACATGGATACAACAGTTTTTATAGAATAGGGAGGTATGGCATAATGACATTAATTTGATTGGTTCTTCATAGGCAGACTGTTTTGTAGAGGAGACTTTGTTTTAATGATTACTTCATTGATCACAAGTTCTAACCTAGTCATCTGTCTAGTTTAATTTCCCATATTTGTTATTTATAAACAGTCAGGGGTTTGACACACATACATCTAAAGTACAGTAGCATGTATCATTCCTATTTTGCACCCGACGCACAGCAGACTTTTCCCTCCACAGACACGTCTGTAAATTAGGGAATGAAGCTCATGGGGCAGTTCAGCGAAAAGAGGAGGCGTGTTCCAGTGCAAATGTTCCCTGGTGTTATTTTGCAGTTCCAGAAAACATTGCCGCCACTGACCAGGAAAAACCTAGTGGCGCGTTATCCCATTCCAAGATTCGCCCACAAAGTTACTTGCGTTTCGTGTTTGATACTTGTGTTTCAGATCGTTAAAGGAGCTGTATGTAAGAAATTTATTTCAATCAATCATAAATTTTCCCTGATATGTCACTAGACATTAAGAAATCATGTTCATTTCAAATACTTATATCACTGACAACAGTAGTCCGGCCAGGATATTGTCATTTAAAAAGTGAAGTTGCAGCCCTCAACTGATGTTGATGTTGTCATGTTGTGTTTTGGTCTGATGCTCCACCCTCCACCGATCTACCAATCACAGAGTCAGTAGTGCTGCAGCATTCGGGTTGCCAGCTCTGCTCTAGTTACCACAGCTGCAGATACAAACGTTTTGGAATCGGATCCTGCAGCATATCTGGCAACCTCGAGTCAGTAATTTGAAAGTGATTGCAGTACCAGTTTTGGCCACAATCTTACATACGGCTCCTTTAAAATAGGGCCCAGAGAGATTCCACTGCTCATAAAACATTCACTACTCTTTTGCCAGCAGATTCTCCTCTGTTCAGCATTTGCTCCCCGTTTGCTCTTTGTTGCTGCGTGTATTGCTTGGCAACCTCTTTGGAACTACATTGCTTGGCGGAGGAATACATGTGTTAGGCCTATAACATTATATATTTATAATATAAAATATATGTGTTTATTTTATGAATAAAATAATTTAACTGAAAATTTTATTGAGTAACTGTTTTATAAAAGCAATAAACCCCTTGAAGCCATGTTTTACAGTGAATATAGAACAGCTAAGTGAGTTTTAGTTTTTTAACAACGTCCCTTAGCTGTTCTAAATTCACAGTAAATTACGGCTTTGCGGGGCTTATTGCTTTATTTTGCATTCAGATTTTACCCAGATGGGTTCTTGAAAGTCTAGACAGCAAAAAAACACATGAAATTGGAGAGATCTGATTCAAACCACACTGATTCAAACCAGGTGGCTTGAAATGTGATTCCAAACTGATTTTTACAGATGCATTTCAGTTTGGACACTCAAATTTGGGCTGCTCAAATCAGATTTCAAACTTCTTTTTGAAAAGAAGTATTTTGCTTCACTCTTAACATGACACACAACAGTAATGTCAAAACTGGTGATGGAAATGCCAGAAGTATTCATATACTGTGTTCAAATGTTGTGTCAAAAGATTTAGGCATCTTTCTGTGTGAAGGAGGAGTTCTGCTGCACTACAACTTGACAGGGCAAGTCGTTGGACAGAAAGGGGATGCACCTCCATTTTTCCTGCAAACCGTTTTGAAAGCCTTGTAAGGGGATTTACAGTCAAAGATACAGAACCAGATATGATGAATGAAGACCCGGGGTAAGAATTATAATAAATTGAAGAACAGCTTGACTGAAGATTGTTTGCAGTTTCATCAGCAGAAGTCAGCTTCCAGACTCACAAGCAGGTCATAGGCCACCCTGCTTTACAGTTACAAAGATCACAGCAATTAAACCCGACCAAGGTCTAAGCTACGTCCTTGCTTCAGGTTGAATGCTTCTGATTGGCTAAGAAATAGATAAACATAGTAATTTTCCACACATAAATAGATAGACTGAAGCATATCTCCATAATCTGTACGGCTGCCACCAGGACACTGAGTTAGGTACCAGTGGTCCTCAGAGGTAACAAGACTGTGTGTAGAAGTCTTGTGAACAAGACATTAATGGTCATTTTAACGCATTTAAAATGACACAAATCATAATGTGGTGAAATGCAGTTTAATTGGATTGCCGCTTCCTTTTCAACTACGCCCCTAGGTAACCAGTTGTTCGGTTTTAGTTTGGGGAGCGTATATAAAGGCGGGACGTGAGGCGTGTAGGTATCGCGTCATGCTCAGTTGATCGCACTTCCGGATCCGTGATGTGTTGCACGAGGGGTATGTATTTGCGTTTTCCATGCTTCATCGTTGTCATAGACGTTAATATTAAAGGTGCTCTAAGTGATGTCAGGCCAAAACATTTTTTGTCACATACAGCAAACATCTCCTCACTATCCGCTAGCTGCCTGGCCCCTGAACACACTTTAAAAAAACGTGGTCTCTGTAGACACCACAGGCTCCACAAACGGCAACAAAAACAAACTGCGGCGACCCGCTCCACGAAACATAACAAACAGTGTTCCAGCCAATCACTGGCAAGAAGTATTTGAGGGTGGGTCTGGGGGGTTAGTGCGCGTGCACATGAAGGGGGTGTGTGAAGGAGAGAGAAGCATCAAGAGGGAAGTTTGAATAATGGCCGACACACGACCAAAGAGACGACGTTCCGATGATCAACTTACAAAGAAGAGGGAAAAGGATAAAGAACGCGCGAAGTACCGAATTTACATCGGTAAAGCATTCGAAAGATGGCGAGAACTCCGCCGGCAGAAGGGCTTCCAGTCCGACATTCAGGTAGGAAGGGAAGGGAGGGGGAGGAGACGAGATGCGGAGCAGGGAGGGTCTAGCTAGCCTCCGTTTTGTTTGACAACAATTCGAATGTCAACAACAAGTTACGACTGCCGGCATCGCTTAGAGCACCTTTAACTATAATTGGTTTGTCTGCTTGTTGTAGCCCCTTGGTAAAGCTGGCGTTTGTTCGGGCGTGTGCTGCACCCATATATATTTGATCACCATTCATTGCCGTGGCGTTCTCTGTATCAGAGAATTGCGGGCTATTTGTATACTGAGGAGACTTTTTGGCTGACTGCTGCGGTCTACGTAGGATCCAAAGACAGGGGTTTGGCTATTTGGATGGATGATTTGACTCGCATTAGCTGGTATGTGCAACCCACTCCTGTCCAATTGGCACTTATAAAGGCATTGTACCTGTTAACTATTTTTGTGTTTTAGGTGTGTGAACCACTCAGTGAGCGTGCTGGTCCTGTGGCTTGTGGCTTTGTATGGCTTATAGCCTGGCCTACAGCATGGCTTGCAGCTCCAACACTGCTGCTTTGCTTTAATTTAGTTTTGCTTTAATTCTGTTTTGCTTTAATTCTGTTTTGCTTTAATTTTGTTTTGCTTTAATTCTGTTTTGCTTTAATTTAGCTTTGCTTTAATTGAGCTTTGCTGTAATTTAGATTTGCTTTAATTTAGCTTTGCTTTAATTCTGCTTTGCTTTAATTTAGTTTTGCTTTAATTTAGCTTTGCTTTAAATTTGTTTTGCTTTAAAGTGGGTTTTGCTTTTCGTTTTCTTGTTGCATTTATTTTTTGTGTTGTATCCAACGACTTTGTGCCTTGTTTTGTTTCACATTTCATGGGTTTTGCATTCACCAGTTTTGAGGTGCATTCCATAACTTTTGCATTCCATAACCTCTGCATCTCATGACTTGTATTACCATCAAATATCGTGTTGCAAATTAATATGTGTTGTGTTTATTAGTGATTTTGTCTCGATCCTGGGTTGTTGTGACCAGTCTGTACTTGTAAGAAAAGTGTTTTTGGTTCATGTGTTTTGTTTTCTAACCTTATTTAGGTTTTCCTTCCTTTTGCTGGAGCTGGGGGCCTGAAGGAGGCAGGCTAGCTGTTCCTGTGTAGTAATCGCCCCTTTCTCACCAAAGTGGTGTGGATTTGTAGTGAGTTTATTTGGTGTGTAAGTGTGGTGTGGTGCACGTATGTGTATCCTTTCTTACAGGCATTATTGAACCCTGGCGTCTACCCTGCCTCCCAATTGGTTAGTCCCAGCTCCTGTTTGTTATTCTTCTGTGTTTGATCTATTTAGTCCACAGTGCTAGTGGCTTGTTGAGGCTGCTCCTTTATGATTGCTCAATGGAATGAGACATTTTAAAAACATTAATTGTGTAATAAAGATTTGTATTTTTCTACCAAGTATCCACGTCTCTGGGTCATATTGGGAAAAACCGAACCTGTGGGCATTTGGGTCTTTCCCGGGTAGTAAATCCTGGGTGGCGTAGTCGCTGCTTTTCAGTAGAATAATTGGATATACATTTCCCTAACTCATGACAATGCCAGTTGCCACAATAACATGATTTTGCAGGAATTGTAATCAGGCTAAAAATAGTACTCATTAAAAGTTATTTGAGCCTATATGGGATCACTCTGGGTCCTGATGGAGACCTGATCCTGGGTGGAGATCACTCATGACACTGTAGCAACTTTTTCTACAGTTTTTCCTTTTATGATTTGACACTGACACTATGATTTGATATTGACACTACTCTTCTCGATTGATTCCTCAGACATAGCTCTTTTGTCTTTGATGTAAGATGTAAGAAACTACTCTTAAACCAACAAATGATACTGTCAGTATTCTCAAAGTATGAGGAGCAATTAATTTCTTTCCGACAGGAGACGAATGCCATATCATCTGCACACTTTATATGGGAAAGGTTATCATCGTCACACTGCAATTCATTGATGTATACAGAAAACAGTATTGGAGACAGTACACATCCCTGCGGTACCCCAGTATCCAAAACCAAGCAATCTGACATGACATTATTATTAATACAGACTCGCTGAGGTCTGCCTTTTAAAAACTCCTTAATCCATAAAAATCATCTAACTACTAACACCTAAATCATAGAGGCGCTTTAAAAGAAGATAAGGTTGGACAGTATTAAAAGCAGACGAGAAATCTATGAAGAGTATTCGAACATAGGAATTTGAATTATCTAGCTGATGTTGAACCTTATTTAAGAGAGTGAGAGAGGCATTCACAGTGCTCCTATTGGCCCTATAGGCAAATTGCAGGGGGTCAATGGATGTCTCAATTTGAGATAATGATTCCTTACACACTATGTGCTCCATACATTTGCAAAGAACTGATGTGAGTGCAACTGGGCGAAAGTCATTGAACGATTTTGCATGGGGTATTTTGGGCACCGAGATGACAATGGAATTCTTCCAGGCTAATGGTACAAAACCACTGTCCAGAAAAAATTTAAACAACCTTGTACACACATATCCAAGTTGTACTGCACATTCTTTCAAGACTTTCACCTTCAGGCCATCTGGGCCAGGTGCCTTGTGCGGTTTGACTTTACGAAGCACTGTGACAACCGCTCTCTCCTGTATGGTCATAGGCTGTGATTGAGTCATGGTCATTATTTCATTACTAACAGTCCAATCATTTAAATTATTATCAAATCTTGAGTAGAAAATATTAAGATTATTTGCAAAACAATGAGAGTCTTCATATTGCTGAACTCTTTTCTTTTGTCTACCCATCATTTTATTCAAACACTTCCATGCATCTCTTACATTCCCTGTTTTAAATTTCTCAACATTCTCTTTTTATTCATTCTGTTCACTTTATATTACTCTTTTACTTTCTACTGATCATTCTGCAAGAAAGCTATTTTCTTCATATTTAAATAATGTTTCAGATCTATGTTAATCCAATGGTTTATTATTTGGGAAGACTCTGATATTCTTTGTTTGAACAACAGAATTTACACAGAAATTAGCAGGTTATTGTATCATTCAGCAATTCATAATTGCTACAGCAGTCCCATTGAAAATTAAGTCCTATTCAGTACATTCAAAAGAGCCTCTTACTAGCTCTTCTGTTGAGTCCCTGGACTACATTTGGACCTGCTGAACAGCAGGCTTAATCCTCTTTAAAAGCTGCCTATATTTTGGTAACAGATGAATAATGTTATGATCCGAGCGTCCCAGAGGTGGATGTAACCTTGGCACATATGCACCTTCCATGTTACGAAGCATTTATCCAGAGTCTTAACCAGTCTTGTCAGACAGGTTACATATTTGCTCATGCTCAAGATTTGGCAACAGCGTAGATAAAATGCATTTATTAAAATCTTCAAGGAAAAAGTCTGGGTCATCGGCAGAATTGCACAGCGCTCTGTTGTTACTAGCTATGCATTCGGCAGCAAGTGCAAAATTTGGTCCAGGCACATAAACTAAAATAATTGTTATTTGTCAAATTTCATGAGGTAAATAATGTGGCCTGAATGAGACAGTCAATAGTTCATGAGCTGAGCAATGTGTTTCACGTACCGTAATATTCTTCGGCCACCTGCTATTAACGAACACACACAGTCCTCCGATGGTTTTGGTTGACTTGGCACTGTCACGGACCAGGCGGATTAATGAGTATCCGTCCAAGTTTATGTTGACAATCGCCTCCGTCAGCCATTTCTCTGTAATACAGATCAGGTTACTTCTTTTGAAGTCTCTGTTATATTTCACCAATGCTGAGAGTTCGGGGATTTTATTTGGGAGTGAAAGAACATCAGCTAAAGTTATTGTGGGAAGAGGAAACCAACTGCCACAAAGTTTAAGTCTGTTATTGTGTGTCCATAAGTCCATATCATTTTGTGTCAATACGCTGAATTTTGGGGTAAAAATCATACCCTATATTGTATTGTTATACATTGACAACTTGTCATTTCAGTATTTACCATCATATATTCTACATAACTGGATGTTTTTAAATAAACACTGACAAAAAAAACTACAAGTTTTAGGGCTGGACGATATGATGATGTGGTTCCCAAACTTTTAACAGGCATGTACCCCCTGAGACATTATAGATCTTCTGGAGTACCCCCAACACCACCAATTGTTAACAACAAGTTTATTTATTTCTATAAAATGTGAATAGAATCATAAACACATGATACAAATCTCATCAAAAGTCAACATATGATAAAATTGTCATGAGGTTGCAAGGAGATGAACCCAAAAGCAGACTGAATGCTCTACAGACAATTTATTGAAGACAAAACAGAGAAAACAAAACCCACGAGGGGGCAAAACATAACTGAAAGGTAGTACACCAAGACTAAGACATAAACTAGGACTAGACACTTGACTTGACTTGAAGACTAGAACAAAATAAACAAACAGTTTCACAAACTCACAAACTTATAACGAGATGCAGACAAAGTACTCACAAAGTGTTACACGCATTAGTTGACAATGTACCGACACAGGATAGAAGACATGAGGGGATTAAATAGGGAACACTAATGACGAGGACAGGTGAAACTGACTAGACAATAATGACAAGACGAGGATAACAAGGGGGCGGGGTTACATGACGAGACAACACAAGCACATGGCCCAAGCAAGACCACATGCTTGTACACAAAACATGGTTCTGTCATGATCCTGCCACAAGACTAGGAAAAATCAATAACATTGTTACGAACCGGTGTGGGTCTAGGGCTGGTAACGCAACATTTATATATTGAGTATACTGCTGGAAGTGGAGTGTGGTGGAAAAACACATGGCAGACTCGTTTTGAAGAGAAAATAACTGGAATTTATTTCCATAAGCCGAAGCCACTGAATCCAGTCACATAATGCGTGCTACATACAATAAATGATAGAGTGAATAAACAACAATAAAAATAGGAAAATAACAAAAGTGGCGCCAAAAGAAAGAAAACAAAATAACAAAACACTCCTTAAATCTAAACCTAATCTAACCAAAGTAAAATGTAGAAAATAAACCGAAGTCTTCGGTGCATCCGGCACCCTAACTCAACTATCTAATAAAACAGAAATACAAAGAGTGGCGCTCACTTCTTACCTGGTGTGTTTAACAATTGTCTGCTACGGGTGCAATGTATATCGCGATATACTTACCTCTGTTCTTTTCCCAGAAAAGCAACAAAAGATAGACAACACAAATGGATCTCACCCATTCAAAAAGGAAAACATGTCACATACAAAGCACAGAGCACAACCTTCATTCAGGCAAAAGCCTACATAAACTCATTCTGCTAGTAAGAACTCAGATCACTACTAAGAGCACAAATCACTTACAAAGAGCACAGATTACTACAGAGAGTGCAGGGTTTGCTACCAAAAGCTACAGAGAGAGAGAGTGACAATGAACACAACATCCTTTTAACCAGCTGGGACAATTAATCACCAAGCCCCGCCTTAAGGATGAATGACGTCCAACTCGGCCAATCACAGGAACCTATAGGCAGAGATCGGGTGATAGAGACAGAGAGAGAATAATGAACAACAGGTGATAAACACACCAACGTGCACAGGATAATAAAAACATCACACACACATGCGTGGAACGTAACAAACATGATGGCAGAATCATGACAAAAATGTGCTGAATATAATGATTTTAAACAGATATGCACCCAATCTCACACACAATAGGCCTACAACACATATCCAACATCTCATTAAAGCTATTAACTTTTCACATACTGATAAGTATTGCTTTTCACATATGATAAAATTTTATATTTTCTTAACTTCTCTGCTGTAAAATAATAATAAAAAAGAGAACACATTAACAATAGTAAACTAAATAGTAAACAGTAAACTAAATTGTTGTAAACCACACAGAATAGGCCTTCCACCTCTCCATCCACATGTGGCGTGACACAAAAGATCTTTAACTTTTTTAGTTAAATATAAAAAATATTTTTTAGTAATTCTATGAACTACACTGCGCAAAACAAACGTAATACTACCCACCGGATGAGGGTCGGCCTCCACAGAACATAAAATATTATTTTTATTTAATTTTTCGTTTTTGCATTTATGAGTAAAAAAACATAGTTACGGACGTGACAGTTCTCCGTTACGGACATGACGCCCTGAAAGCGACTTTAAAACTTTCACAGAGACCTCAAATAGAAAGCACAAAGCCTTTCTTTAAAGTGAATTTCGTTTTTTATTAATTGTATCTTAATTTTAATCAATGTTTCATCAACCAATTGCAATTTAATAAATAAGAAGTAAATACAGTAGAAATAGATCATCATGACACGGAGGCGCCGGCGCGTGAACTGGACTCTCGTCTAATAAATTAACCGAAACACAGCGTATAAGGTACTTGCCTCACAGACCTGAGAAATATATAGAAAGCTTGAAAATGTCTACTTTTTAACAGAACAATTCAAAACGACTCTCTGCTAATGTAATCCGTATGAAATGTGCATTTCACTCTGGCACATTCACTAGCCTATTGCGGAGATCGCGAGTCAACATCGCCAACTTCATCTTTGCAGCCGACACTGACAAACACTTGTTTATTAATAAACAATTAAAATGTCTCCTTGCTATATTTGACATATTCGTAATCATTATGCCGGTTCTTTGGGGCAGCTTTTAGATACTTTATTGGCAGCGCCACCCTTGCATGTTACATGAACGCGTCACCACTGCATCAGCATCGAAAACATGATTTTTTTTTTCAAATCTAAAATCAAAAATCGTGATACGAACCGAATTGTAGGTTTGGTCTATCGTTACAGCCCTAGTAAGATGAGAAAGCAGGAGTTTAGTCGTTTGTCATGGTTGTAAAAAAAAACAATGGCTATCAGAACATCTTTGCCAAGCGCAAACCAGTAGCTACAGAAGTAATCAATAAATTATCGGGGAGGGTCATGCCTTTTTTCACAATCATTTTGGAGGGTCATAGAAAAAATTATTGCTGGCGAAGGGAGGGTCAGGTCCTTTTTGACTGCAGATCTCAAAACTCCTCCGGATCACCTCTCTTTTGTTTTGTTTTAGTTAGTTTGTCTTCAGTCGTAGATAATTCTCAGTTTATTTCCACCGACGAGTGAAAAGAACTTGCCACGCTGAGTGAAAAGAACGCGCCGCGCTCGCTTTGAAGGGTCATGTTTTGTTGTTTATTATATTTGTAAATACATGTATTCCGTGTAACGGTAGTCACGATGTAGGCTATATAACGTAGTAAACCTGTATTAAATTAATATTCATACTTTAAAAACTGCCTACCTGCTCATGAATTAAGTCAATGAGATGTTAGATCTAGCTACAAGCTTTACAATTGTGAATACTTAAAATACAATTTACAATTGTGAATACTTGAATACTCCTGTTATAGAACAGGAGGCTGTTTTTCCCGTGACCAGGGAGGATAGTCTGCTTTTCTAAGAATAACTTCCTTGAGGTTTAATAACATATTGATGGTCAGTTCGCTGGCAAACAGATTATTCGATAACGAATCAATTCCCTTAGGATATATTGATATTTAATTATAATGCGTTATGATTGAATGTGAATGTACTCAACTGCCCTAATGTTGCCCTCCTGTATGTACAGCTAAATACAAGACGTTGTGTTTGGTTGCCCATAGAGAAAGTGGCAACGACGGCAAATTTTTATTCTGTAAGTGATAACTCATAACCCGTATGATTATTGATTATGAAATATGAATCAAGTGTCGATCACACAATTCCCCATTATTGAGCTATTGAGTGGATTCCTTACAATTATATAATTATAACATTGATATAAGTGATCACCCAGATTTAGACCTAACTTTATTGTATGTATATAAAGCGTTTACAGGCAAAGAGTAAGGGGGCGAGTTTCGGCGGGAAAGTGACGTCAATGGATTATGCCTACCCTCTATTTACAGATATGATACAGAATTTCTCGCCAAAACTGTCCTACCCCCTCTTGAATCTAAATACTTACAATAGTCTTAGCACAGTGAATCAGGTAAGAGAAAAACATAATTATTTAATCTTTGTTCATTTTTAACAAAAAAAAAGTCAATATGTACATTTATTTGTAGATTTAATGCTAAAGTTGTTAATGCTCTAAATATGTGTGCTGACATGACTGGTAGGAAACCAGGATGGTTGAGCTTCAGAAAATCAATGATGAGGTGGGCTTTAACAGTTAAAGATTTGAAAAAGAAATAAAGAACCCTAAACTCACACAGAAAAAAACAATTCTGCAAAAATGGGTTCTTTAGACTAGTATGGTTCTAAATAGAACTGTTACTACGTTTAAACAACTTTTAAAGAACCATCTTTATTTATTGTACAGGGTCCTCATTTTTTTCAACGAGTGAAAGAAAGTAGGCTTTTTCTTTTAAACGCAGAGATTTGTCATTTTAAGGAGCAACTCCAGACTTTCAATTACACCAATATATTGCATAAAGATATTAATTATTCATCAGCCCCTTGTGGTTTAACTCCACGAGGCACTCACTCACAAAAAAATCAGTATGATGTACAATTTGATTTGTTCAGACTCTTTCCTGTAAAAATCATTCAGAAATAGAAAAATAGCTCTGACCCCATGCTCAACACAGGATCTATTGAACCATTTAAGAGCCAAGAAAAGTAAACAGATTTATTATGAAGAGTACAACCCTTTACTAAAGATATTAGGGAGAGAGACAGAAAGAACAGAGATAATGTCATGGTAACCAATGTATTTAAAAGCCCTTCCCTAGTTTATTTTATAAAGACAAAGAATCAGGAGTTAATTAAGGGAACGAAAGCAACACAGAACAAACGGGGAGAGGGAGGGAGAGAGGAAGAGGGAGAGAGGAAGAGGGAGAGAGAGGGGAAAGGGAGGGAGAGAGAGAGGAAGGGAGGGAGAGAGAGAGGAAGGGAGGGAGAGAGAGAGGAAGGGAGGTAGAGAGAAGGAGGGAGGGAGGGAGGGAGAGAGAGTGAGAGATAAGTAATTCAATAATTCAATTCAGACAATCAAAAGTAAAAGAAATAGGGAGAGGGAGAGGGAGAGGCTTAACAATATCTTTATTAGATCATTTGTCCTTTTACCTCAATACAATAATCTTACAAAAATTCCATTTCATAAATTAAATTCCTACACATTTCTACACATTTAAAAACAACATTTAATTTTCTCCAATTTGACAAAGTACTCCCCCCACTGACCAAATTTCAGAAATCTTTACAATGTCACTGACCAATTTATAATATGTATACTCTATCTTGATTCTAGCTGTTATCATCCCTTTTAGTACCATTTCAGCATTAGTTTAACCTGTAGGCTATACCTAACATTTCATTTTTTCTAGTTTTCCATATGGACAACTTAGCTGATCCCAACAAAAAATTCAGTAACATTTTTTTCCTCCTTTCTTGAAAATTGTCAATTGGACCACTTATAAAATTCTGATAAGAAAATTTTTATAAAAACTTGTGTTAAAAAATTAAACATTCACTCCAACCTAAAACAATCAATAAATAAGTGATTAACCGTTTCATCTAAGCCACAAAATAAACACTCTGTCCCCACTGCTGGATTTAGGTGTGCCACGTGTCTGTTTGTAGCTATAGCCCTGAACATCAGTCTCCACTGCAAGTCCGCAGTACGCTTTTCAACAGGCAACTTATGTAGATACCTCCAACATGCCTTAAAATCTGTCCCAAACACTTCTGACCACCTCCAAGTCTTCACTCCTCTTAGCACAGATAAGTAACTTTTACACACGTTAGATAGAGTTCTTTCTTCTTAATATCTTGAAAACTCCCCAACTTGGGGTACTCAAATGTTAAAATCAAATGTCCAGTGTCCTCCATCTCCTCCTGCACAGCAGCAGACACGTTGATGGGTGGAAATGTATATTGCCCATTCCAGTCCTGTGCCAGTGCCTCTCTGCAGGCCCCGGGTAGAGCCGCCCACACCTCCTCCATTATTCACCTCAGAAGTCGAAGAGATCTCAACCCCGTAACACTCTGCAAAGACTCAGCTTTTTCCAGTCATCACCACTTCTCAGATCCCCCAACTTGACAAACCCAGCCTTCACAAAACAGCTTTCCACAGATTTAGAGGACAAAATCCTTGTTCTTATTAATGGATTATGGAACAACGGTTTTCCCATTATCCAGTCCTCAGGTTGTAAATATCTCTGTGTATAATAAATGTCTTTTTCCAAGTTGTTATCATTGACTTATAAAAAGGTGTCAACTCTTTCAAATCCACTTCATCACTCTGCAGTAAAAAAAGCTGTTTATCATACAATAGTCCAGATGTTTTCCGCAGAAGAGCACAAGCAACATGAATCCACCCAACATTCTCCTCGTAAAACAGTCTCTGGGCTGCTTGCAATCGAAAAGCATTTATGCGGCTTCGTACATCTATTAGGCTTTGCCCTCCTTCAATCACTGGTAGATAAAGTGCAGGCCGAGGAATCCATTTTTGACCCGACCAGAAGACATCCACCAATTTCCTCTGAATCTCCTTAATACAGTCCTCTGGTGGCTCCATCACATTCAGTTTGTGCCATAACATAGAGGCGGTCAGATTGTTCATAATAGGACTCTACCTCTATATGAGAGTTCGTGTAATAGCCAGTTCCACTTTACAACTTAGCAACAACCTTTCCAAGCAGACCCTCCCAGTTCTTTTCTTTATACTTATCAGTGCCCAGATACACCCCCAAAACTTTAAAACCTTCCTTTCCCCATTTCAGTCCTTCAGGAAGTTGAGGCGGCCCCTTATCACCCCAAGACCCCACATCAAACCCTTCACACTTTGCCCAGTTTACCTTGGCAGAAGAAGACTTTTCATAAAGGTTTAAATTTTTACAAAGTATCCGAATATCATTCTGACCAGAAATAAAAATATTTACATCATCTGCATAAGCAGACACATAATACCTTAGCCCTGAATTCTCTCCTGGTATCATTATACCTTGTAACTCGCTTCTTAGCTTACACAGTAAGGGTTCTATGGCTAAACTATAAAGTTGTCCTGATAGAGGACATCCCTGCCTATCTCCTCTTTTAACAGGGATTGGACAACTCAGGCCACCTCCTATCTTAAGCATAACTGAAGCATCTTCATAAAACATTTTTATCCAAGAAATAATATTCTCCCCAAATCCAAAGGTTTTTAACACAGTAAAAAGGTATTCATGACCTACCCGGTCAAAAGCTTTCTCTTGGTCAACAGATAAAAAAACCCACATCAAGATTATTTGTAATAGATAAATCAATCACATCTCTCATAAGAAACAAATAATCCATTATTGTCCGCCCAGGAATACAATAAGTTTGTTCACTTTCCACCACAACATGCAAAACATGTTTTAATTAATAAACTTTATTGCAGACACAGGTCCATATAACACAGCATACAGCATAAAAAGGAGATACAAAAATACATTAAAAATTCTATAGGAGATGCAGGCTATTGAACCAATGTCATCTTAACCTCGAAGTGTGTCTATAACAGCTAGACACACTTCTTAATCTGTTAGCTAAACATTTGGACAATATTTTATAATCTAGACACATTAAAGACACTGGTCGCCAATTCTTCAACAAGCCTAGATCTCAATTTTTTTGCAGAAGTGATAACACAGCTCTTTGACAGCTGTTCGGTAGAGAACCTCTTTTAAAACATTCACAAAATACATTATACAAATCTTCTCCTAAAACACCCCAAAAGGCTTTATAAAACTCTGGTATAAAAATCTGGTAAACCATTCAGTCCTGGTGACTTACCTGTAGAGAGCTGTGTGACCGCCTTTGAAAGTTCATCAAAATAAATCATTATGTCAAAAGAAATCATTATGTCCAATTAATTTTTTTCCTCAGGCCATAGTTTAGGAAGATCTCTTAAGAACTGGTCCATAGATCCAACATCACAGTCCATATTACCAAACATATTACCAAACATATTACCAAACCCCGGGGGCCAGTAGATAAGAGGTTTGCTGGCCCTTCTATATTTTTACTGGCCCTGAAAGAAATATAATGAAAAACACTTTTCCATTAAACTGTTTTTATTGTATACATTAGGATTAATCATTACAGCAAAGGGAGTACAGGAATTAAGAGAGAGCCCCTGGAGACATGCAAAAATAACCAAATTGTCATTGTAACTATGAATGGTTATTGCAGTATATATTATTTTTCTTGCAATGGAAATGGGCTCACCGACACGAAGATAATGTGGTTTTCACAGGGATCCATTTTACTAAGAGATTCCACTTTTCCTCCTTTCAAGTCTTACGCAGCCGGATAATACTCAGTGATGTAGTGGTGCCTGGAGAAGTGGGTATACTCTTAATTTATGCCCCCAATATTTTTTTAAGCATCCCAGCAAAGGATGAACGCTCTGTGTTATAAACACTGACATCTAAGACTAGTCTTGCATTGCATTACTAGTATTCTTGCATATCAGGGCCGTACACAGGGTTTTATAAATACAGAGTTCCCATAAATTAGAAAATTTAGATTTGACTGATCTCGACATGAGCATTTTAAGGTGTTTTGAAGGCCAAAAAAAATGGACAACAGTAGCTTTAAAAGCATGTCGGTTGGCAGTAGCATGATTTGATCAGATTCTTAAACATGAGAATCAGTTTAAATGTCGCAATGAATGATCCACTCTACAAAATGGAAATGCAGAATGTTTATGCTTATTGTTGACAATGCACAATCACATATTCAAAACAGGAATAGTCTTGAAGAAGAAATGATTCAAGGACTATATTGCATAGATGTTACATTTCAAACATTCCTTCTGTGTCCAGAGGCAATTGGCTTTATGCCCAGCTGCACTTCCTGAACTTCAGCCAGCTCCTTTGTTTCCTGTCTGGCATTATTGGACAAACTGATTAATCCAGGTGTGCCTGGCCTCAGTAACAATAATCAGGCACACCTGGATTAATCAGTTTGTCCAATAATGGAAGACAGGAAACAAAGGAGCTGGCTGAAGTTCAGGAAGTAGTGCAGCTGGGCATAAAGCCTATTAGTATGAGCACCAAAGATCATTGCCCTCTTTAACAATACCGTTAAACTAAATATACGAAGCAAACTTCGTACAAAGCTGAAAAAACAGTGAAATAAGATCGCATGATAAATCATTTCCAACGAAAAAAAGAGAATTTCATTTAACATGTTAACCATACCCACTTATTTTTTTTATTTTTTTTACTGGGATTTTTTTTATTATAGGCCTACTGTTGTAAATCTCACTTTTTTTTTAATCGGACCTCTTACTTAATCTTCTTTGCTTTCAATTATGAAATGATTCAAATCAAAACATTCAAATGATCTTACCTGGACTTACTTTTCAAAATTAGTAATAAAACAATTGCTCTTGACAACAGGGAAAGCTAGTATCTATATATATCTATATCTATATATATATATATATATATATATATATAACGTGGAGCACTTTTATCATGGATGGATGCACTTTTTTGGGCTTCAAATTTACTCCAGTCATTCACTGCCATTATAAAGCTTGGAAGAGCCAGGCCATTTTTTTTATATATAATTCTGATTGTATTCGACTGAAAGAAGAAAGTCATATCTTCTAGGATGACTTGAGGGAGAGTAAATCATGGGCTAATTTTCATGTTTGGGTGAACTATCCCTTTAAAGACATAAATCATTCTTCTGAAAATACCTGAGATCGTTTGATGAACACAGATATATTATAGCTATAATGTGTTTGTCTTCATGTTTCATCAGTCAAAACATCACTATTTGCATGTTATTATATCCATATAAGGCATTTCCTGAAATGTCAGAAGTTTAAAGTCCCCGTGAACCGGAAGTTGCAACCGACTTTTCTCCAGTGTTGTGACGTATTTCCGAGAGAAACGGAATACTAAATGAGGCAAAATAGTGGGCATGGCTTTTTTTTCCAACTAGCATCTGATTGGATCTAGAAAAGTATAGAAGTATATAAAAGTATATAGTACCTATAGGTGTTTCTAGTAGCCTGTCTACTGTCAGTTGGACGGGCCTGGTTACGGATGTTAAGCAGACACCAACACCATCAAAACTACGTCATCGGGGAAGGTCCTCCAAGGCAGAGGGGAGGGGCATTTTCAGACTTTGATTAAAGATTACGAAGCCAAAAAATTGTTTTGTGTAGATTGACTTGATCGGTTGAAAACGATCAATTTAGGCAAACAAATTAAGTATGGTCAATTTTGATTTCATACTTCTATGTATCTCGCTTGTGGACTTTCTGTGCAAGGGATGCATGTACTGGGCTTCCAGTATGAATGAAACAGATGACATGAGAGTGTTTAGTGCTCCATTTTGCTATCATATCCCCATTTCATAAAAATAATAAAGTACTTTGTAACGTAGTTACTTGAGTAGTTTTTAAGCAAATTACTTATTTACTCTTACTTGAGTCATATTATATTTCAGTACTTCTACTTGTACTCAAGTAAATTATTACTTAAGTAGCAATACTTTTACTTAAGTAAAATTTGTCAGTACTCCTTCCACCACTGGTGAAACCTCCTGTCGCCGATCCATCATTCAGTGTGAACACAGCAATGACTGAATGCTGGCCAAGATAGTCATGCAGTGTGAAAAGAACAGTGACCCGACTACTTTGAAAATCGTGCAGTCTGAACTCGGCATTAGGGCCCCCAGAAGTCTAGGACCGGCTAGACTGGAGATGTGTTGTGAAATTTATGAGGGATATAAAATGCCACTATCCACAGAGAAAATTTTTGTACTCTTATGTCAGCACAAAGGTGAAACAAAAATGTGTTTCTGGCATTTTCTCCAGTTTTACAGACTTTCAGAGAACTGTTGAATCAGAAATAAGACTTTTCTTAGATGAGACTTTTTGAGATGATTGGTAAACAACATTTACTGTCATCATGATTGAGCAAAGCTTATATCCAGGACCTTTGTTTGAGCCAGTACACTGTGAGGTTAACAATTTTGTTCACTCGCCCCTGACAGACTGAGGCTAACTCAGATTACTAATGGCTGCAATATATCTTACTCTACAAACATTGAATGAGATGTTGCTTGATGCTGTAATCCTCTTATTAGGGTCTAATGAAAAGACTGAACAAAGAATATTTCTGCAAAAGCTGCTCTCAAAGAAAAGGTTTAATTAATTTGAATCTGTAGACCAACTAATCCTTTATAAACAGAAACCCTTACATATTGAACATAATAACAACCTATCTTACTTGCATTAAATAATTGAAATGTTAGATGCTATAAGATGCAGCGAAAAATTGCATCACTCCTGTAATTCATCCATTTTCTCTGTCTCTCTATTGTTTCTTGAAACTTGACATCATACTGAACAGTACAAAAGAGCACTTTTTTATGGAAAAAGAGATGAGCAAAATCTCTTTAACTGTAAACACACATACAAAAAGTTCTTTAAGGTGTGCATTAATGACTGGGCCAGGCATATGTTGAGTTGAAAAAATAATAACATTAATAATGTAGGTATACTATATCAGGGGGATGGGGTTTTATTGTAGATTATTTGCAAAAGTCCGACATTAGTATGAATGAAAAAAAAGTTCTCTTTCAAATCTATATTGAATCTACCCTATACTCTAAGATACACTTTTTTCATTCAATCATGACTATTTTACTGAAGCTGTGGCAAATTCAAATGCATTCAAGACAAAAGCTCATCTGCCAACTACAGTGTAAAATGTATTCAAAAGTTATTCAGAAGCAAATAAAAGACAAACTAACTAAAACATTGTCTTTTTTACTGTATAATGGATTTCTTCTGTTAGGTTCTGTCACATGTACAGTAGCTGACTTAATGTAGGTTGCCCTGGAGATAGAATGTCGAGAAACAACCCACAACCAATTTTGCAGAGCAATCACAAAAACTCTTGCAAGCATGCATTCCGATCACAAACAACCAAGGACATTAGCTTTTCAGTGAAGGAAAAAAATAATTTAGGCTGATGTTTGCTTTCCCTCTTTTTACATTCTACTGTCCTAAAATAAAAATATAAAGTCATAAAACATATGTAAACACACGACAACTGAAAATGAACAACATTCAAACTTTCTTGTATTCACTTTTTGTATGCAATATTACTTTTCATAACCAACACAGAGATAACCTTCCAGCATGAAAGTCTGAGTTGTGTTGTCATATCTTCAAATGAGTGTGGTGGGCCAAAGTGGGGGTTCAATGGCAGTAATTCTCTCCTGGCTCTCCTTTATAAGTGACACAGAATAAAGAGCAGTGATCTGTTGAGTTGATGCCACTGCAGAAGGATCCATCACAGTTCCTGTCTGGTGCCAGCGATTCAGGTGTGATGTTTACAAATAGCAACACAAAGGCCATCCTTCTTTCTACTGCCATAGATTAGATTAGAGCCCCATCATAAAAAAAAACAAAAACAAAAAAAACCAGCATCTTTAACCACAAAAAATGCAAGCTTTAGCATAAGTTCTGCCAAGAAGACTTGTCACTTAGCCTATTGCCTTCACATCTAACCAATCATGTTCTAATACTTATAGTTACACATGTCTGAGTTTGCAGATGCTGACGCCAATACACACCTCCATCCTCCCCATGTCAGGGCTCTGTCATCTCGGTCTGGGTTCTGTTTCTGGTTGGTGACAGAGCTCTGGCATTTCCAGGTTGTCTTGTGTTTGTTTTAGTCTGGTTTATTGCTCTCTTGTCAATTGTCTAGCCCCTCCCATCTCATTTCCTGATAATTAATTAATCTTTCCCACCTGCCTTGTTCGTTACTCTCTTTTGTTTGTTCCCTATTTAGTCTCCCCGTGTTTGCAGTCCTTTGTTGGTTTGTTGTCTGTTCCCTGTTACTGCCAGATGCCTGTCTTGGTTTTGTCCCCCATGTGGAGTTTTTGTTTGTTTATTTACCTAATAAATATCCTTCATTCAGCACTTGAATCCTTGCTTCTATTTACCATTCTGTGACACCCCACCACCACCAGGATGGTCCCTGCCCATAACTCCCAGTGGGGTCGGCTGCGCCCCTGCCTTCGTCTTCAGGCAGGAAATGCAGATTCCATTACCCTTGAATTGTGAGTTATGGACAAACGCCAAAGAACTTTATAACACAATATTTGCTTGCTGGGCTGTTAATAAATTTTTGCTTGTTACGTCATTTTGCCTCCTAAGTCTTTCTGGTAGAACTATTTTGGACAACCAGCTTCTCAAGAAAACCCATGATGGTTGATCAAACCATGCAGCATTAACCATGGTTACAAAGCAAGGTTACATGGTTAACACACTGCTAAAACGACATTCGACCACAACAAAATTAGCAATTGTTCTGACACTCGCACACTTTTCAAAACCTTCTCTTTGCTTCTTTGTCCTTCTCCCGCCCCTTCTTCATCTACAGCTGATGACTTTGCAACATTCAAACAAAAACAACAACCATCAGCAGTCAATTCTCCACACCACAAACCGATCATAACAATTACACACTCTCTCTCTCCACTCTCGGAGGCAGAAATTTCCAAACTTATTCTTTCCAATCATCCTACTACCTGTCTGCTTGATCCACCTCCTTCAGGCCATTTCTTCTTCAGTAATACCTGCACTTACTCACATCATCAACACCTCTCTTCACACTGGTACCTTTCCCACAGCATTTAAGCAAGCTCGGGTAACCCCACTGCATAAGAAACCCACTCTAAATCCAGCATTTAACCAAGGGGGTTGAATGCATCAACAAATGCTTGACAAATGCATTCACACCCTTGTAACTATGTAATTGAACTTTAATACATAAAGTAATACATCCTTTCCCTTCAACGTTTGGCCCACAACAATATAATAATGACAAACAAATATAGGTTGTAAATTTAGGTTGTAAATATACAAATATAAGTTGTATAGGTTGTGTGTGAAAGTTGTCACTGGGGCTACCCTTTCAAAAGGTATTTGTGAATAAAGAGTGCAAAAATTAGTATATCATTAGTACCTAAATGGTACCAGAACCTTTTCAGGACAGCTTTTGTAAAAAAAATTCTGAGAGTGTGGTCAAAGTTGATCCTGTTTCTACCTGTATTAAGTGCTGAAATCTTCTAAATGGATCACAGAAAACACATCTTAATACCAGAAACAGCGATGCCTCTGACAACGGCTTCCTGCACTACCTATTTAGTGGAGCTGCAACATCGCTACTGAATCTACAGTGTGAAACATACAGCGTGACACGACCAGTAGTTTGATTACAAAACGAATTAATCTTATGAGTCGGTTCTCTTTAGTGAATAAAAAAAATAGAGCGTAACCAATAGTTTGTTATTTAGCCTGTATTTTTTATTGAGTCAAATGCAAACAGAAGAAAAGTCTGATTAAAAAGTCTGCAACATTTAAACATAATTTCAAACAAATTTTTTTTTTAAATGTAGCCTACGTATAATTTAAATTATCTCATCAATTGGCAATGGAAATGCATTCATTTTGTTCAAAATATTTATATGTTTAAAAGTATCCAAAGTCTTTTATTATTTATTTTATTATTGATATTTATTTATTTACTTATTTACATTATATGTTTCAATGATTATAACCCACACAAACTGTATTAAAAGATTTCTAAAGAGAAATCAATAAACTATAGGCCTTCTGATGGAAAAAGGAAAAGCAACATGTTCAGTCTCCCAATAGCTATATGACTACAAGTCAACATGTTTGACCTTTTCCAGCAGAGAAGATTCCAATCAAACTCCTATGTAGCAGCAGTGTAGCAGATCGATTCCTCCAAGACTAAACATATTGTAAGAACTGATTTTCCTGCTAAAACAAAATCTGAGATAAAACGCACCCTGGACAGAAGATGGCAAAGACAGAGCACAGGACATCGTCCTGTCCAAACACTTTCCCTTATCTCTGCTTTCCCCTCTCCCTCGTCCCCTCTCCCCCTTAGTCAAGTCACCAAAAGTTCACTAAGAATGCCTATATATCATGATGAATCTTGTGAATCTATTGTTTTTCATGTTTGGTATCATTTTAAGTGTCTCAGTGCGATTGGTAAAATGGTCTTAATTTCATTGCAGTCATTGGTAATGTGAGAAAGATTGAGGACTTAGGAGAATCCTGTGTTCCTCTTTGGGTGATGTCTCTTCAAGATATCTTCCCTCTCCCCCGAGACCAGGCGCTACCCCCTGGGGTACAGGAATTGACCCAAAACAAACAGAAATATTTTGTTACAACCCTTTTTTTCTGGTCCGGGTATTTAAAGCTAGGTAACAAAGCAGTCTTTGGGGAACCGTAACAAACCCCATACTGTGTCAGTGTTTTCCCCTTGGAAAACACTCGCACACTGTGTATCTCTGTCAGGAATGCATTGCTTACTTTTAGAATCATCTTTGAGTAATTGATGTCATGCATTTATTATTTCTGAATTGGCTTTTAATCATGTACTTGTGTAATTGGCACGATACATTTTTCCTGACAAAAATAAATGTTAACCTTGATTATTCTGAAGTTTTCTGAAATCATTATTTCTAGTAGATTATGTGTAGTCTGTTGTTCCCGCAAATCTCTGTCCAGGATAGATCACACCTAAGGCACTAATGAATGCAGCATGGGGCACATCATTAGACCTTCTGATTTCTGACTATCTCCTAACTTAGCATGTTGTACGCTGCAACTATTACGAAAAATTACACCTATGGGTCAGCAGTGAGCGGCCGCATAGGCATTGCACCCTCTGACTCTTTTAGGACTGGCTAGTTTGTGATCATGAGCGCACATTCGCGTTGTGATGTCTCAAAGCGACACCAGGTCCTTAATGAACGAATATTTGAAATTATGAAATGCCCAGAATAATCAAAGATCTAAATGAACTCATAATCAATATTTATGATTATTTTCTAAGAAGAAACACAATCTAAATTTGATTAACATTCGAAATTGGAGTCAGATTAAGCGTAGAGCTAAAGAAATATTGAAACTAAATTCTAATAAATTAAGTGAACTTCACTGGAACGCTGAAAAGACATACACGCATTATCCCATTGCCCACACCGTTGGATTTCCGTCATTGGGCCAGTGGGTGGTCCTTACAATATCAACATTGTCATACCCTGCCAATCTTGGCATTATCATGCCAAACACTCCTAAAGTTGCCATGACATAACTATTTTTCTTGTACTAAGTCCCTATCAAAGTCAAGTCCTTTATAAATTTTTGATAAATAACTAGAGCCTTTTACTAAAGATTCTGATACAAGACGTGGGAATACAAATCGACCGACACTCTCCAGACAACAATGCAAATCCTTTTCATATCTATATACAGCAGAAAGGCATTGCAGCATCTAAGCTCAGGGATGAACAAGTTACATCATATCTGACAACACAAGTGGCACATGTTTGGCTGCGGTAATGATGGCCATGAGTCAAGGCTTACAACAAAGCCACAACCAAAGCTATTATGCTGAAAACCGTTTTTTCCCCTTTTTTTTCTTTTTTTTTTTAGAGAGAGAGAGGTAAGAGCTGTTGTGAGAGGTACTAGAGGATTTTTGGTGTGAGGGGGCAGCAAAAGCTGTGGTTCTTATTAAGTGCACAATTTATCCCTCGTAACAGAACAGCCATTGTGTTGATGTAGCAGACATCATTACTGAAAGGCAGTCATTTAAGCTCAGCATCTCTTGGGGATGTTGTCTTTAAGCTGTAATTGCTATCAGCTTCAACAAAAACAAACCTTTTCAGAGGCATCGGTAGTTATCTGAGTAGTTTTTGCTGTTGTCTTATTGCTGTACAACAATAAAAAAAGATTTATGGCAAGAAGTAGAAAAAACGTGATGGGCTTCACACTATACAGTGTGTATATGATTTCATATACCCCCCCCCCCCCCGTGTTTTCCAGCTTTGCTCAGTGTAATTTTCTTGACCTGATATCGAATGCCATTTTTTCTGCAACTGTCCAATTATCAAGTCGTTTATATGTCATTTTTTATAAACCCAGAGAAATACAAATATTGTGTCTCTAGAATGGATTTTTCATTTTATGCTGGGAAAATAATTCATGCTCAAGGCGAATTCTGAGACTTCATGACCATTTAATTAGCTTGAGTGTTGATAAAAGCCACAAGGGAAAGCAGAAGGAAAGCAGAATGAGATGAAGGAGAGAGAAGTGGAAGTTCTTCAGACAACATCAGGACTTAAGGACTTCTGGAGACACATCTGATTTGAATCAGGGGCTGATTGATAAACAAGGTACTCAACTGAAAATGCTGCCTTTCAGTTGAGTACCTTGTTTTTTGTAACATTTAAAAAAATATTTGACACCCAGTGTTTTATCAAATACTTTCTGTGTCAATATTCTATAAAAAAAAATCGGGGAACACTAGTACGTACATGGCATGTCTGTTTTCCCTCTGAGGCATTTCATCAGTCATATAATATCCTGGCATTAAATGCAATTTGGGTTATTTTACCTGCATTGAAAATACACAGAAAATGTTGGAAATATAATATAAAAATTCAATTATGTCCCCAAGGAGAAGGTTATTCTTCTGCCAGGCTGTTATTGAAATGTTTTCATTCTTAAGTGACTTGTCTGTAAATAGAGGCTAAATAAAATAAAATTCTGTAACCGAACAGGTCTGACTAAATCATTTTCCGTTTTAAACTAAAGTTCTCTCTCAGGTAAACAACATACAGCTCTTTGGCAAACATCTCCATAACAGTCTGACATACAGGAAGATGGCCCTGCAATAAACATTCAAAATCATTTTCCAGACCTGACAAACAACACTGCCATTACTGAGACCAATACAATCTGATAGTCTTAACCATAAATTCAAGAAAAACACAAGAAGAAATTTGATAAACATTAGAGGTAAAACTATATACTAAACTGACATTCAAATGTTGGGTACAGCATTTGTCTTTTCTAAAATATATTTTTGAAGAGACTGCTGCAGATGGCACATTGCAATAATTCACTTCTTCATTTCTGAAGTGCACTTTTTCCTCTGGCTGTAAATTATACTAAGAGAAAACACTCAAGTATAGAGGGCCCATGCCTAAAAGAAGCTGTTTTGTTTGTGCAGATTTAAAGCAAAGAATAAAGGTGACGTGACATGACTCATATAGTTACGCTTTTTGAAATAGTGCTATTTAATATTCATGAAAGAAAGAAAGAAAATATAAATTTAAACTGTGCTAAATCTTGTGAGAATATTTTGAACTGCCAAATCCAAGCCATTTTTTTTATTAAATTAACTTACAATTTAATTAGGTCTGACTAATCAGCAGACACAGTCAATTAGGGCTGCAACAACTAATCGCTAAAATCGATTATTATCGAAAATGAAATAAATTCCAATTCTTGTTTATCAAGTTGCGTCTGTATTTGTATTGATAATATTTCGATTATCAAAATAATCGTTAGTTGCAGCCCAACAGTCAAAAACTTCAAAGTGCTTCTCTGTCCCTTAATATCATTACAAGCAAAGTCAAAATCTCAATAGTGTTTCTTCTAACAAAAAGGCTATGACAACTCCTGATGTGAGTTTTATGAAGCTATAAGTGTGTCCAATTCTCTCTCTCTCTCGCTCGCTCTCTCTCGCTCTGTGTGTGTGCGAGAGAGAGAGAGAGAGAGAGAGAGAGAGAGAGAGAGAGAGAGAGAGAATTGGACACACTTGGCTTCATAATACTCACACCAGGAGTTGTTGATCTCCCTTTGCAGACACAGCTGAAGTTCTGTGATTATTTGAATGCAGGCCAGTGGCAGCACACCTCAGTGGTTTCGGGCTGGAGTGGAGATTAATGAAGTTGCCGGAGGTAACAGTTTAGAACTGTTGTTGATAACATTTTCATTAGAAATGCATTTTTTTTGTAGGAAAAATATTCTACCTGTCATTTGTGTTAGTCATAGTCACGCATGCAGGGCTCAATTTTACTGACATGATTCATATGTTCATGTCAGTGAAATCAGATAAATAAAATTAGGCCTACTATTCAAAACCCTCTTTGTAAAGTTGATCAGATTATTAAAAGAATTTTAAATTTACACAATCAATCAATGTCCAAGAAAAAAACAACAACAGTTATGCACTGTTAAATCTTTATTTGAATCTCTCACAGCGGCTCGTTCATGTTGATAAAAGGAGTGAGCAAGTGTTCAGCGTGTGCAAAGACTCCGTCTCCATCCATGCATTTAGGTTTAGCAAACAACATCTTTCCTTATTTTTGTGACAATTAATAAACATTGCCTCAAACCCTTTCTATGGCTTCTCATTCCTTCATGTTCCAGATTGTCCACAATCTGCCTGGTTCCTTGCACGATAGGCTACTCTCACGTTCAAAAACTGTGCTTACCAAGGCACCCTTCTTGTTACCCTGGTGCTCTTCTTATAATTCGTCAGAAACGCCACTCAGTTTTATTTTTTAATTTGTTGTAAAACCATGGAAAATTTTCGTAATTTAATATTCGATATTAAATATGGTGAAACTCGAAAAATTAGAATATCGAGCAAAAGTTATAATTTTGATGATTATACCGCAAATTCAAAATCTGCAGAAAATTAGAATATTACATGAAATAAAAAAATTAAAAATTAAATACAGAAATGTCGGCCCTCTGGAAAGTATAATCATGCATATGTATTTATATATAAATATATCAGTTTCACCTTTTAATTTGAATTACTGAATTACATGACTTTTGCATGATTTCTAATTTTTCGAGTTTCACCTGTATTCTTTTATGCTTATGTCTTAATCTGAATCCCTCCCTGTCCATGTTCTATTCTAGAAATTGTTTTAAAATGAAATAAATCGCTTTCTGTATTACTTAAAGTCGCTTTAGATAAAATCGTCTGTTCAATAAAAAAAAAATTAAATAAATTGGAGAAAAAGCAAGAGTAGTAAGCGGTTCTGAATTCAACAATAGTCATTTCACATTTGATCAATGGGGCTTTAATTTTGACATTAGCCTACCGTGTTTGTAAACGACGTCATCATCCTGTGCCCGGACAAACTAAGCGCATGGGTGCATGTGAGATCAATGTTTTTTTCCGCATTTGTCACATTAAAAGGTATTTCTCTAATCTGTTTGTGTATTAAACAGGACGTTTGTACTCGTATTCACAATGCAGGCAGTGAAGTTCGGACGCTGTGCTTTTCTAATTTCCAAACTCTCACAGGCTTCTAGTTCGCAGCCTGGCAGGGGACAGACCGCGTTCATTAGTGCGGGTCTACGCAGAATGACAACAGCTAGCTCACAGCCTGTTGTGATCCGCATCCCGAGACCCATGCAAGAACATATAGAGAACGTCAAACAGATGCAAAGCAAGAAGTTTGACAGACTGCCAACAGTCAAGCCGGGCAGACTATTGATCAAGAGCAAGAACCCGCAGCTAAACCAGTCTGTAGGCTATACACTTGGAAAATTTGAACAACCTGTTCTGACATCAAAGGGATGGAAGAGTAACAAAACGTTAGGGGATTACTTCTCCATAAATAGCATCCAGAGTGATCCACCATCCATGCTCAAGCAAAAGGACAAGGGTAATGACACAGCTTCCACCACTAAAAAGACATTTAATTGCTTTCCCTTTTGTCCAGAACTGGTCGAGACTTTACACAGTCAGAATATAATTCACCCCACCACAGTGCAGATGCAAACCATTCCCAAAATACTGAAAGGACGCAATATTCTCTGCGCTGCAGAGACAGGAAGTGGAAAAACACTCTCTTACCTCCTTCCCATCATCAACAGGCTGCAGGAGGAGCCGTTCACAGACTCTGAGAGAAACATTCGCGCTGTGGTCGTTGTTCCATCACGGGAACTAGCAGAACAAGTGACATCTGTTGCTCGATCAATCAGCCAACGTTTTGGAATAGTGGTCAAAGTCGCAGGAGGTGGGAGAGGTGTGGGAAACATCAAAGCGGCGTTCACTCATGGTCAGCCGGATGTTTTAGTGGCCACACCTGGCGCTCTGCTAAAGGCTCTCCAGAAGCGGTTCATCAGCTTGAGCGAACTAAACTTTCTAGTCATCGATGAAGCCGATACTATGTTTGACGCCAGTTTTGCGGGCTTGCTTGAGGATATTTTTTCGCATACCCAGGTGGCATCCAGACTCTCAGAGACAGTTGGCCTTGATCATAAAGCTCAGCTGGTTGTGGTGGGAGCCACGTTTCCGGGTGGTGTAGGAGAGGTCCTCAGCATGGTGACTGACCTGGCCAGCATGGTGACCATCAAAAGTCGGATGCTTCATCATCTCATGCCGCATGTAAAGCAGATGTTTCTCAGGATCAAAGGTGCAGACAAGATTCTAGAGCTTCATCAAGCTTTGAAGAAGGCTGAACTGGAGCATAAAGGCGTTCTGGTGTTCTGTAACTCGGCTTCCACTGTCAACTGGCTGGGCTATTCACTGGAGGAGATGGGTGTTCGTCATATGAGGCTCCAGGGAGAGATGCCTGCAACCATGAGAGAGGGAATTTTCAGGAACTTTCAAAGTGGGAGTGTTGATGTTCTAATATGCACTGACATTGCTTCAAGAGGTTTGGACACACAGAGGGTTGGACTTATTGTCAATTATGACTTCCCAGAGACCCACACAGATTACATCCACCGGGCAGGGCGCGTGGGTAGAGCAGGTGGCTCCAGCGGAGGGGAGGTGCTGAGCTTCGTTACTCACCTGTGGGATGTGGAACTTGTGCAGAGAATAGAGACAGCAGCCAGGAGGAGAACATGTTTACCAGGGATGGAGTCAGAAATTCAGAAACACAGCAATAAAACGGATGTTAAAGAAATGGAGAAAAAAAAAATAGGTGGTTAAAGTATGATCTACAAATCAGCCTTATTAAAAATGTCAAATCTTTATTGTATATTTGTTGTTTGAACCTTTAAAATAAACATGTTAAATGAATGTTTTGTCCTAAAGCTTCTGTTCACATTTGTATTATACATCTTAATGAGATAGTTACCCCAAAATCTAAATTCTGTCATCAGTTAAATCATGTCTGAAAGCGCATTATTACTTAGTAATTCCTTTGAAAGCGCATAATTAGTAATTCCTACTCTAGGAAGAACACTAAAATGCTTTTATTCTTCAGTTTGGCCTTACTTTGGAACTGTTAAAAAATGTTTTATATAGGTTGAATGTGTATTCCACACATACTACAGTACATTTGTCATGTTGTTATTGTCATGTGACCTACAGTGTCAGTTGCATCGCTTGACTCGCTTTGACTGCTATTCATGATGCTATTCACTGTAATTCCTCTCCCGTGCCCTCAGGGGATAGTAAAGTGTCCATCAGATGCTCACTTCAGAATCTCACCAGAAGTATAGGTCATCTGGGAAGTTTTCTATGGATACTGTAAATTCAGACATACTCTTTTCACATACTAGGGATGTGTGCATTTTTGGATGCAGCCTTACCCTCATGTTATTCCAAACCTGCATGACTTTCTTGCTTCTGTGGAAGTCAAAAGATATTCTGAAAAATGTCTGTGATTTTTGTTTGTCCAAACAATGAAAATCAGTTAGGTTCTGTGTAATTTTGGAACCCATTGATTTTCATTTTATGCACAAGAACAATCTGTGATTTGCAGAAGAAAGAAACTCATAGTTAAGTGTTTCTTTGTATATTTGTTGTATTGAGCATTAATAGCACTAACCATTTATGAACATGTTGGCCTAAAGCTTGTTTACATTTAGACTGAATGTTGTTTTTCATTTGAAAATGTTTGCAGTGAACTCTCACTGTTCTATTATGTGAGGTATTTGACACTGAACAATAAATTGTACAACAAACAGCCTAATTTAAGGAAGCTGTAAGCGGTGCTATAACACAAAAACACATTTAAATAGCAAGGCTGTCAGTTTTCCTGTTTTATAGGTTGATGTGATGTTGGTTTATTTGCTGTTATTTCAGTGCAGCTAATGCTGCATCTTTTGCCTAATGGGAATGAATGTGAGAGGTCTGAAAATGAGGCTTCATGCTTCACTACCAACTGTTTATCACGGCACAACAGGAGGGTTGCCATGAGATAAATTTGAACTTTGCAGCAGTGTTATTGAGAAGAGGGTCTTTCATAACATTGATTAGAGAAGACGTAAACAGGGAGCTGTGAAGAAAAAGCAACCTGGTCAAGCAGAACTACTCTCTTATGAAGTAAATGCACACTTTTTTTGTTTTTTTTCAAGTCCATTTTGTGAGATTCATGCTTTAATGTGAAAGACAGACAAACCATCATGCAAATGCCCTTGATATGGATAATGTTATTGACTGTAGAGTACAGCAACATTTTGGCTTTGAAATGCAACAAATACTTTTGGGTTAAATTGTGCACTCCAATTAAAGGTTCATTTGGTTAATCAGAAATGCAGAAGGAGATCATTTTAGTGAAAATGTTGAAAAAAGGATGTTTAGGCTATATGTGGATCTTTGTCTGCTTTTTTCACAATCGAGATATTTGGTGTAAAACGTATAGAGAATGAGGTTGCATATCTATAACTGTTAATGACCTAAATTATGTTCCAGGCACAAGAAAAAAATGAACATGCTTTATTTCAACTCTAATAATTAGAAATGTACATTTGTTGATTCAAGTTTATTTCAAGAAAACTTTATATAGAAGGCATTGGAAATTCAGGTTGCTAGCTATGCTAAGATATTTGATAACTTTTGTCAAAAAATAATTTGACTCAATTTGAACGACTTAACAAAAATATAGAATTACTAATGAAATAATGGTCCCTGTGTGATAGTGATACAGCACTCAAAGATTAATTTAGCAGCATCTAATCTAATTAGGATAAAAAAAAAAAAAAAACTGAGAAAAGGCTTCAACAAGGCTTTGACACTTGCTTACAGATCTACCACTAACTCCGCTCCGTCCTACTTTCACTCATTCCTACGAGTTTACACCCCGACCAGAAATCTGTGATCAGTCAATGAGCGGCGGCTCGTGGTACCCTCTCAGCGAGGCTCAAAATGCTCAAAATCACTCTCCAGAACATTCTCATTCACGGTTCCATGCTGGTGGAATGATCTTCCCACCCTCATCCGGAATGCAGAATCCCTGTCAGCATTTAAAACTCTGAAAACTCATCTCTTCCGTGAGCACTTAACATAAACAAAAAAAACAAAACAAAAACCAAACAAAAAAATTCCCTTCCCCTTGTCTGATTTTTACTACTCTGAGCAATGCCTGACCTTGGAATTTTGAACACTTCTTGTGTTGTTCTTTGCGTCTTCCCGATGACTCGCTTGCTTTAGTCCTCAGTTGTAAGTCGCTTTGGATAAAAGTGTCTGCTAAATGACTAAATGTAAATGTAAAATGTAAAAGTGATGTGCTTTGACACTGACAATGTCTGAAAGGGTTAACTTTGTTATTGATGATTTGTCTGAGCATGATTTAGCATCACCAGATTCTGGATATTTTCCCTGACTATTCACCTGGGAGTTCTCCCAGTGTAAAACATTTTTTATCATGGTGCACTGCCAGACCTAGTGCTGACACTATGTAAAATGCAGCACTGTTTTTAAATGTATTCAAATATACACTCACCGGCCACTTTATTAGGTACCCCATGCTAGTAACGGGTTGGACCCCCTTTTGCCTTCAGAACTGCCTCAATTCTTCGTGGCATAGATTCAACAAGGTGCTGGAAGCATTCCTCAGGGAGTTTGGTCCATATTGACATGATGGCATCACACAGTTGCCGCAGATTTGTCGGCTGCACATCCATGATGCGAATCTCCCGTTCCACCACATCCCAAAGATGCTCTATTGGATTGAGATCTGGTGACTGTGGAGGCCATTTGAGTACAGCGAACTCATTGTCATGTTCAAGAAACCAGTCTGAGATGATTCCAGCTTTATGACATGGCGCATTATCCTGCTGAAAGTAGCCATCAGAAGTTGGGTACATTGTGGTCATAAAGGGATGGACATGGTCAGCAACAATACTCAGGTAGGCTGTGGCGTTGCAACGATGCTCAATTGGTACCAAGGGGCCCAAAGAGTGCCAAGAAAATATTCCCCACACCATGACACCACCACCACCAGCCTGAACCGTTGATACAAGGCAGGATGGATCCATGCTTTCATGTTGTAGACGCCAAATTCTGACCCTACCATCCGAATGTCGCAGCAGAAATCGAGACTCATCAGACCAGGCAACGTTTTTCCAATCTTCTATTGTCCAATTTCGATGAGCTTGTGCAAATTGTAGCCTCAGTTTCCTGTTCTTAGCTGAAAGGAGTGGCACCCGGTGTGGTCTTCTGCTGCTGTAGCCCATCTGCCTCAAAGTTCGACGTACTGTGCGTTCAGAGATGCTCTTCTGCCCACCTTGGTTGTAACGGGTAGTTATTTGAGTCACTGTTGCCCTTCTATCAGCTCGAACCAGTCTGGCCATTCTCCTCTGACCTCTGGCATCAACAAGGCATTTCCGCCCACAGAACTGCCGCTCACTGGATGTTTTTTCTTTTTCTGACCATTCTCTGTAAACCCTAGAGATGGTTGTGCGTGAAAATCCCAGTAGATTAGCAGTTTCTGAAATACTCAGACCAGCCCTTCTGGCACCAACAATCATGCCACGTTCAAAGTCACTCAAATCACCTTTCTCAATTCCCCATACTGATGCTCGGTTTGAACTGCAGGAGATTGTCTTGACCATGTCTACATGCCTAAATGCACTGAGTTGCCGCCATGTGATTGGCTGCTTAGAAATTAAGTGTTAACGAGCAGTTGGACAGGTGTACCTAATAAAGTGGCCGGTGAGTGTACATCAAATACTTATAAAGAAAAAAAAAATACCAGTCTGTACTTTGACATGGTCATTCCAAAGTTATACGAACTGTGCAAAAGAAGAAAAGAAAAAAAGTGTAATTTTAGGGTTACCTACAGCATTGTGTTATCATTTGTAGTATCACATTATAGAGAGAGCTGCATTGTAATAGAGATGTAGATTAAAGGCATGAGTGATGGTAGCATTTTATGCAATCATATTCAGGAACCTGACCTGTTGGAAAATGTGCCATCCTTTTTCGTCATCAGGGAAGTTCCTAAGTTTTGAGACACTCTTGACTTGTTCCTGATTCAAAAAAATAAAAACGTGTTTATAAGAGCTATTGTCCTGAGATCTCACAGAGAGCTGTGAGTAATAGACTGGTAAGAGACGTACGCACGCACGCACGCACGCACGCACACACACACACACACACACACACACCACAAGTTTCCACTGGTCTTTTGTTTAGGACAATCACCAGTCTATGTCAAACAGTTAACCATAAGCATTAGGATACAGATAGACATCCTTTTTAAACAAGAACCCACTCTAACTTACTCATAAAGGACCAGAAAACCTAAACATACATTTTATTGTCCATTGAATTATATATTATTTATTTGAATTCTTAAGGGGGAAACCTTCAATAATATTTTCTTTTTAGAATGGATATATAACCAGAAGACTGGACATAATGCACTGAAACAAACGTCACCGAATATATAATTACAGCATACAAGTAAATATTGAGGTTTATGGCATGTTTATACTGAGACTGAAAGTGTTTGTTGAATACAACATAAACACTAAAAAGAAGTTCAGACAGCACAGTTCATTCACAAACACAGCCTTTTACGAATCACTTCTTTTAGAATCACTTCTTTTCACACATTCAAAAGAATCACTTATTTTAGAGTGAATCTTTCAAACATATTCAAAAACTATATTATAATAATTATATTTTTTAAATGAATGTATACATATGTTGAGTTATTTTCAATAACATTAAATACACATTAAACAATGAACATACAAAATGTAATAAAACAACATTTCAATGACAAACACTATTTACACTTAAATAGTTCACACTTTTTTCCTAAGCAAATGCCTTTGATATACATGGATTGAGATATTATAGGATTTTTTCTTCTCAAGGTAGCTTTTTCTTTTTTACTGTCCATGTTAGTCAAACCTTCTTGAATGTGATCCACACACTATGCAATGATCCAGAAACAACAACACAAATGTTTGCCCAACTTTTTAAACAGTGCTGATATCTCTCAAATGTTTTGAGTCACATGTTAGTAGTGGAATGTGTCATGGAGAAGTTCTCCATGCGAATGCGTACCACTTTCTCCACAGGCGGAGGGGAGTAAAAAAAATGACAAGTGAAGACCTGCTTGCAGGCTTTTCTGAAGTTTTCCGAGAGGAAAGCGTAAAGAATGGGGTTGACACAGGAGTTTCCATAGGCCAGGCAGTGAGAGATGATGCGAAACGCAAAGGAAGCATCATTCAAGGGAAACTGGCCGAACTCCACCCACATAGCGATAATGTGGTGCGGCATCCAGCAGATGAGGAACGCAGCGACAACCAACAACACCGTCTGAGCCGTCTAGGGAACACAGAAAGAGAGAGAACAATTGGTTGGTTAATCATACCTCAGATGACCTCATTTTTTCTCAGGTATACAGAAATAAACTTTCTTTAAATAATTGACAGAGATTTTAAAGGTGTTAGCAACCTATTAAAAAAGTTATTCTGTAAAAGGTGCTAGTCTTTTTTAATAGATGACAGAATTATTGAGGCTCAACAGAGCGTATATGATTCAGACTCTGCTGTTACCAACTGAGACAAGCATCTGTGTACAGTATGTGGGCTGGGAATCAAAGGCTAGACAGGACATTGAAGAAAGGCAATAGTGCAAGACTGTGGTAGCAGGTGGCGTGGGTCTGGTTTCCACTGAATGGTAAGTGTGTGGCATATTCTTCCTTGTTTCTCAACCTGGAGCCAAACTGTTCTTAAAAGGCAGATGACACCCAGTGGACCTATTGTAGGCTTGATAATGCGTACCTCATCCTGCGACAGATGAAGCAACGCATCCTTTGAGTGGGCAGATGAAGCTCCACACCAAAAGATGATTGATGAGAGCAGAATGAACTCAATTATGAAACTAAAATTAGCAGTAATGTGTAGCGGCAAGAGATGCATCCTCTAATGGATGTTATGTAGTCGCTCTGTTCAAAATCTATACAATAAATGGTGCCTGGCAATATGAATGATGCAAAAGAGGCTGGAAGGGACGCCAATTTCAGAAAAAAATCTTTTTATATTCACTTCCACAACTTTGCACAGCAGGTTGTTTGTTTTTGCCACACCAGGAAAGCAGATATTCAACCTTCCTCCAAAATATGAACTCATTAGCAGAGATAA
This sequence comes from Semotilus atromaculatus, assembly GCA_031834385.1. NCBI lineage: Eukaryota > Metazoa > Chordata > Actinopteri > Cypriniformes > Leuciscidae > Semotilus > Semotilus atromaculatus. The sequence continues at coordinate 18,547,551 of JAULUF010000009.1, read as the reverse complement.
GACCAGTCTAGTTGGCACTGGCCATGTGGAGAACATCTGCCTAACAGAAATCACAGCCCACACATTGTGATTTGCTTAAGGTTAAGTATTGTTTGTAATAGAATAATTCTGAATAAAGCAACATTGTCAAAGATAGGATAAACATATGCCAATATAGATTATATCCATATTTGGCTCCATATCGGATCGTTAGGAAAGATTAGGTGAATGTGATCATTTATGTTTCAGCCTTTTTTGGGCCTGAAATGACTGATACAACCTTTAACGAATGAATTGCATAATGAATCACTTGGCCTAGCCTGCTATGGAGGAAGAGAATGTTACTGATCGACAGCGGTGAACTTCATTTGTTGACTTCTTTCTTATTACATGGCAAAACGTGGGATTGACTGTATTTTGTGACCACCTACTCCCACCCGCAGCAAAACCGTCCACTCCCACGAGACGTTGGGTCCGCGTGACCCCAATCCCATTGAAGCCCTCTAATAGAATGAACAGTGAAAGTAAAAGAGGCCTGTACAATACATTTTAACATCCAAATTTAAGTATAAAAATAACTGAAGAAAATATAAAAATGCTAAACAAATTAAATCAATGAATATGATTCTTATTCTTTTGGATTCTCTACCTATTATAGCTTATTTAAAAATTACAAATGCAATGAAAATACAGGTATCGGTATCAGCAAATACCAACAATGAAAGTATCGGTATTGGCCTCATTCTGGAAAAAGTGGAATCAGTGCATCCTACTTGAAACAGAGTGTGGCCAAGTGACGAAGACAAACAGAAAAAGAGAAATAGACCACCACGATTAGTCACAGGATGAAAGTCTAGCAAAGAGCAAGACATTTTCTGCAAGATTGGTGTTGAGCTCATTTGACCCTACTCACTTCAGCCTTTAATATCCTTTGGAGCTTTGAGAGCTTGACAGAATGATTTAAAATTTGACACTTCTTTTCAAACTTGGCTGTACCACGTGAAAGCTGCTACATTTAAAAGATATTTTGTAGAGAAATAAATATCATTGTCAGACTGATTGATTGATTATTATTGAGCAATGCTAGACACAAAGCAACAGTTCTGATGAACTCCTGCCAATAATGAAGAGTGACTGGCAGATTGAACTAACTGGTGAGCATATTTAAGCAGATAAGGAGATAAACATTTCCAAAGAGGTGCCATAGAACTACTAATGATGTTTGAAAGCCATGCTTCTCAGATAAATGTATAACTGTTTGGTGGAGCAAATACACCACAGCTACTTCTCACATAAACAACAAAATAGCAACTCCTTGCTCGACTTCAGTATCACTGGGGACAGACATGGTTTACTTCAGAAACACAGCTGGAGATTTTACAGGACAGGATCGGATTAATGTAAATAAACAAGCGAGAAACCAACTGTTTCTTTTCTCCTTTGGCGGTCATTTCATCTTAATCTCTCCCTTCAATGCTCATTATTCACAATCCAGTTTATTTCTGGATATATTTTTTATATCCAATTATTATTATTATTATTTAATAACAACAAAATATGTTGATCCTGGAACATATACTTGCCAAAATCACAGTGAGGCTCGAGACTACTGGCATATTCTCATTCAAACTACTGGTGCTGCTTCTGTTTGCATTTAGAGGGAAAAGCTGCCCATAGACCTTGTTCACAGCAACGGTATCTTTTACTAAAAGTGAGGCTGTGAAGGATGGACATGGATGGACATATCTCTTTAGTGTTTTTTTAGTGAAGTTTTACTGTTATTTAATGTGTTTTTGGATTGTTCGGCTGATGAAACACTGGAAAAATATCTTTCTAAGAAATTTCAGTATACAATAAACTCTAGACAACATGAGCTGAGGAAAATTGATTTAGGAACTTTAAACAGGTTTTTAAAACCATTGAAAATTTCTCACATCCTCGCTTTCATACCTGTCATGGCCCCACTCTGAATAAGGTCTATAACCGCTGGTCTAGGATCAGTTTTCTCAGTAATAACAGCATATTGGCGAGAAACATTTAGTACTTTCTTGATAGTGTCAAAGGTTTTTATTTACAAAGTGTTTTTTCGCGTTGAGTAATGCAGCCAATAACAAACATATCTGATGATTTCTTGAGAGCAAACTGCCAAACAGACGTGTTTAAATTAGAATCCACTCACCTCTCAAACTCTGGAGTTTTTGTCCATTGCTGAATTCCGCACGCTCGCAAATACTCTCATTATAAGTTAACTTATAACAAACAAACTATAGAAAATACGTAGGCTAAATAAGATATTCATTGTGCAGTCAGCTTTATTGATTATAGCGGAACTTTGTGAGATTGCGATGAATTGAGATGAATCATATGAGAGCATTTTAGTGATTATAAGGGGAGCACTTGATTGCTTTCTAGGTGATATACTGTGTATGTGTGTATATATTTATATATATATTAATAATCCATTCAGAATTTGAATGGATTCTGACTAATAATAACAAACTAATAAATATAGCTGCAAGCAGCAATCCGGGGCCAAACCCTGGAAGGCACCGCAAGCAGAACAAGTACAGCAAGCTACAGTACAGCAAGCACAGCAAGTACAGCAAGCACAGCAAGTACAGCAAGTACAGAAAGCACAGCCGGAGAACAAAAACAGCAGAAATTTAATGTACATGTAAAAACAGTTGGTTCAGAACTATAGGTGAAAATGACCTCAAAATGAAAAGTTCAGATGAGAATTAACACAGAATGAACAAGACATACTTATTTCTAATCCAAGAAGAAGAAAGATTAGAACGTTTGAAATCGACATGACACAACAATTTTATAAAGTCATCTCACACAGGGCTCGAACCCACTATCTCTGGGTCAGATGCCTGTCACTCATCTCATTGCACCACTGTGAAGTTGTGTTTTTACCAAGATGCAGAAGGTCTGTAGTTCAAGTGAGAAGCAACTCAAAATGAAACATTTTTAAATAAATTTGCAGCATGTTGTATTTATTGAGTTCATTCACATATAGACGCCATGTCTGGAACAGAAGCAACTTTTCCACCACTTAAGGCCACAGTACCTCTTAGTATAGTACCACACAGGATTCGAACCCACGACCTGAATGAATTTGTAAGTAAAATAACTGCATGTTGTATGTGACAGTTTCAGATTAGATCAATATCTCGGAAATTATAGCAAAAATCCAAAATCCGTTCAGTCACTTCTGTGCGGCTCAGTCCAAAGATCATCTGATCAAAGGTTGGGCAAAATTGAGCAAGATTTGAAGGAGGAGTAGCAAAAAAACTGTTTACCATTTGCTTAAATATGGCGGACAGTCACATTGTTGGAAAATGACCAATGAGATATCGTCTGAATTCGGCATAACCAAAGGAACACAATGACATAAATAAATCAAAATTTGATCAATATTTTCAAAAGTTATAGGCGTTTTTGCAAAAAACTTTATTTCTCTGGAACACTAGGTGGCGCTGTGTTCAAACTTCTCATGTCCCTTCAGGACATGGTGTCGATCATCCCTACCAAATTTTGTGCTGATATGTCAAATAGTTTAAAAGATATTGCAAATTATGACAAAATTCTAAATGGCAGACACACGGTTCATCCAATCTCGGATAATTCGGTATCCCCAGATTCAGCATGACGCAGGGAATCCATATATAACACATTTAAATACCAATTTTTCATATCTCATGACCCATAGGTGGCGCTGTTCCCAACTTTGGCTTGGACCCTCAGACCATGCTACCGATGAAGTGTACCAATTTTCAGTTTCATCAAACTGTGGCCAAGATACAGCCTCTGAACCAATTTTGGGTCGACCTCATTAAGTCATTAACTTTTTTTTCAGCAGTATGTCATGAAATTCTGTTCAGTCATTTCTATGCGGCTCAGTCCAAATATCATTTGAACAAATGTTTGGACAAAATTGGACAAACTTTGAAGGAGGAGTAGCAAAAAAACTGAGTACTGTACTTTTCAAAATGGCCACTACTGAAATGGGCATAGTCTTAATGTAATATATTGATTGTGATCTCCATAATGATTGGAATCAAGTGTACAAAGTTTAATTTTTCTAGATCAAAGGGTTCAAAAGTTATAACCATTTCAATGCTGCATTTTTTAACTGATTGTGGCGCTATAGAGTTGGTGAGTCGCCTAGAGACTGAAAATTTGGTCCAATTACTATTCATTACCATCACTACAAATGTGCAAATGTACAAATGTACAAATTTCACCATTTTCCTACTTACGGTTCCTAGGGCTGCCATTGACTCCCATTCGGGAAAAATAATAATAAGAAAACTAACAGATACAATAGGGGCTATCCCCTTCGGGGCTTGGCCCCTAATAAGACCAACTGGAGTGACAGAACCCTGACACATTTACTCATGTCGTTCTAGACCTGTATGTCTTTCTTCTGTTGAAAACAAAAGACATTTCAGTGTTTTTGTTCATACAATGGAAATCAATGGGGTCCAATGTTGTTTCATTGGACAAAATAACTTCTTTAGTGTTCCTTAGAGAAAGTAAGTCATATAGGTTTGGAGTGACATGAAGGTTTATAAATGATAAAAAAATTTCCTTTACGAAAGAAAAATTGTAAATTTTTATTTCAGGTTAACTGCTAAATAGCATAGGACACATCCAATATCCAATATTACTTGCAAATCAAAATTATTTATGGGTCTCTATTGGGTATTTCTTATTCTGATGTAAGAATGGCAATATGCTCCATAGAACTTGTTTGACATGACAGTACATAACTGTATAAAGTTGAAATTAGAAATGAAGCATTCAATGTTTTATAGTCCGATGTCTCTAAAAGGAAATGTTGTGAAAAACAGTGGTGAATAAAACGGTGATCATACATGCTGTTTTTTTTCGGAGGCTGCACCCTCTGAAGGCCACATTTGTTCACCGCATATGTCATTGAGGATGTTTCATTTCAGAAAAGTAACCATTATAAAATTGACCGTTATTCCTCGTGTGGTGTAGATGATTGTAATTTCTTTCTTATTTTGGAATGTAATGGTTACTTTTCTGAAGTGAGGCAGCCTCAATAAAGTATGCGGCCGACAAATGCGAACCTCCGGAGGATGCAGCCTTCAAAATGAGACACAGCCAGAGAAATGGATCACTCACAGCAAAACAACCAGTACTTTAACATTGTAGAGATGCACAACAATGCAAACCTGCAACCATGTTTTCTTTTCAGATATTAAAACTTTCTCATTGACATACATAACAACCATAATGACAGATGAAACAGAAGCTGTGGGCACTAGGGCCATCGCAATGAAACATCTTCAAAAATATAACAAACATGCTTCATTTTTGTGATAGCAGAAGGAAGAGCACCATGGGAAGGCCTAAATATCTTTGTCCACACATCAAACAGTGAGCAAAATGTATACACACACTGAGGGGCATTTTTCCTTCTTACATTTTATGACTGACCTTAGCTCTGTCCACTATTTCACAAACAGCAGGTAAAAAAATAAATAACATTATGCGTGAATTTGTACATTTTTGATGGTGTGAATGGACAGCAGAAAATAATGTGTGGCTCATAACAGCTCTCAGACTGATTCAAACATAATTACTGTTATTTCCCCTCTGCCACCATCCACAAAACCAACTGTCGGAACCCTTGGCAAAGGAAAACAAGTTGTTTATACAGCATGATTTGTGAAGGTAGCCTGTTACTATGGGCTGAAAGGGTTTGTCAGTGGCCAGACACCTGTTGTGACCTCCACTGCTGCAATTATGTTTCAGTTCTCTTCTCCTTAGTCTCTCCCTGTCCCTGGGTCTTCTTTCTTTCACTTACTAGACTATTTTGCTCTCTCTCACATAATTATCTTCCCAATTACACAATCACTTTTCCATGTCTACTTCACCTGCAACACATTTGAGTGTTAACCTTCAAACATATGCTACTTAATGATAAGACAATAAGTCTATCTGCATAAACTACATCAGGCTTGTAATCCACTTACATGAAAGTGAGAAATTTCTTTGATAACAACTTAATACTTCAGTTCAGAAGGGCAATTACCAAGTGAATTGGAAAGTGTGAGAGTGAACTATACTGGGGTGCGTTTCCCGAAAGCATCGTTAGCCAACTATGGTCGCAAGTTCCGTGGTTATCAGCATAGTACAACGAGTCGGTGTTTCCCGAAACCATCGTTCCAACAAACATTCGCAAACAGCATCGCAAAGTTGTGTGGTTGGAACGACAGCTCTCGAGCTGTGGTTAGAAGCATAGTTTCTAGATTGCATGACATGTGGACTTAATAAATCCTTATCTTGAGCAAAATAAGCAAGCTGACATTCAGTACAACCTGTGTCTTTTATTTAGAATGCATACAAATGCCATTTACGTCTTTGAGTAAGATATTTAAAGCACCGTTTTTGAAGACTGCGCATGTGCGAACGTGCTCCCTACTATGTTAGAACGAGCCTGATTGAATCTGGAAATAAAGCGAAATAATTGAGAAAAATTATAAATAGTCCTCAGATGCCATATCAAAACATCTAGCATCAACTCGATCTCATACAGTTTCATTAAAATAAGTTATTAATTCACCATGTGCGTGACATCATAAACCAATGATTTGATTTGATTGGACGTGATGTCATCAAAATCATTGATCCACATTGGCAGAAATGAGACACTACATTTTGAATGCTTATTATCTTCTAAATGTGAATTTTGTCATTGTTGTGGAGCACACCAGCTTATAGATAAATGAAAGCTTTAGCGTAAATTCTGTCAGGAAGACTCAATCTGCGCGTCACATATTACCTCACTTCTAGCCAATCAGGTGCTAACACGCCAAAAAACGTTATAAATTTATGCTTGCCGAGCTGTTAATAAATATACGCTTGTTATTCAATTTATCTCCCGAGTCTATCAGATAGAACAGTAAGACTAACATATTCATACTAAAAGCCAAAAAAATTCAAGACTTTTAAGAGATGATGTATAATGTGCCCCTAGTTATGTTATTTTTGGCTGTGAGTAATATATTTGATCAATCTATGTCAAGGCTGGATCATAATCTTTAATAAACCAGCACAAAAGATTGTTGTTTGATGTTCAGTATGCATGCAAGTTGTCTTATGAATTTTTGAAGGATTAATTAATCACCATCCTGTTGTTCCAAACCCGTAAGACCATCGTTCATCTTCAGAACACAAATTAAGATATTTTTTTATGAAATCCGAGAGGTTTCTGAACAGCCATAGGCAACAACGCCATTGCAACTTTCAAGGACCAGAAAGGTAGTAAAGATATCGTTAAAAGAGTCTATGTGACTACAGAGGTTCAATCTTAATTTTATGAAGCAACGAGAATAACTTTTGAGCACCACGACGCATGAGTGTGCTGCTGACGCAGAAGCCGGCCAATACTGAGCCGGCGTTCTTGTAGAACCCGGAAGCGCTGCACTGTGTTCACAGCGTGTACAGTGTCAGAGACAGACACAGAAGAGAAGAAATTGTAGAATAAAGTCGTTCTTTTTTGGGGGGGTTTTGCGCCCAAAAAATATTCTCGTTGCTTCATAAAGTTAAGGTTGAACCACTGTAGTCACATGGACTATTTTAACAATGTCTTCACTACCCTTCTTGGCCTTGAAAGTGGCAATTACATTGCAGTCTGTGGTGGGATCTGAAAGCTCTCGGATTTAATTGATAATATCTTAATTTGTGTTCTGAAGATCTTATGGGTTTGGAATGACATGAGGGTGAGTAATTAATGACAGAATTTTCATTTTTGGATGAACTAACCCTTTAAGCAAATAAAATGTTTTTTAAAAAGTATGTTCAATGGAGGAAACTTTTTTTCCTCCAGCTCAAGAGAATTGATGACAAAAATTAATCATTGGCCTCAAACTCTGCTCTCCCTCTAAGCTGAAAATACAAATTATATGTAATGCCTTTGCAAAAACAAAACAAAAAAAAAAAACAAATACATTAAGCAAAGTTTGATTTATATATGGAGCCTCTTACACTCAATAACAACAAGTACACACCAACTATACAGACATTCCTTCTTGAAGAAAAAAACTAATAAACATAAAAAGGAAAGACTACATTAAAAATGTTTGATTATGTGACTGGAGCAGTGGATTAAATTATTGAAAGATAAATTATTGGAATGATTTACTATATGCATTTTTAAAATATGTTATTATGTGCAAAAACATAAATAAAATATTCTATATATATATATATATATATAAAATAAGATAATACCTTTTATTAAATTGCTTCTTTTTGAGAAATTATTTTTACCAGTACTTTTACTTGAGAAGATTTTCCTATGATTTAAGTTTTAAAAGTGTCTATCCTACCCACTACCCACTTCTGACTGGCAAATTGAAAATTAATTCTAGAAAAGAGATGGATACAGAACAACATTCAGGTAGAGTGCCTGTACATTTACATCTGTAATGTAACATACTTAAAATTACATTTTGAAGTACGTACTTTTGTTAGTGCTATGACCCTGATACCATTAGATCCTTTTAGCTCTGTGCACTAAAAGTAAGAGGAAGAACGAGAAAGGCATTATTGTGTTAAAAAAGCTAGATGAAGCAGAACAGAACAAACTGCATGCAAAACATTTTTAAAATCTGAACCGTTTTTAACAATACAAGAGTCTTGTCAAGTTTATCCATCTTTAAACCTTGCGTCCAAATTATACTTTTAAAAAACGATACCGAATTCCAAACATATTTTCTGTGGGTTAAATTTCTTTCTACTGGCTGTTGTTTACTTATTATTTCTAGACACCTTAATTTCAGACCATTAGTCACTAAATGCTCTGTGAACACTGCAGGTACCATGAAGGTCACAGGCTCAGAAGTGCACCTTTAATTTAACAGAGCTGAGTGCTGCACTAAGAACCAACTCACTCACAAATCCTTTTAGGTTTCAAGTTCATTTCTTGTTTGTTTTGTTAGACAATACATTTCCAGCAATTTGACTTATTTTATGGACAAATAGGTGGCTATTATCAATCATACCGACAATGTTATCAGCCAATAACAGCGACATATCCCCTGATATTCACAGAATATCAATGAAAACACAATAAGAGACATTACCTCCCCCTGAACCTTTAACCGCTGTTGCAAGTACGACTCAATGCATGGTGGTCATTAAATATGTAAAAGCTTTATCTCTCTGCAAAAAAAACTTTAAGTTGTTTTGATACACAGTTTATCCTCTCGGGCATCACACATCTCTATACTTCAATTACAAGTAAGCCTTTTCCTTACAGCATGCTGACTCCTTATCTGCCACATAATGAGAAGACAGTAACTTTGGCAGGAACATCAATCCATTGATCTCAAAGGAAATGGAATCCTTGCTGTGGTGTGCAACACCAATGTAATGGGTCTCCCTTTGATGTGGCTGCTAGCTCAGACTTTTGTCTGTTGAGAAGCGAGTGTCCCTTGTTTCTGCTTTTATTACATTATGCACTCTAAAACATTGTTCAACTTCTCATTCTTAATCTTTAATCAGATTCAAAACAAAGTTATATAAAGGTGTATCTCTTGGTATGACTGAGTGATATTAATGGTGTGAACAGTATTTACATCATCAAGTACTGACCATCCATATATTAAAACAACTTTAAAACAACTAAATGTAAACAAACTCAGTTATTTAATTGTACGGCCACCTTTAATAGCAATTGTAGCTGCTAGTTTGTAAGTTTAATTGGCCACATTTACACTATACAGATTCTATCTTAGTAAATTGTAAATGCATTAATCACATTGATGGCAATTACTAGGACAAGTATCCGTGAAATCCATAATCAATTCAATGTTAATTTAATCAATAAAAAAATAGTCAAGAAGAGACATTGACAGTGGACTCGGAAAGCATCCCTATGCTATAATGCAGCCTTCATCATTCTTTACTTTAGGGATGGTGCTCACACAGTAATGTGCCCTGTTATTTATTCCAAACATCTTTTAACACAGAGGGAAAACAGTTCCAAATTCTTGCAGATTGATTTAAACTATATCCTGTATCCAGGCCCTTACACAATAAACCAGAATTTATGAGTTCATTTTTGCATGATCCTTAAATTAGATAAAGTTAAACATATTTGGAGTGCTATATCTGTTATGTAAGGGCTTGAGCATGAGATTTAACTTGAAAGATAAATGTAGTATTTGGAGTACTTTAATAATAGAGATTACTAAAGAATATTCAATACATAATAGAGAAAACATAAATAGGAGGAGGGGAGGAGGATGTGGGGTGGAGGAGGGATGCTGGAAGTATTGTCACTGGACTGAGGTAAGCGGCTATTTAGGCTGCTTGTGTAATGAGTGATAGGACATAAGATAAGATTAAGTTTTGTTTAGAGCACCATATATGTCCAGGGTTCCGAATATTTTCATATGTTACTGTAAGTATTTATAAAACACACAGTTCAGAGTGCTGTATACAGGTTCTAAACAAGTTCATTTCTATCAACAGCATTTGTGACAGGCTGTAAATGACTGGTCTCACAGTGAAAATAAATGACTGGTCTCACAGTTTGTTAAAAACAAACACAACTCACATTTACAGTAAAACACTTACAATGGTAGCAAAGGGCAATTCATTCCAGAGGGTTTAAAAGCAGATACGTGAAACAAAAATTTCTGTTAAAGCACTAATTCTGCCATACAAACGTGTGTAAGTGAACTGTAATGCTGTTAAATCATGCTTTTAGCACTGGGACTATTTATATGGTCATGGAAAAGTTGAAGTATTAGGATAAAATTCAATGGATAATACATGATTTGTCAGTGGATAATAAACATTTTATCTGTTCAATTTCTTTTTTACAGAATTTCAAATTCCATGATTGAAATATGTGTTCGAAGCATAAACATGTATATTAGCATAAACTTCATTGCAACAAAGCCTCTTGTGCCTTACTGCAAGACCAGATTGACACATCTGGATTTGCATTCAATCAACAAGTTCAAAGCTGAATGGATGGCAGCACAGGACATAGAAAAGTCCAATTACAACAAGTATTTGGTACCAACTATGCAGGTGAACAAAAAGAGAAGCAAGGTGTGGGGTGACAAGATCAAATGAGAGATCATAATCATACCTTCATCACGTCAAACTCACAGAGTTTGAAAAGTATACCATATGCAAAATACTATGCTGTTCACACAAGCAACAACATTCCGTCTTTTTACCGGTAAGACAATTCACACATTACCAAAATACCGGTAAACTCGGTGATACCAATAATCTGCTTTAGTTTCACTATCTGTCCAATCTGTGACAACATTCTCGAGTGCGAGACGCTGAAAAAGATGTGACACGGCGCAATGGTCAAAGACCTACTTCTAGCACATTTAGATAGAAAAACAATTAAGCTTACTGTAAACAGTGTGGAGTAATCACTTCATCTCCATCAGGGCTTTATGACTGGCCCAAAGCAGACTCCTTACATCAGCGGGTCCTGACCTTCTACCTGCTCATACCAGTAATCATATGCTTTGGTCACACATAGCCAAAGCATAATGTTACCCAATTTCTCATACCAAAAAGACTGATTTACTGGTATTTTTGAAAATGTTCTTTTCACACATGATCTCTAAACAGTAACTTACCAGTAAAGACTGTGTGTGTGAAAGGGGCTATAGTTCCCTTTCAGTCGCTCACGTTCGACGTGACGACGTAATTGGGATCACTTCAGGGAGCCCTATCAACTTCGAGTATCTATAGAACAAGCCAATGAACGTTGGCGTGCGTGAAAGCGTCACGCGCCCCGCCCCGCAGCGCGGGCATAAACAGGAAGCGGGCGCACGCACACATTGTCTTTCACTTCGGAGCCGAGCGTTTCTACTGTTCCTCTACAATCTTCTGACAGTGTTGAACTTCTAAAGAAGAAAACAAGTCTGCTCTTCAGGAGAACGCCTCTTCAAGCTGGTGTTGGTGTGACAGCGCAGACAGCGCTGGCCGCGATCTCACAGTGATCCGGCAAAACAGCTGTTTTCACAGCTCAGAATGTTGCGCCTTCAATGAGAATGTGAGTGCTCACATCAGGCTTGCACTATCGTCCTGTTTGTGTAGCCGCGGTCATCCCTGGGTGCTTCAGCACCAGAGAGAGCAGTTTTTTCCTAAAAGAGCATTCACGGTTTGACACTGCGTCTTTTTCAAGACGTCATTCAACCGTGTGTTTCTGGATGCGGTCGTTTCCTATCCTCATTGATGGCCACAATCTCTGTTTCACATGCCTGGGCTTAAGTGTGTTGAAACTGTGCTCGTGGGTGGTTTATGTTCTCTTTTGAGAGCATGACCACGTCGGCACATTGTTCGTCTTGCCTCTCTCATTAAGGTTTAAGTGATCAGCGTGCCGTGTGCCGTCGAGCTGCCAGCTGACAGCGCGGGATGTCACTGCAACCCAGCGCTCGTCGTTCGGAGCTCTAGATGCGCGGTCGAGACTCGAGTGCCTCAAACGAGGTGGAGTCCCCTCGCCTATGCCCCGGACTAGTTCTTTTTCTGGTGCACCAGAAAAAGGCTACTTCTGCGTATAGCCAGGGTGACCAGAGGGTTATAGTGAGGGCTTCCCCGCCCGGTAACCAATCCGCGTGGGCCCCTCACTCCTCTATCGCATCGCAGATATGTGAGACTCTGTTTGTGGGTGGTTATATTCTCTTGTGAGAACATAATCACGTCAGCACGTTGAGCGATCGACGTGCTGTGTGCCGTCAAGTTGATGGCCACATTCACTGTTTCACATGCCTGGCAGCTTTGGATGGGATGCTGGTCATTCTCATGATGGACCTAGCATTTCATTCAGGGCTACAGGGGAGGATTAGACGTCAATCGCTGCATCAGAGAGAGTGCTGTTACGCTTTGGAAATGATGATGCTGAGCTCCCATTATAATGGTGCGCATGCTCATGCTGAATCAGATTCAGACCTGACAGCCATGCTTTCCCGGCTTACGCTGAGGGCACAGTGCAACGCATAATCGCCTTGCCCTGCCCCATGCCTTCCCGGATGTGTGTGAAAAACCTTTTTGCAGTATGGAAGCATTTTGGTGCCAATATGGCGTGTCAAAAATGGCAAAAGCTGCAGAAAGTTTTTCCTCTCTCACTACCCTCAGTGGTGGGACGGTGGTGCTACTGCAGACCGTCTCTTCCCTGCATGTGACCAAACAGTCATAATGCATGAGGGTAGTTGAGTCGGGGTTGAGCTGCGCCTGGTGACTGACCGTGTTTAAGTCACAGCGCTGGCCCTCGGCCAGATGATGTCCACCCTAGTGGTCCAGAAGCGCCCCCTGGCTAACCTTGCATAGGTGTGAGACATCGCCAAAGTTCGTTTTCGCGATGCCCCCATCTCACGAGGTGGCCTTTGGCGACACTGTTGGAGACTGTGCCCAGCGGTTCTCCCCAGTGCAAAAGCAGGCTGAGGTAACCAAAAGCTTGCCACAATGTGCTCCCTGAGTCACTGGTGCGCCCTCAGTCTGTTTGTCGCCAAGGGTGTCAGTCCCCTGCAAAAAAAAAAAAAAAAAAAACTCCGCCACAGCCAGCTCTACTGTGACGTTGAGCCTTCACAGGTGGACGGCACCACCCACCTTTTGTTGAATCATTCTGTTCCGCCACTGGCGTCTCACCAGCGGTACCAAATTCTCAGCAAAGCAGCTTTTCTCTCTGGGTCCCAAGAGAGCGAGGTTGGCGGTGTGCGACGCTATGCCTTGCCACCCTCTGCCCCCTCTCGCTTCGCCAGCGGTAGCTGATGTGCTCAAGGTCGCGTCTATGCAGTCTCACTCATCCCCTGCCGGTCGGTGGAGTCAGGTTAGTGTTGTACACTCAGATCCCACTTCGGGCCGCTATGCCGTCCGAGTCGGGTCCCTGCATTCCGGCGCACTGCCCCACCTCGGGTACGTCTGTCCCGCTTGCACGGTGTCTGGGAGCCTGGTAAGTGCTTCCCAGCCCGTCTCGCTGGCTCATCCGTAACGTCAGACTCGGCTATGCGATTCAGTTCGCTCGCGGCCTTCACCGGGTAGCGATTGCAGTCCTACTGGCGAAGGACGCAATCGAGCCGGCCCCTCCAGCCGACACGAAGACCGGCTTCTACAGCCCGTACTTCATTGTACCCAATAAAAGAGGTGGGTTACGACCTATCTTGGACCTGGGTGTCCTGAATTGGTCCCTTCACAGGCTGCCGTTCAAGATGCTTACGCAGAAACGCATTTTCAAATGCATCCGTCCCCAAGATTGGTTTGCGGCGATCGACCTGAAGGACGCGTACTTTCATGTCTCGATGCTCCCTCGACACAGACCGTTTCTTCGCTTTGCGTTCAAGGGTCGGGCATGTCAGTACAAAGTCTTAACCTTCGGGCTGGCCCTGTCGCCCCGTGTCTTCACGAAGTCGCGGAGGCGGCCATTGCTCCCATATGCGAGCGTGGCGTTCGCATTCTCAACTACCTCGACGACTGGCTTATTCTCGCCCAGTCGAGAGAGCAGTTGTGCGAACACAGGGACATGGTGCTCAGTCACCTCAGCCACCTAGGGCTTCGGGTCAACTGGGAAAAGAGCAAACTCACCCCCGGGCAGAGGTTCTTTTTTCTTGCTATGGAGCTGGACTCGATCAACATGACAGCGCGCCTCACGGAGGCCCGCGTCCAGTCAGTGTTGAACTGCGTGAGCACTCTCTCACGCAGAACAGCGGCACCACTGAAACTTTTTCAGAGGCTCCTGGGGCATATGGCATCTGCAGCCGCGGTTACGCCGCTCGGATTGCTTCATATGAGACCGCTCCAACACTGGCTCCACGATCGAGTCCCGAGATGGGCGTGGCAGAGCGGCTTGTGCCGGGTCTAAGTGACCCCGCACTGTCGCCAAACTCTCAGCTTGTGGTCGGACCCTTCGTTCCTGCAGGCAGGTGTTCCCCTAGAACAAGTGTCTAGGCATTCTGTGGTCACCACGGATGCCTCTGCCACCGGCTGGGGGGCCACGTACAACGGGCATGCAGCTTCAGGTCTGTGGACGGGGCCTCAACTGCATTGGCACATCAACTGCCTCGAGTTGTTAGCAGTTCATCTTGCGCTAGGCCGCTTCAAAACGCTGCTACTAGGCAAGCATGTTATGGTCATGAGACTGAATCCTCCTCGCCCACTCTCTATACCCTCTTGGGATTTGTCTTTGGTCCTCTCGGCACATCAGAGACCACCTTGGAGCCTTTTCAGTCAGCAGAGTTAAAAATTCTGTCCTGTAAGACAGTACTCATGGTTGCATTGGCCTCCATCAAGAGGGTAGGGGACCTGCATGTATTTTCGGCCGACGAATCGTGCCTGGATTTCGGCCCGGCTAACTCTCACGTGATCTTGAGACCCCGGCCCGGACATGTGCCCAAGGTTCCCACCACTCCCTTCCGGGACCAGGTGGTGAACCTGCAAGCGCTGCCTTCGGAGGAGGCAGACCCAGCCCTGGCTTTTCTCTGTCCCGTTCGCACTCTGCGTCTGTACGTGGACAGAACGCAAAGCCTCAGGACCTCAGACCAGCTCTTCATCTGTTACGGAGGCCAGCAGAAAGGGAAGGCTGTCTCCAAGCAGAGGATTGGCCCACTGGATAGTGGATGCCATCGCCTTGGCTTATGAAGTTCAAGGCGTGCCTTGCCCACCCGGGTTGAGAGCCCACTTCACTCGGGGTGTCGCTTCTTCCTGGGCGCTGGCACACGGCGCCTCGCTGACAGACATCCGTAGAGCTGCGGGGTGGGCGACACCTAACACGTTCGCTAGGTTTTATAGCCTACGTGTTGAGCCGGTTTCTTCCTCTCGCTTCAACTCGCTTCAACCAGCCGGTAACACCGAAGTTCCTGCTCTTGTGTCGGCTTGCTGTGCCACTCCCCTCCACATGGAGCGGATATGTGCGTTTTTTGCTCCAGTCAAGTTCCCCAGTAGGCGAACCCTGTTGAGTCCCTCAGCACCCCTTCGGCAGTCGGACGTTGCGGAGCGTCCGACGCCAGGTCTGGTGCTCGTATGCTTGTGTAACTTGAGCTAGACTGGGTTCCATATGTGGTGATCCCTGCAGCGATCCCATATGCGTATTCTTCCACGATCAGCTCCCTGCGGTGAGCCCGTGTCTTCCCTTGGCTGAGTCAGCTCTGCCGTCACTGTCCGGTGCTGCCTCCCCCTTCTCAGGTTGGAGCCACCCCAGTGACATTCCATATGTTGCACTGCCCCTTCGGCCAGTCCATATGTGTATTCTCCACATGTTACCTCCCTTCGAGCAGGATGTGGCTCCGCAGCGTCCCTCTCCCCTGGAGGGGTTCACTTTCCCAGTGTTATCCAAGAGTTCCACTGTGTGGGTTGTAACGGAACAGCAGTCCGAACTCCCTCTACGCAGGTCTTCTGCCCTAGCCAGTTGGGGGTCTGAGAGTCTTCCGTAGGGCGCTGGATGTGGCAGCAACCGTGGCGCTTTCCATGGGATCCCAATTACGTCGTCACGTCGAACGTGAGCGACTGAAAGGGAACGACTCAGTTACTGATGTAACCCTCGTTCCCTGAAGGAGGGAACAGGAGATGTGACGTCCCGTCGCCACGGTTGCTGACCATCGCTGTACGGCCGTCTTAATCTCGGCTCCTCAGCGAAAAACAATGTGTGCGTGCGCCCGCTTCCTGATTATGCTCGCGCTGCGGGGCGGGGCGCGTGACGCTTTCACGCACGCCAACGTTCATTGGCTTGTTCTATAGATACTCGAAGTTGATAGGGCTCCCTGAAGTGATCCCAATTACGTCGTCACGTCAACATCACGTCACCCGTTCCCTCCTTCAGGGAATGAGGGTTACATCAGTAACTGAGACGTTTTACATAATCAATAATAAATAAACAGATAAACTATAAAGGAACCTTGTTAAAATGAACTAAAAAGTAGCATTAAATTGAATTCATACACCATTATTTAGTTCCACATTATATAAGCCAGGATTGTAATCAAAGTGGAACATGAAGCAAATGCTGATTTTTTAAATTAATTTAAGTAATAAGAATATTTAAGAAATGCAATATTATTTAGTCTTAAGCTGGTTATAATCAGCTTTAGACTGTAAAACATGCAATCAAGAATAGACAAAAACCTCTAATGACAGCGTTTTGTTAAAACGGTTCACAGTAGTTGCTGTAAACTGGTCACTTCAAGTGACAGTGGAAAAAGAGTAGGGCCAGGATTAGATAAGAGTGAATATGACTATTGAGCATCTGTTCTGCTTTGAGAGCCTCAGAGGGGTTTGCCCATCAGAGATTGTGATATCTTTAACAGAGGAGTGGATGTGTTTATTCCCGAGCTTCTCTTCTCAATCATTCTTTCTCTTTAACATGCACACACATGCTCTTATTCTTTTTCTCAATCGCTCTGTAGTATTTTAACTTTAGCTGTTCTTTCTCAGTACCTCATCCAGCTTTATCAGTTTCGCAAATCCAGGACAAGTAATCACATATACACTCACCGGCCACTTTATTAGGTACCCCATGCTAGTAACGGGTTGGACCCCCTTTTGCCTTCAGAACTGCCTCAATTCTTCGTGGCATAGATTCAACAAGGTGCTGGAAGCATTCCTCAGGGAGTTTGGTCCATATTGACATGATGGCATCACACAGTTGCCGCAGATTTGTCGGCTGCATATCCATGATGCGAATCTCCCGTTCCACCACATCCCAAAGATGCTCTATTGGATTGAGATCTGGTGACTGTGGAGGCCATTTGAGTACAGCGAACTCATTGTCATGTTTAAGAAACCAGTCTGAGATGATTCCAGCTTTATGACATGGCGCATTATCCTGCTGAAAGTAGCCATCAGAAGTTGGGTACATTGTGGTCATAAAGGGATGGACATGGTCAGCAACAATACTCAGATAGGCTGTGGCGTTGCAACGATGCTCAATTGGTACCAAGGGGCCCAAAGAGTGCCAAGAAAATATTCCCCACACCATGACACCACCACCACCAGCCTGAACCGTTGATACAAGGCAGGATGGATCCATGCTTTCATGTTGTAGACGCCAAATTCTGACCCTACCATCCGAATGTCGCAGCAGAAATCGAGACTCATCAGACCAGGCAACGTTTTTCCAATCTTCTATTGTCCAATTTCGATGAGCTTGTGCAAATTGTAGCCTCAGTTTCCTGTTCTTAGCTGAAAGGAGTGGCACCCGGTGTGGTCTTCTGCTGCTGTTGCCCATCTGCCTCAAAGTTCGACGTACTGTGCGTTCAGAGATGCTCTTCTGCCCACCTTGGTTGTAACGGGTGGTTATTTGAGTCACTGTTGCCCTTCTATCAGCTCGAATCAGTCTGGCCATTCTCCTCTGACCTCTGGCATCAACAAGGCATTTCCGCCCACAGAACTGCCGCTCACTGGATGTTTTTTCTTTTTCGGACCATTCTCTGTAAACCCTAGAGATGGTTGTGCGTGAAAATCCCAGTAGATTAGCAGTTTCTGAAATACTCAGACCAGCCCTTCTGGCACCAACAATCATGCCACGTTCAAAGTCACTCAAATCACCTTTCTTCCCCATACTGATGCTCGGTTTGAACTGCAGGAGATTGTCTTGACCATGTCTACATGCCTAAATGCACTGAGTTGCCGCCATGTGATTGGCTGCTTAGAAATTAAGTGTTAACGAGCAGTTGGACAGGTGTACCTAATAAAGTGGCTGGTGAGTGTATATACCTTTGTTCACAATGTGTATTGTCTAATAAAGTTTCAATTTATTTTAGACTGGGTGATCTAGGATCTTTGCCATCATTTATTGACAAGGGTTAATTGTTAGCAATCAAAAAATTACAGAAAAAAATAAATGCTTGTTAATTAATGAGCTCTTGTATCAGACTGTTTAACACTAGAACTACCAAGGCGGTCATTTTGACCGTTTTTAAATTTTACAGTGTAATAACTTTGTTAAAATAAAATCAATGTGGCTGTAGGACTCTGACTTTTCCTAAATATGTGTATATTTTATTCTGACACTGTTATTTTATTAAAATCACAAAACACAAAACAGTTCTGACTATTTCTACCTAGAATGGCCATGGCGGTCATTTTGACCGCACGCATTATAGATATCATAAGTCCGCTACATTTCCCGCCATCAACGCGCACATATTGTTCAAGAAGTGCACAAATGAGCAAGTTTCTCAGAGGGACTTCATCACGCGACTGGCAAGCGAACTTCGCTCCGACCACATGAAATCAAAAGCCCCACGACTGGTGGTGCGATAGCCAGGACGCGGGCAGGAGCAGCAGCTGATGGAGAGAACGATCAGTGCCAAGTAAGGAGGAACTGCGAAAAAAATAAAACCCAAGGAGACATGTGCCCAATGTCACAAAGTATAGTGTGTGGGAGCTGCACACGAAATGCGGTGTTTGTGTGGACTGCGTACGCGTTAGTGAATGATGCGGGGGTTTTTTGTGCCGTTCAAATTAGCCCTTTATTATTACCTATCGTAACATTGTATATCCATTTATTTTTAGATTTTGTATTGATTATTGAACTTATTTACAAACAGGGCTGTACTAAACGGTATGAAGCTTTGACGTTTCCTAACTTTTTTGCATGTCTATTCACGTGGTGAGTGTGGTGAAAAATATATTTTTGACGCAAAATTTTCCTTACATTTCCTTAGACCTGTCGGGGCAATCTTTCTTTTGTGCTTGTTTTAAGTGCGATGACGTTATAACATGACGACAGGAATTAAAAGCATCATTGGAAAACTTAAAGAGAAAGGTTAAAATGTAGATATGACATGACGAAAATTATGTTCAGTACGGCCATATGACCGTCAAAGTATGAACAGTCAGAATGACCGCTGTGGTCGTTCTAGTAGTTATGGAATTCCGGTAGTTCTAGTGTTAAGAGTGTAGAGTAATGACCAGAGTCATCACCTGGGATGGAGACAACCAGGAACATTGTCCCAGCCCGATGGAGGCCCCAATTAACAGAAAGGTCATCTTTTTGGATGCTTTAGCATGTTGTTTAGCCTTTAATACAATTATTTGTCTTTACTAATGATCACTAGCCTGAAGTCGTCATACTCAGATTCTAGTCAGAATGTGAGTCTGATACTGCTCCATTGGGCTGTGATTGTGGGGCGCTTCAACCGAACCAGGAAAGAAAATGGCTCTGCATTCAATTGGATAGACCTAAAACCAATCAGAGCAATGGAGTAAAGGACGTATGTTGAAGATTCCGGGCTTCCGAAAAGCAACATGACATCATGACTTTGCGTAAACATACACGCCACTTTCAAATCAAGTGGCGTGTTATCTATACGCATTTTCAGCTATCCGCGTGTATGTCCACGCCGCGTGTATGTCTACGCTGCGTGTATATCCACGCCGCGTGTATGTGTACGCCGCGTGTATGTCCACGCCGCGTGTATGTGTACGCCGTTAAATTTCCGAGCGAAACTAAGCTAAATGAATATCTACATATGGGGAGCGATATTTTTATCCCTAGGATGGTAGGGGAAGAGTCATAAATGCTAATAACCCAAGTGACGGGTAGGTTTAGGGACGTCGTTGGGGTAGGTCATATATTTATATATAGTAATGTAACGTTAAGTCAATGGCGTTGATAAACACGCTGAAAAGCGATTATGCGTGTTGATAGCACGCCAAAAATGGAAATACGAATTGGCGTGTCATACATACGCTATTTCATGAGATCAGTCTGAACTGGCAATGACCGATGGTTATTTCCACTTCGTCGTGCATGCCGAGTTTCATCGCAGTGATGCCCATTCCGGTTGCTTCTTTCACTTGGTCCTCCAAAGGAGAAACAACAATGACCACAAGGTTTTCATTGCGCCCCATCTTCTTAGTGACCATGATCGGGGCCGGCTGATAAATTAAACTTTTGCCGAATCCTGTAGGAAGGAGGGCAAAAACATCTTTCCGATCGACAAATGCCTTGATCGCGGTTCTCTGTTCCTCTTTTAAAATGAATGCGCTGTCTACATCTTCTATAGCAGACACGATGGCTGAATCTACACATTTAAGTTCTCCAGCGGCAGCTCTTTGTTGAGAAAAAATTCAACTCAAGCGCTCTGTGGTGACGTGGATGATTACGTTACTGTTGATCATCTGTCGATCATCGTATAAAGTCCGTCCTGACAATTTGATTGGTCCGAACAGCTTTGGTTCGGGCATACTTCACAACGGATCAAGTCCAGACCGAACTATCCATCCTCAAATGTTGTGGGCGGGGCTAAGTTCGGCTGGCATCCAGGCTAAATGATCACAGAAGTCAATGCTGCAATTTTAACAAACAACAACAGAGATTTTATCCCATTAATTTCTTGGGCGTAATTCATGGAGACAAGAAGTATGTTTGAAGTATTCTTAAGAATCCAGAAAGATGACATGTCTGCAATAAATTTCTAAAGGGTTCAGTCCAGAAATCTTTTATTATAATTTAAAAAAATTATCCTTCAGTGAAGACAGAGTAAGCCTTTATGCACACAGAAGTTCTGTGATGGTTAAAACAATGCTGCATTCATCCGGTATACATGTGTACTGAACCGAGAGACCATTGCCAACATTTTTCAGTAGGAATACTTGCACTGCTACACTACCTATCTGTCCATCCGTCCATCCAGCCATCATTATAAACAGTGATAACCAAAATTCAACATTTATTATCCTCTCTCACATGGTAAGACCTCAGCTCTTATGGTGTTGAAGAAAAGTGAATGAAGAAAAGCAGTCACTCAGTAAAAGAACCACTGACAAAAAAGAACCACTTGGCTAAATACTTTGAATCAGAGTTTTAAATATTACTTGATTCAATACAGATAATGGTATAAAGCATTCACAATGTACAATATCCTTCATAATGACATTTCCTTGAAACCTCTTTTATGACATGCGTGACATTTGGCTCTGTCACCAAAATCATAATTAAAATCTTAATTCCCAACACTTTATCACAGGTAGGAAAATAATTTAAGTTGAATGGAACATTTGACAGATATCTGTCAAATGATTTTTTATTCAGCGCTGGTGGCCAGATTAAGAGAATCTATTATTTATTGTAATTAAAGGATGGCAATCATTCTCATCTTCTCATCTGGCAACAGATTGACTTTATACGCTCATTATATAGGTATTTTATATCAATCATTTGTTAATAACCATATTACTTTATTTATATTTGTCGACCATTTTTAATTGCAAGTTTCTTGAGACAAACCCCTAAAAACAGTTATAAATGGCAATGACATATGACAGAAAGGATCCCAATTTCCATTACAAAGCTACACACGGTGCAGTGAACACCTATTAATTAAAAATACCGTAGACCAGCTCCTTATCAATTAATGACAGCATTTTTTCTGCACATATATTAGTCTCAGTTTTGAATGGCAACTCCATTGTACAGTTGGCATAACTTGGTCTTAAAACTTGATCTGATTTGTCACAACAACAGACAAATATAGCCTGGAAAAACCCTGACGAAGTGCCAATTTCCAATTTTTCCAAATCGAGGCACCAATCACAAACGTTGAGGCGGGCTTTATGCGATGACGATAGCATAGAGCGGCATCTCCTTCATCTCTCTGATGGGTTGTAGGTCTATCCAATTGCACCCAAAGGCATTTGAGCGATGTCCGTTGGTGACGCCCCTTTGGAAATGGGCTGTGATTGAACCTTCCCTAGACTCACTCTAAGTTACAACTGAGAAGGGTCTGGTTAACCAGGCTAACAGACAAACAGAGTTGGCATAAATTCAGGTGTCGTATTTTTACCAAATATATGCATTAAACATTCACAGTACATGATGGGAAAATAATGGACATTGAATTCAATAAATGGAAGCTTTAGCGTAAGTTCTGCCATGAAGACTCAATTGTTATGTCAGTTATTACTTTCTTATCTAACCAATCGTGTTCTAATACTCGTAGTATAAAAGATCTGTACTTACACATGTCTGAGATCGCAGATGCTGATGCCAACATTCAGTTCACAGAAACCGATGCTGGCGTTCACTCACCCGCATCCGCATGTAATAGATTTATTATACAATGGCAGTAAATGACTAATTTACAAAAGTGCTGAAATTACACAAACCATTATTTTACACAATATTTACTTAAAATTCATATTATTAAGATATTTTACTACTTAAAATTAAGATCTACAATAACAGTGGTACAAAACATTGTACAATCACCGTAACACGCAACCTTTCTTGGTGACCTACTTTAATCCAATGATATGTCTTAGAACTTTAAAAAAATAAAAATAAAATAAAAAAGGGCCCAAATATTGTCAAAAATGAACTAACAGGCCTGGTTGATTCAATACAGTTTGGGGTCTACAAGATAATGTGAAATGATTTTATCAGTGTTTATGCTCACCTGAATTTTTGATCAAAAACATAGTAACAGTAATATTCAGAAATATTATATTTTAAAATCCTGTTTTCTATTGAAAATATTTAATGTGTATATAATTCAGTGTCACATGCAGCAAATCCTAGCAGCAAAATAAACAATAAAACCCTTCATTTTGTCTGTGCTTCACGAAAATGATCCTATAGCAGTCGCTAGCGTCCTTTTGGCTTTGAAGTGGTCCCAAAAAGTATCATATTGTTGTGCTAACGAAGCACGGTTGCCATCATTAAGGCAGATCTTCTTGTCAGACGATCAGAGTAACCCCAAAATGCAGTCTGGACGATTGGGGCGGGCGACACATTAAGGCGGGGCGACACGTGTTGCTCCGATTTTATTGGTTTATAATAATACATTTTATTTGTAATGCGCATTTCTTAAAACCAAAGTGCTACAGTAAATAGACAAAAACAGCAAAAGCAATACAACAATTAAAAAACAGTCTAAAATAAATGTTTTAATCAACTGTTTAAAGTGTTCCAACGTTGGTGCATTTCTGAGGCTAAGAGGAAGCACATTCCATAGCTTTGGGGCTTTGTATGAAAAGATTTGTTCCCCCATAGTCTTGAGCTTACATGAAGGCTGATGTAGCAAAAGAGAATTGACTGAACGGAGAGAATGTGATGGAGTAGGGGCTAATGAGTTCACAAAGATACTCTGGAGCAGTCCTATGTAGTGCCTTGTAAGTTAAAATAAGAATTTAAAAAACAATTCTCACATTGATGGGAAGCCAGTGCAACTGTGAAAGCACCGGTGTAGTGTGTTCACGAGCAGAAGTATGAGTGAGCACACAGGCGGCAGAATTTTGAATATACTGTAGCCTTCTCAGAGGTTTAGCTGGAAGGCCAGAGAACAAGGCATTACAATAATCGCTCCCACTTTATATTAAGTGGCTTTAAGTACATCAAAAAATAAGTGCAATGTACTTGTTGTGTTCATGTTGTATTGTCAAACACTTTTGCTGCTATTGAGATGTGATACGGGTAAGGTTAGGGACAGGGGTGGTGGTATGGGTAGGTATAAGGGTGGGTTAAGGTGTAAGGGAAGGGTCAACTGTGTAATTACAAATGTAATTACATAAAATTATTACAGCTGTAATTACATGCTGGTATTTTTAAAATATAAGAACAATGTACTTAAAGCCACTTAATATAAAGTGGGACCCAATAATCTAACCTAGTTGTAATAAAGGCATGTATAAGACACCCTTTCTGTGTCTGCAAAAGAGAGAAAAGGTCTATGTCGAGCAACGTTTCTCAGATGGTAAAAAGCAGTTTTAGAGATGTTTTTTATATGTGCTTCAAATGTTAGCTGTGGATCAAAAATGACTCCAAGATTCCGCACCTGTGAAGTGGGAATTATCGTGCTGGAGTCAACAATCAAACTAATCTTCTCTGCCTTATGAGTAGTAATCACAGTACCAATCTGCATAAATTCAGTTTTTGAGCCATTCAGCTTCAGGAAGTTATTCTGCATCCATAAACTGATCTTTGCAAGACAACTACGTAAGACTATTAATGAGCAGTGAACATCAGGACTAGTGGTAATGTAAATCTGTGTATCATCCGCATAACAATGATATCCAAGACCGTATTTCCTTATGATCTGTCCAAGTGGAAGCATGTAGATGTTAAATAAAATTGGACCCAACACTGAGCCCTGAGGAACTCCCTGTCGAACAGACACTGTATAAGATTTGTAATTCAATCTGGATTACAAGAGCTCCCCAATCTTACAAACTGGGCACGGTTTGTTAAATAAGACCAAAACCAACTGAATACTGCATCAGAAGGACCCAGCCAATTTTCCAGCTGATCTAGCAGAATAGAGTGACAAATAGTATCAAAAGCAGCACTAAGGTCTAATAAGACCAAAATACTGCATGCACCAGAATCTGCCACAATAAGAAGATCATTTACAACCCTCACTAGAGCTGTCTCAGTACTATGCCCTTTTCTGAACCCAGATTGAAAAGGTTCAAAAAGACCGTTCAGTGCTAGGTGACGATTTAACTGAATAGCCACAACACGCTCCAGAACTTTAGCCAAGAATGGTAGATTTGAAATAGGCCTGTAATTGGACGAATCAGAAACATCACAATCAGGCTTCTTAAGGACTGGTGTAATGGCAGCAATTTTTAAATCTGGAGGAATAATTCCAGAACTCGAAGCCGAGTCGAAGTCGAAGTTCGAAAAAGTAGTGTTCGGAGGATTTAAAAGCTGAGTATCAACTAGCTCAAAAGGAGAGATCGTGATTAAAGAGCTGTATATGCCCTCAATCTTTCTAGAGAAATAATGAAGAAACTTATTACACTGGTCAACAGAGCAATGAATAATGGCCTTAGCTGGTCTAAGAAGATTTTCAACAGTCTTAAATAAAGATTTTGAATTAATTGCAGCATTACCAATGATGCTTGAATAATAGTTCTTACGTGCAGTATTCAGAGCAGAATGGTAAGCAGACTGTAATACCGCAATCTTACTGCCATAGACTTGAGGCATGAGCATGCACATTCTACTATTTTTATCTATTATGCCGTTTGGCCGTACTACAGAAATATTAAGTGATAACCATGGCGATTTCAGTAATGATAAATTGGATAATGTTTTGATGAATTTACACAAATCAAGTTA
Organism: Semotilus atromaculatus; assembly: GCA_031834385.1. Classification (NCBI taxonomy): domain Eukaryota; kingdom Metazoa; phylum Chordata; class Actinopteri; order Cypriniformes; family Leuciscidae; genus Semotilus; species Semotilus atromaculatus. The sequence goes on along the minus strand of JAULUF010000009.1, from coordinate 18,521,495 downwards.
GATTAAGTTACTGTCAAAATGTATTCGTAAAGCACTCATCTCACATAGTTTTAAAGCAGCTTTACAAAGAGTCATATAAGCTTTAATATTGAGCAGTTTTAGGGCTGGGCGATATCACATAATATGTTGCTGATATAAATGATACACTGTTTGATGTTTAGCCTAGCTATATTGTATTTAATAATTTACCCAGCAGATAAGTCAGTGTCACTTTTAGGGGGCAATGAGCATGACTGCATGAAATTACTGGCATTGCAAAAGAGATATTTTATAGGCTGATATAGACAATATTTTTCACAAATAATATGACATGTCATGCAGGGCTCCGTCATTTTATCATTCGTTTATGCTGATGTTGTAGAGTGAGCTTTTGTAGATTGACCTGTAGGAGGCAATCTAATGCCATTCGACTTTGGCGTAAAAGTAGCAAAGAAGAACCTGTTTGGTGCAGATGTAATCCACCTCGGCTGTAATCAAGTGTACTGCTGGCTATTGATGTTCCCTTAGTAAATGAACTATCTTGAACAAATCTTTCTCTTGCAAGTTATTAAATTTTGGCGATGAGGATGGGATTCTGTTCCAACTTTGAAACTCGATTTACTGTTAGCTTGTAGTCACCACATAGTTGTACAGTATTATCCGACTTTAAAGCTACACTGTGTAACTTTTTTAGTTTATTCTTAGCTAAAAACACTTAGTTCTTTCAAAAATATATGTGCTCATTAATGTATATTTACTTCGTTCAAGTAATAAAGTATTCTCGTGAGTGTATAATATGCCATTGAAAATACATACGGGTGAGGGGTTCTAATGTCGGCCGCCATGTTGCCCCTCCATCTTGAAAGTACATTAGCCAAAGAGGGACATCAAGCTTCGCCTTTCGCGTTTTAACACTCAATGGCACCGTGTCGAGGAGGTCGAACTGGAAGCCATGTTAATCTTGGACTACATTGGCCACCGTAGGAGTTAAAACGAAATCGGAATTGAGAGGAACAGAAACTAATATTCACTGGATGGTCATATACCTTTTCACCGCTAGATGGGGGTAAAAATCACACAGTGTAGCTTTAAAACCGGTAGGCCTACAGGTGAAGCCCATTCAGAGTGTTTGACAGGTTCTATGATTTTTTTCTCTTAACAGGCGTTCTATTTCAGCTTCTACCTTCGTCTTCACTGCATTAAGGGAATGGGTCTGGCTTTGAAAAATCTGGGGACCACTTCCTTGTCCACATAAATCTTTGCCGGTGGACCTTTCAATTAACCCAATTCCTCTTTAAACAACTCTGCATGTTGGCTAAGCACTTCAGTCACTTTATTTTTACTTTATGGGCCCTATCTTGCACCCAGCGCAATTGAATTTGTACACCGACGCATGTATCATTCCTATTTTGCACCCGACACACAGCAGACTTTTCCCTCCACAGACACACGTCGGTAAATTAGGGAATAAACTTGCGCTCCCGGGACGATTCAGCAAAAAGAGGAGGTGTGTTCCAGCGCAAACGTTCCCTGGTGCTATTTTGCAGTTTCAGAAAACAATTCCACCACTAACCAGGAAAAACCTAGTCTAAAGTCAGTGGCATGATATTCAGATGATATTTTAAGGGCGCATGCTTGGCCATTATGTAGCGTGTGCACAATGCGTATACACTTTTCTTCTCTCATCTACACAGACGCAGCAGTTGCCATTTTTGCAAACCATACATAATTACAAGGAAAAATATTCGACATGAGGGAAATCATTGTGGTGTCCATGAAGATGTGAAAAAATAGGCATAATATAGCTTACACATTTACCAAAATTATTATATGCCTGTTTAACCAAAGCTAATTTGGGTGGGTTTCTTCCGTCCCCATTCAATGTCACTTCTCTGTCTTTTACGGCCCTGACGAGAACGTCGGTCTCCTCGCTGTGGAACAAGCGCGCCTGCTCTTAAAGGGAATGTGAGATGTCGCTCTGATTGGTATATTTCATGTTACGCACAAACCACACCTATAAGTAATGTAGCTACTTCAGACCAACCATTTTAGATTTGCGTTGGGCGCAAGAGTCATTTATCCCGCCAGTATAATAGCATCAGCACCCAAGATCTGCCCACAAAGTTACTTGCGATTCGTGTTTGATACTTGGGTTTCAGATTGTTAAAATACACGACTGGTTGGTATACTTTTTTTCCTTACAGATCTTTGGGGGTAGGCTCCGTCCCGGTGGAATTCTCCTCCACATATTTCTGGGGGTCGGCTGTGCCCCTGCCTTCGTTTTCAGGCAGGAAATGCAAAGCTGTCCAGACCAAACTATGATGGCCCCCCCCCTTCACTATGCTTGACACCTGTTTCACACATTCTCTGTTTGCACATCCCTGTGGTCCCAGGGGAAACTGTTACAGTATCTCTCAAAGCAATGCACGTCCCAGGAACCAGAATCAGAGAGCAGACATCCTGTTGAGGCAGGCTGAGGCCCGGGGAAGTCGATATACGAGAGGTTCGGGCCAGTGGAAGTGGATTTGTTCGCGTCTCGAGGGACGTCCCACTGTCCACTGTGGTTTTCTCTCACCCATCCAGCCCCATTGGGGTTGGATGCCATGGTACAGACGTGGCCGAGGCTACGCCTGTATGCTTTCCCCCCGATCGCTTCAGTGCTGGAGCTCCTCCAAGATCGCCTCTCGGCTGGTCTTACCCCGTCCACACTCAAGGTGTACGTGGCTGCCATTGAGGCTTTCCACGCTCCTCTGGTGCTCTCGTCCTAAGTGTAACTGTGTGCAGCTTCACACTGGGACAGGCAGGGCTCGTTGTAGCATAGTGGGTACTCGTTCCCCAAAGTGTCACACCAATCAGGATTGGATTAGTTTCAAAGCATACATCAGATGCGTTACGCTAAGGGCGTTCCCCAAAGTGTCGTATCGATGCACTGTCACGTTCCCTTCTCAGGGAAGAAGGGTTACAGTCATAACAGTTGTAAGCCCTAACCCCATCCCTGCCACTAAACCTAACCCTACCCATAACTTATCCCTAAAATCAGAAGGAAAGGCGAATAACACTGATGTAGAAGCTTACCTGGTTGTAAGCCTAAAGTAAAAAAAAATACAAAAAAAATTGTCCCTCAAATATGATTGGTTGACTAGAATGTTGTCCAGGATTAACAAAAATGTTGATCCAGGAGCATGTTGTACTTAATGAAATCACGTTCACTGAGAAGCAGAAGGAAAGATATACAAAAAGGCATGGTAACCACCAATAGAGATAGGCTAATTGAAACATTATTGGATCTGGCTGTTTAATCCTGCTGTTTAGGGCTCTGTGACAGCATTGACCCTCAATTAGGGCTACACAATAACAACGAAGTACTCAAACAACCCTGGATAATGGGATTATGGGTAGTTTTCTCAGTGCCAATCTCTGTCCACTAAAGTAGGAGGGGAGATTGAAACAGCAGACCTTTTATTGAGTCACTAAAGCTGTTTTGTGTGAACATCTTGTGTCAAGACATCTTTAGTCAAACTTACACTTCTACTCATTGTGATATGTTCCCATTCATATGGATTGGTTTGGTAAGAAAGCATCTGGTAAGAAAGCTAATATATTCTACTTTGGCATACTACACCTGGTGTTTGTCCTTTTTTGATGACAAAACAATGCTATGCAATAACAGATAGGGCCTACTCTTTAAGAACCTCAGCATAACTGCACATTAAACACTAACAAGTATCCGCCTTTGCTAAAAAAAAAAGAAATAAAAAGAAAAATAATAACTTAAAATGCAGTCACATGTAAAGGAAGCTGGTAACTAGAACCGTTTAATTGGTCAGAGCACACTGAACAAGCAGCAAAATAATTGTTTGTGTGTGAAGACTCCTATAGGTGCAGTTTATTGTAATATAGTCAATTTCAGCATTTAGTTTGAATGTTATGTTATATTTTAGCTAGAATTTCACATGTTTCTCTCAAGAAATTGTTTCATAACCATAGCCACAAAAAATGTAATACAATTTATAAATACCAGTGAAAGTTGTTCTCTTCAAGTTTCATGCAAGATAGCGATCACTCCTTTTCATTGTCGTTATAATTGACCAACATGAAAGCCCACAAATCCATGTTCCGAAAAAACATTTTCCCCATAGTACCTATACATACATAATCTACAATAAAAGGATCCAAGGTTACTGATTTGTTGCTATAGATACAGATCTCAAATTTGTAGTTGTGCTATAACACCAATCTTTCTCACATTAAAGGTCAAATTTACCTCAGCATAAAAATAACTGGATTGAGGTCTAGTGCTTTTTGTATGTGAGATCCCAACATAGGTTAGGATAATCTTACTTTCAACAATGATTAAAATAATTATTATAATTCCCTTCAGACCCCAGCCACCCCATAACACCCTGCTTGGTCGCCACTGGTTACAAGAGACCACTCTGGAGCGTATTGGCTATTATCGACCATTATCTTAAGTAAGAGCTAAGACCACAGATGCAATGGTTGCATGACATGCATGAATTTGTCAGTTTTAATCAAGCATTGCATTTAAAATATCGGATTTGAAAGTCAATATGTCTGAAATGCTCAGGCTGTGCACTATTAATGTTCTTGAAGGGTTATACATGTGATACAGGATTTATACAGCCACATTATACAATTTATATAGCCTATATATATATATATATATATATATATATATATATATATATATATATATATATATACACACATAGGCCTATATAATATTATAATTATATATATATAATTTTAGATAGTTATATAATCACACCTAAAAATACAAGAATGTCACTGCATTATTTAACAAAATATCAAACAAGTGGTATTTTGAAAAACAAGCTGAGATGTGCAGGTGAAAGGTTGTTTGCCTTTCTAAGTCTTATCTTTGGTGGTTCTGTATTATCCATCTCTATATGTTTACAGTATTTTAAATGTGATTTAAATATTTAATTGATTAGGGGAATCTGATTAGAATTAACCGTAGGTATAGTGTGTTCACACCGAACGCGAATTTAATTATTTGCGCGAGTAGATTACATAGAAAGTCAATGCAAAGACACGAATAGACGGATCATTTGCGCCGGGCGTCGCGAATGACGTGAACTCGAGCGGAAGATTCGCATGACGCTTTGTTGCGCCAGCCAATCAACGAAGAGCTAATTGATACGTCCGGTCTGTGCTGTTGTTCCTGGAGAAGGCGGTGCGCCTCTGGATGGTGCTGCTGTGAACCCAGACACGTAGGCATTTGGGACTTCCGCAAAAAGCACAGAGCAGCAATATCTTTTATTTCAGACATGACGGAAACGTATGCCAGAAATAAATTTTGTTGTTTTTTTATTCGCGAGTGACGCGGACGCGCGAATGGGTTCAAAATATTCAAGCGTCTAACTACGCGATAGACGCGTATTATACGCTATATTTGCGTTCGGTGTGAACACACCATAATATACGAATAGACGAATAGAGCGTCTGGTGCGAGTGATTTCAATGTTAAGTCAATGTAAAGACATGTTTAGAGGTCATTGCGGCGCGAATGACGCAAATTGAGCGTCTGGCGCGGTACGCGTGTACGCGTGAATGATTTTATTTTTATGCATTCACGCGTTTGGCGCGAATTCGCGTCTGATGCTCAAGATGAAAAATCTGAACCTTGGCGTCAATTCGCGCCGCGTTAACCAATCAGGAGCCTGCTTGCTACTGTCACGTGGTGAAGTATTTGGATATTTGGAACTATGTAGAGCTCCATGAACCACGTGGCGGCGAGATCAAAGTGTGTCGCAACTCTCATATATAACCGTGTCCACGATATGTGGTGCAGCCATACACTGTACCCAAAACAACAGAGAAATATGTCCTTTCCGAGAAGAAAAAAAAGTCAGTTTATCATTTCCTATCTGGCAGCAGTGCACCGAAAGCTAGTTCAGAAAAAGGTTCAGACCTTTCTTTTACTGTCTATGGAACTTAGACCGGCGGTCAGTTCACATCTGGGTCCTCGGGCACCGGTTCAAATAATGACGTGATTGGCCAACTCAAGTTGACAAGGTAACAACACAAGCTTTGATTGGTTCTTACTCCAGCAAACATTTTGTGGTTAGCTAGCGAGATATTTTTAATGTGCAACAATTGACGTTGGAAACAAGCAGTAATGTGCTCAACAACAATTTATATAACCAGTTATAAAAAATTAACCAGTTCCCTGGAGGAGATCTATTAACTCGAAAACTAAAGGAGAAAAACAGACTTGGCCCACTGCCTATCTGGGAAGATAAACATGGAGGACTGTGTACAGCTCACTCGGGGCGTGGGTCTATGCTAATAGGGCAGAGCCCGTCAGCAGTCGTGGGCAGGGCCTGTGCAATGTGACTTCACATTCCATAGAAACTGCAAACGGCTTATTCTGTGACACTGCCTATGATTTTTATCTATTAAAAAAAGAGTATATATATATTTTTTCAAGGCTTGCACCTTGGAACCTATTTCAAGGTTTGCGTTCTCGAGCCACTAGACACTGTTGTTGTGTGAATGAGTGGACCGGAGCGCATTAAGGGTGTTCTGTTGTGTAAGCGGCCCCTAAATTAATAACTAATGATCTTTGCAAAGGAAGTTAATCGATCAAAACGAAGTTTAGCTGGACAATAACTTTATTCTAGAGCTGCTGTAAAGCCAAAATTACTTTAATTTCCTATTATCACGTCATGGGGATTAATAAAAAAGACTGGGATGATTTTTATCATTATAGGGTGGTTGTGTACACACACTACTGACACATTTATGTTCAAACACCATGTAAAGTGAATTTTAAATTATATAATATATGTGTTGTAAGTACTATATGTATGTACTATATCATCCATGAAGGTTTATGAAGCCTGGCTGTCATGCTCCACTAGCTTTCATACCCATGCATGAATTTCTTAAAATTACAGTGGTAATATAATGCCAGCTTGCCATCAAATCCGGTAAAAATCTTACAAAACCCTGTTTTACAGACCATAATATTAATAAATGTTGTCAAGACCAGGAAAAGAACACATAGCCTATCCACAATACAAATCTCTTACCTTTCGCTTTGACCGTTCAGACTTCTTGGACATATTTTTCATTTTTTTATGAAGATGATATAATACCTGAAATAAAAAAAGCCACATTAATGCTTAAGAGGGTATACCAGGGATAGGCAACTTCGGTCCTGGAGGGCAACTGTCCTGTTAACTGTTTAGCTCCAACCCTAATTAAACACACCTGAACAAAGCAATCAATCTTTTCAGGATTATCTACTAATTATCTAGTAGATACAGGCAGGTGAGCTTTTTATCAGAGCTGAAGCTAAACTCTGCAGGACAGTGGCCCTCCAGGACCAAAGTTGCCTATCCCTGGTGTATACCATTACTCATCCACCATTAAACAAGAGGTTACATATTACATTTTTACAACAGTTATGACAAAAACAGTAGTATGACATTTACACATAATAAATACATTGATTACATTAAATGCTTTATTAAAATACATTAAATACATCTAACTGTTTCACATTAAATGTAATAAAAGTAGCAAATAAAAGCCATACTCTTCATGGAATGCTGATCTCCATACTCGTAATGTAAATGTTTAAAGAGCGCATGGAATCTAGGGGGCCCTAGTGAGGCGATGGAATAGAACGTGTTTGGCTGAGCTCCTACCTAATTTTTATCTAATTTTGTATTAAAAGCAACACATCTTCTGTGATTATCCCCAGCACGATTTATAACGTATTTCTGAACACATAGTGAGTGTAATTAACGAGCCTTGAAAAGAGTGATGGCCTCTAAGCTTCAAAAATATAAATACAACGGATCCTGCAGTTCTAGGCCCAAAACCTTCTTGACGCAGAGTTCAGCTTCTGACAGTCCCCACACACCGATTCCACCAGACATGACTGCAAGCGAAATGGATATGGAAGAATTTAAGTCGCAGATCCTGATATCCTTAAAAGCAGATATTTCTATAGTGATAAGGACTGAACTTAAGAACTCTCTCGCTGACGATTTCAACTTTTTAAAGAGCAAGCTACAAGCTGTCAGAACAGAAATTGCAAGTAATGCGACGATAATGCGGACTGACATTGAACAAATGAAGGCTACCATTAAAGATATGGAAGGCAGTATGTCAACGTGGATGGATGAAGTGAACGAACTACAAGCGGTGGTGAGTCCTTTAAAATCGGAACTGAAAGAGCTGCGAGACAAATCCGAGGACATGGAGGGGAAGATGCGGAGGTGCAATATTCGAATCGTGGGTGTCGCGGAGGGACCGGGATCAGCTTCCACGCAGTCAGTCTCTAAATTACTATAGGAGGTACTGATAATAGAATAGTTCTGGTAGACCGCTCCCATCGCAGTCTAAGACAATTGACGGAGGAAAGCCATGGGTGATTGTAGCAAAGCTACACTACTATCAGGATTGTGTCGGGGTCCTGCGTCGAGCACACAGTCATGCTCCACTGAATGACGATTCCATCACAATATTCCCGGATTACACTGTGTCGCCAAAGCACGGGCCACATTCACGGACGTCAGCTAACTATAGACCTTATTCAGACCAGCGCCATGACAGGTATGAAAGTGAGGCTGTGAGGGATAGACTTACTGTGTTTTCAATGGGATCCGCTGTAAAAAGCTGTATAAAGCTCCTAGATCACTTATAATTTTAAACAGATCATATTGTCTGGATTATTTGGTCTACTGGAATTTCTCAGAAACATATTTTTGCATGGTTTCATCAGCAGAACAATCCACAAACACATTTAATAGCAGTACAACCCACTGAAGAGATGGAGGTCTATCCCTCACAGCCTCGCTTTCATTCCTGTTAAAAATCAAAGAAAGCGTTGACGGCATGCCTGAGATGCCAAATTATCTCGTTCTGTGCAGGTCAGATTAAAATCAGAAAGTATCAATTAAAGAAATTGACAGATCGGATATTAGAACTCGACTCTTTGAATAGTTGTTTGCCATCTCCAGCAAGACTTAAACAACGTATGTTGTTACAAACTTAATTAAATTTGCTGGAACTAAACAAGCAGAATACTTTATCTCTAAATTGAGGTGTAATTTTTATGAGTGCGGGGAAAAGGCTGGGAAACTTCTGGCTCACTCGTTGTGACAGCAATCAATTTATCATGTTATTTCTGGGATATGTGATGATCAAGCCCTAAAGCACATGGATAGTACATGGTTCATTCTTGTTTTTATAAATATTATCAGTCGTTATACTCCTCAGATCCACCCTCTGACCCGTTGACTTTAGATTTTTTTTTTTTTTAGTAAACTTGATACTCCATTGATAGAAAAAATTCTCTACTCAACTTTCCCCGTTACTACCATCTGTCTTTGAATAATCTTTGTTATCTCACTCTCTACCATGTACTATGCGTCAAGCAGATATTTCTCTGATTCTTAAAAAGGAGAAGGACCCCTTAGAATGTCGCTCATACCGCCCGATTTCGCTTTTGAATACTGACACTAAGATCTTAGCCAAGGTCCAGGCCCAACGAATGGAAGATGTTCTTCCAGCGGCCATTTCACCTGACCAAACGTGCTTTATTAAAAGTCGACATTCCTTCTTTAATTCCCGATGTCTTGCAAATATCTTTTATGGCTCTTCTCCGTCCAATGCTTCAAAAGTTATTATATTGCTTGATGCTGAAAAGGCGTTTGACTGGGTGAGATGTGATTTTCTCTTCTTTACTCTTTAAAAGTTTGGTTTCAGATCCAACTTTATGTCTTTAATTAATCTTTTATATTCAGCCCCATTGTCCAGCCTTTTTAGCTAAAGTGCGGTACAAGGCAGGGTTGTCCTCTATTGCCACTCCTCTTCGCAATTGCAATTGAACCCATAGCCATAGCATTGAGGATATCTACTAATATCAAAGGGATGAGGACGGGGCCTCATGGGATGCGGGGTGCGGATGATATGTTGTTGTACATTTCTGACCATCCTCGAGTCTTCCAAATTGATTAAATTCACTTAATGAATTTGGTCAGCTGTCTGGTTATAAAGTTAATTATCAAAAGAGTGAACTAATGCCAATTGGCTCCATGATTCCAGATGTGCTCCCCTCTTCAATCCCTTTTAAGATCAATACAACAAAGTTTAAATATCTGGGAGTCTGGTTTAGGACTCCCAGACTCCAAACTTTAAGGAGCTTTACAAAGCCAACTATCAACCTGTTTTAGCTAGTCTAACGCAGGAGTTTGAAAGATGGGACTCCTTGTACCTTTCCCTAGGTGGAAGGATTAACATCATTAAGATGACTGTTTTGACCAAGTTTTTATACATTTTCCAGTGTTTGCCAATTTTTCTCACAAAATCTTTTTTTTGGTAATTTAAATACTCAAATTATACGTTTTATTTGGAATAAAAAACATCCTAGGGGAATGGATAAACTATTGCAAAGGCCTCGCAGCTTAGGTGGTCTTGCCTTGCCGAATTTTCTATACTACTTCTGGTCTGCGAATATCAGGGCAATTCTATACTTGTTGGGGGAAGATGAGAAATCATCCATTCGATATAACCCTCTGTCGGTTTTATGATCTAAGCTGTCACTGGCACACTCAGTATATAACCTTACACTCTCCCCAGTTGTACTACAAGCTATAACAATTCAGTACCAGTTCAGACATCATTTTGCACTTAACAATCTTCCGCTTGCCTCACCTGTTGTACAGAACAAACTGCTTCCCTTGTTGTCCCGCTCGATCTCTCATTGATTTTATTCTCGAGTACAGGTGTGGAGTAAAACTCCAAATAAGTAAAGTCTATGGATTTACTTAATCTACACAATCTGACTGCCATAAAATCTTTAAAAACAAAAATGGGGGAAAAAAATATAGGATCAAATATCAGATGAAGTTTGGCAGGAAGCAATCCGGAGAATACATTCACCTTCTATTAGTCTCAGGCACACGATTGTTCAGTTTAAAATTGTACAATTGTCTTCATTGGTCTAAGGACAGATTGGCCAAATTTAAAAGTGATGCAGACCCTACATGTGACCGATGTAAACAAGCTCCTGCTACTTTATATCGTATGTTTTGGTCACGTCCGAAATTGCTAGAATACTGGGTTTAATTTTTGAGACCTTTTCTAAAATGTTTGGTAAATTCATTGCCCCAGCCATGTCGACAGCAATATTTGGAGTTGTTAGTCAAGATTATAATCTAAGCAGATCCCAGTCTGATGTTATTGCTTTCACTTCTTGCCAGAAGGCTAATTTTGTACAAATGGAAAGACTCTTCACCTCCAACAGATGGACACTGGATTAACGATGTAATGCATAACATACAATTGGAAAAGCTTCGATGTTCTATGAAAGGGTCAAATAAGAGATTTTTTTATCACTTGGCAACCTTTTCTGACCTTTCTGGAGAACACTTCTGCTAAAGAATTATTCTGAATGTACCTGCTTATATATTTTTATTGTTTTTTGTTTCGTTTCTGTTTTTTAACTGGTCTGACTGTTACATGGGGTTGGGAGGGAGGAGGGTCCTTTTCTGTTCTGTTATATCATTGGTCCTTGAATGCGTTGATGTATAAGAATATAAGAATCTGACTGGACCAAAACATTTCTGGTCCAAAAGAGAAAGTCTGTAAATTTTAAAATGCATATTTTAGCTAAAAGTAAATATTGTTAACATCTGACTACAAAGTATATAGATACTCAAAGCTAACACATCAAATCCACATACCTCTATTTTGATTTCATGTTTATCTAAACGGCTAAACCTCAAAGTATTGGTCACAGTTGAAGCATGGCGATATTGATTGTTGGTCGTAATTCCACAATTACTTTACTGTTATTGAAAACTGATGCACATTAATGATTTGCTACAATTAGGTCACTGCACATGCAACTGCAAATAATTTCCAGCTTTGCTAGAAGCAAACAGATTATGAGGAGTCTGGATGAGATTTATCTTCTTGTGACATTTGGATCATCTTAGGCTACTAATTGTAGGCAACTTTTTTCTCCGAATCCAAAGCGAATGAATTATGAAGTGCCCACTGAACACTCTGTGTGGGCGCATGGCCATCTGTTGCATCCTTGAATAAACTATGAATGCTCTCGAGCACGTTTGTAAACGTTCTTGAGTTAAGACCACGGTTATTTTGCCCATAGGGTCATTCCATGTCCACTCAACCGAGGTCCCTGATTACAAATTTGATAACGATTTTTTGTTGTTGTTGCATAAATGAAGAAGAAAGCCAAAATATTAAATGTCATGTATGTATATTTACTGAGTAATCCACTATTTTGTAGAGCAGGGTTAAAATGAAAAATTTCACCTGAGATTTGGAGCCAGATTACATGGGGGTAAAATGACTTTAGATGACAGCTGTCACAGTTGTGTTTTGTTTAGTTTGTTTTCATTGGACTTGTCTGCCTGTCATCACATGTCACGTGTCATCTTCACTGTCATTATCAGTTCATCTGTATCACCTGTGTTCATTTAATCATTGTCATCTGTATCAACTGTTCAGTTAATCATCGTCATCTGTGTTTGCATTTAAGTTCCGTCTGTTCAGTCAGTCTTTGTCTGATCTATGTTGTGTATATCTGACTGTCCTGCTATCTTTTATATTATTACCATTAAACCTTAGTGTTGGAAATTTATCCTTGTCTTTGTCTGCCTTCCTGAAGCCACATGTGACAGAAGATCAGACCAAAACTACAAAAGAGGCACTATGAATCTTTTCCTCACCCCTAATATTCCAGTCAAACAACTCATTGCCGTCTTTCAGGATGGTCGTCGTATTAAAAAGTATGTGCAGGATTCTATGGAACTTTCCAACTGGGTTGTATTTAGTGATAGTGCCAAGAAGATCATGTTTTGGTGCGGTTTAGAGGATGAGCTTTATAACCAGGCACAAGCAACAGCTACCACTTGCTCCTTGGAGAGCTATATTGACCATGTACTGTGGCTATGTGGTTCCAACCTCAGTTGGTGAGGTCGACGAAGACACCACCACACAAATACAGTCATCCGGTCCATTCCAGTCTCGCCGCCAGGCCCTGACCACCTTCCAGATTCTCGTCCCAAGATGGCCGCCACCATTCCAGAGCCTCGTCCTAAGAATGCCACCACCGTTCCACAGTCTGGTCCCAAGATGGCCGCCACTATTCCAGAGCCTCGTCCTAAGATGGCCACCGCCATTCCAGAGCCTAGGCCCAAAATGGCTGCCGCAATTCCTGAGCCTCGTCCCGTCATGGCCGCCGCCATTTCAGAGTCTGGTCCCAAGATGGCCGCCGCCACCATATTGCCTGAGCCCTCAGCGGAGATGGCTGCCGCCACCACATCGCCTGAGCCCTCAGCGGAGATGGTTACCTACACACCACACAAGCCCTTGGCAAAGCTGGTTGCCACCACACCAGGATCCCAGCCTTCTTCCTAAGTCCTGATCTCCAACCCAGCCACCCTCTCCTGCCTCCTCCTGTCCAGCCTTCATCCTCATCTCTTCTGCCTCCTGTCAGCCCCGTCACTAACCCTCTAGATGCCAGTGGAATGGTGGGCTCGCTGAGGAGCTTCCAGTCCTCAGCGCCATCATGGGCAGTGGATGCCTGGGATCCTACTCCAGCCACTGTGACCAGGATTCCACATCGGCCCATCAGGCCACTGGTTCAACCTTGGCTCCTATCTCCATTTCTGCCGTGGCCCATCAGTTCACCAGTTCCAGGCTCCCACGTCCCCCCCAATCTGCCTTCCATCAGCTCTGAACTGCACTTCTCTGGCTTCGCCTCGTTCCTTCGTCCCCCCGGCTCCTTTGGACTCCTCACTTCCTTCTGCTACTCCTTGGTCCTCTGTCTCCTCCACGCCCTTCTGTGTCCCTGTCTATGCCTCAGTCGCCTGAGTGAGCATGTCCCTCTGAACCCTCTGCTCCACCATGGTCCGGCATACCTCTGTCTTCTCCCTGTCATCCTCCCTAATCAGTTCCGCCTCAGTCTGTCATCGCCCTGAAACCTTCTGCCCTTCAGCCTCCATGGCTCCACCATGGGTGATGAGGCTTGATACACATGAGGCTGGATACACCTTCCTTCTGCCTGGACCCTCTTCTCCCTGTAATCTGCCTGCCTTCTCCAGCCCTTCGCTCACTCCTGGTGCCAGCCCTCCGCCTGCTCCTCTTCCTCCTCCCAAACCCCTACCTCCCCACCTTCATCTCTATCTTTATGGTGCGAGGATGCGCCTTGTGGGGGGGATTCTGTCACAGTTACGTTTTGTTTCCTTTTTTTTTCATTGGACTTGTCTGCCTGTCATCACATCACCTTCATTGTCAATATCAGTGTTCAGTTAATCATCGTCATTTGTGTTCGCACTTAAGTTCAGTCAGTCTTTGTCCAATATACGTTGTGTATAGTGTGTTGCTGCCTGTCCTGCTATCCTTTATATTATTACCATTAAACCTTTGTGTTGGAAATGTATCCGTATCTTCGTCTGCCTTCCTGCAATTACACGTGACAACAGCACAACAGCATCATTATTTTACAGTATTTTTTACAGAGTTTGCACTCAAAAAAATGCTGGGTTGTTTCTGTAAACAAATTGTTGGGCTGATTGTGCTGGGTCAAAATGTTAGGTTGTTTGGGGTACTGTAAACACATTCTTGGGTTGCTCATGCTGGGTCAAATGAGTTGTAAGGGGGTCATTCACAAATAAACAGCTGGTTGGGTTATTTTGACCCAGCAACAGGTTTATTACTTTTTCATTCTTTGCGGAACTTTCTGGATTCTTCACTTCTGACTCGAGGAGCACGACGCCCGAAGCGGGTTTTATGGTAAGTTAATATGAATATTTACCTATATTTTTAACAAGTTGTGGTAACAGCAAGCTAATTTCACTGTTCAACATACAGCCTTTGATATGGAAGTGTGAGGGGTAGGGGAGACCGAGTCTTGGCTGGAGGCTGTTGATCTTTGTTTCAAAGCCTTATTTTGTTTTTCATGTTAACTACACGAAGCAGTATGTCAAATTAATAGAAAAGAGTCGTCCTCTGTAAAATTTGAGGAAAACAGTTATTTCAGGCCCACATGATATTTAGTCGCATTTTAAATGTTTGTTGCTGTTCCTAATAAATCAACACATCTTAATAAATGAAATCATAATCATAGGAGGATCTGTTAACAGAAATGCAATATCATATACATAACTATGTTTTCAGTGGTGTATAAATGATATACTTTAAGAACCATTGTTTTTATTACCTTAGAATGAGTATACTGTACATTGTATAATTGTAAAAATTGTATACAAAAAAAAATATTAAAGAAATGTATTAAAAATGTTAAAAATAAAATAAAAATGATTGAAATCACATATACAGTGGCCTCTCTGGTTTATTGTATTACAGAGACAATAATTATTTTACATTCGTAATATAACAAATATTTGTTACTAATTTTAATGAGGCAATGAGACAGGAAATAACCCAGCACATGAGTAAGACTTAACCCAGCCAGAGGGTTAATTTCACCCACTGGTTGGGTCAAATGAATGACCAACCCAGCACGTGTTCTGTCCTATAGTGACCCAGCGGCGTGGTTAAGGTTGGGTTATTTTTTAACCCTGCAGTTTTTAGAGTGTGGTAGGTCTATTAGTAAAATCTGTTGACTTTTAAAATGTTTGTTGCATTATATTCCAACGGTTACAGTTCAAAAATAGGAAAAAGCACTTGCAAAAAAGTTTGCATGCCTGGAACTGAATAAGTATTACAGATCTCATATCCTTTTTGATTTTTGTTAAACTTTTCCATGTGTATCTTAATTTAAGACCCAATATTATTAATTTCCAAACAAAATGTGAGTCACTTTGCATACAGCCAATACTTTTGGCTTTTCTTTTAAAGAGGAATATCTGAAGAACAAAAATATTGAAACTTGAATTGTATCTATTTTTTTTCTATCAAAGCAATTGCATAGAATATAAATGTCTAAGTACCATATTCTTTTTATAAAATGTGTGCCTGTAACTCTTAAGAGTATTAAATATCTCAATACCCTCCTAGATTCTCATTCTGAAAACTTTTATTTAGTAATTTGTTTAAGCTGTATATGATTCAATCCCACAGATATGAAGATCTCAGTGTTAAAATAGTTGAATTTCAATAGTTGAAAACCAAATGTGGATAACACTTGAAACAGCTGAAAATTATTGTTTTTAAAGAATGTCTGAAGAACAAATAATATTGAACCTAGAAATGTATATTTTTTCCCTCTATGTGCCAAAATTATATTCCTGAAGTTTGCATGTCTGTTACTCATGAAGTGTTAAAGATATCTTAATATAATTTTATTTTCATTTAGATTATTGTTCCTATGAAACTTTTAAAATCTTAATTTTAAGACCCGGTTTAATCCTATATTGAGACGTCAATGTGGCAGCAGTTACAATACTGTGTATGTTGAACTCTTGGTAGCTTCAGAAGCTAAAATTCCTGTATCCAAATATCCCTGAAACTGAAACTAATATAGATACTTATAAATACACTTTTGAGAGCAAGTTAATGTGCCCCAACTTGACCATTTCAGTATATTTTTGGCACTCAGAGAGGTATGTTGTATGCAATTATTTTGATAGATGTAAACAACATTACTAGTTTAAGTATTATTTGATCTTCAGACATTCCTCTTTAAACACAATCCCCCAGTTTCACAGACAACGCGAGTCCTAAACTAAAATCCATGTCTGAGCTGTTTTAACTGAAAGCAATTTGCACTGACATATCTTAGAATATGTCACTGCCATTGTTTTGTATCAAGATGCACACCAGTGCTGTTTTTTTTTTTTCTAAGGCACATTTATAAAAGCTACTTAAATATTTTATTTAATCTGAGGCATCATGGCTTTGTCTAAGCCTTTGTCTGTGAAACCGCATTCTGTTTTCGACCATTTAAAAAGGGTAAAATTCAACAATTTGGACATATTCGTATTGGGATCCCCATATCTATGGGTTTGAACTATGTAGGGCCTTAAAATAGAAAAATGAATTAAAAATTTGAGGATATTGAGATTTTAATACTTTTTGTGTGACAGGCACACAGACTTTTTGGCACAAATTTATGGCACTCAGACTCAAAAAAATCAGATGCATTTGTTTAAACATTATTTTTTCTTCAGATAGTACAGGAAAATGTATCGGCTTAATGCAGAGTGACACACATTTGGTTTTTTAACACTTTAAATGTGTACAATTTACCAATTTACTCAGGGAGCCACATTAAGATCCCTATATCTCTGGAAATGCACCATATTGGACCTTAAAAATTAAGATAGCACACGTTTGTTAATAATTGGAATCTAAAAGGTTATTAAGATATATTTAATAGTTCTTAAGTTGCAGGCATGTAAACTTGGGGCAAAAAAACAACAATAACACAAGAATAACAAAACCAAAGATTTGAGCCAAGGAAGTTTCTGAAATTCGGCTGATTTGACACGGAATGACCCCATAGTGAATTATTATGGCAATAGGCTTTATGCCCAGCTGCACTACTTCCTGAACTTCAGCCAGCTCCTTGTTTCCTGTCTGCCATTATTGGACAAATTGATTAATTCAGGTGTGCCTGACCTCAGTAGTCACGGCAACAATAATCAGACACACCTGAATTAATCAGTTTGTCCAATAATGGCAGACAGGAAACAAGGAGCTGGCTGAAGTTCAGAAAGTAGTGCAGCTGGGCATAAAGCCTATTGTGATAATCATGTTGACACTAGTTAAAGGAAACGCACACTGTAATAAAAAAGTCAGTTCAGAGTAAGCGATCACGCGCCAAGTAGCCTAGTTTTCATTTTTAAAACGTGTAATAATTTCGTAGACGTTCCCAAAAACTTTCTCATCCTCACACTTTCGTTTGAAACGATAGCCTAAATCAGCTCGTAGGCTACAACATGAAATGTATAGCTTTGTAGGAGGTATAAGTCCTCCTTCGATAGATCTACAAGATAGTGTCTTATATCGAATCCTTACCTTGGCATAGCAGCATGTGATCAAAACCAGCGGGAACAGATACCCTATCACGAGAATGGTCACTTTATAAGTGTGCTTGGCCACCCGTTCGGTCCAAATCTCCCAGCAGAACGTGCTATTGGGAGCATTGGGGTGATCCGTCAAAATTTGGTGCAGCGCAACCGGGACTGCAAAGATAAAGGAAAGCATCCAAATAACACAAACGCCAATGAGCGCATTCCTCCGGTTACGAATACACGGGGACTTTTTGGAGAGCACCACGGCAATGTACCTGTCCACGGACATGGCCACGAGCGTGAAAATGCTCACCAGCATGCTGACCGTAACAAAATAGTGCACAAATTTACACAGAAACGCCCCGAAGATCCACTCGGGAAGAGAGTATATGGTGGCCTGAAACGGGACGCAAAACAGAAGGAAAGATAAATCTGCTATGCTGAGATTTATGATGAAAATGTTAGTGGTACTTCTCGAGCGCCTTGACTTTATTTTCCCAATGACAACCATCACTAGAGTGTTTCCAACGATTCCCAAGAAAAATATACATCCAAATATGACGGGCACAATCACTATCTCCGGACCAAAAGTATCGGTCGTTTGGTTCGTGTCCATATGCTCCTCTGTCCAGATTACCGTTTCATTTCGGGATAAACCCATGCCGAGAAGCCCGGTCGAAACAAAAGAGCATAAGTCCGTTCAGAAACACAGAACAATCACTCCCCAGTTTGGTTTCTCATTTTCTCAAGTTAGCGCGCGCTGACAAATCCTCGGCTCTGTGAAGTGCTCCAGTTACGCTGGGAAATGCACCGGCTGGGTATGAAGCAGTCGAGAAAACGCACATCATTCACTGGCGTGCGTGTTCTTTCCAGGGAAGACGCTGGAACACTGGCACCAGCTCACTGGGGAAAGTTTTCGCCCGGAAGCGTTCAAAATATCCTTTGTCGTGATTTGGTCATGATCGATTCAGTATTATGGCAGAGCTTATCTGAAGTTTAATTGGCCTAATTACTATATGTTACTTGTCATAACGATAACTATGTCGTTGGGTCAAAGAACACTTCATGTTTCTGTATGTCATTATGAACTTGGCTTACGCTTGTTCTTACATTATCTAGGTGTCACGACGATAGAGATAACCAGGCGCAGACTCCGTGACTTGTTAGTATTCTGCATCTGATCAGCACTGATGATATCCACAACTCACAGTACTGATTTGTCAAAATATTTTTTTTCATAAGATTCATTAGGCCTACTTTCAGTACCCTGTTCTTTCTAATAACCTACTAACACAAGCAGCATTCCACCCACAACAATAACCTTAATAAAATGATGCAAGAGTGTTCAATGAACTCAATAAAAGAAGAATATCCTTACACTGTTTCCGGGATTTTATAGCAGCTGTTACTGTGCAGTTTTAAATGTTCCTGAATAGAATGTTCCATTTTTGTAATGCGAAACAAAAGTCTTTGTGAAAATAAAGCAATCTTTGTTATTCTAGGGAAATGTTCTATAACACACCCATTTACAAATCAAATTCAAATCAAATTTGTATAGGCCTAAACCTGACATTAATTTATAAAACAAGAAGTAACTGTGTTAATGAAAACTATGAAAAGATTTGATTGATAGCAAAAGAATGAATGCAGAAAGCCTTGCACTTTAAGCAAAACCGCAAAGGGCAGGTAAAGTATAATAGACTTTTGTCTAAAGCCAAATGAATAGATTAATCCACGAATGTGTCATATTATAATTGCAAAAGCAATATGGCAATGAATATTAAAGTTCAGTAATAGAAAATTGCTTTAAAAAGATGTGGGAGAATTCAAAGTGGATTTTTATTTTATTTTTTATATGCTGGTGTTATATGCACACTTTCCTGCATCTTTCACACTATTAGCTGTATAGGCAAGGAGGGATATTTTTCCATAATGTTCAAGCTTCTCTTTTCTATACAATGAAAGTGGATACTGATTTTGTGTGTGGTGCTCGAAAAAAATAAAAACACCATGAAAGTAGCCCATACTACCAATGTGTCAGTACATGAGATTTGTCTTTCTGGGATGGTTATTGGAATTCTCAGACTTTGTTTTAACAGTCTGACTTCTCAAGGGACGAAGGTTATGTGATTCTGGAGTTGGTGAGTTATGTGATTTTAAAAGCTGCAACACCTGCAAACAGTGGTTGTTCAAGGCACGCATCATTGTTCTGGCACTGTGTTCTTCTCATCAGACAACATGTGGCAGATTTCCCATAGAAGAGACAAGGGAAGTGCCAAACCAGACTGTTATGCATCGGAGGAGGATAGGAACTGATAGGATCATGAATACTTGTGTCCTTTCAGTGTGGTGAAGTGCTGTGGTTATTTAATTGGTTATGGTGGTCCCAAGGAACTTGAGTAACTCAATCATAACCACAGCTGTTACACCTATTTTCTAGAAGAGGTGGGGGTTAATTTTCAAGTCGGTAAAACGAGCAGCATTGAGGCACTCTAGCGCTCATATGGAATTGCAGCTTTTAGCCCAGGTGTTTGTGATCCACTGATACAAAGATGGTGTTATATTGTCTCAGAGCCAAAGTTCACAAATTGCATTCTGATGTATTTGTCAAGTGTAGCAGAGGTGATGTGCCCCTCAGAAGCAAGTAAAAACTTTTAGCTACTAGGCCTGTAATTTAGTACATTTTTTTGGTGAAACATTTTTACACTTAAAAATATTGATTAAATTTAAACGCAATGAAATGAATTACATTAGGAAAGACATTTTAGACAAAATTAACTGTTGGATTTTTAGTTAATTATTTTGGTACGTTTAACTCAAACAATCAAATGATAATACAAAGTAAATGATATACAGAGATTTTATTGTAAATTATTACTGTGATATTTACTAAACCACTGAATTCTTTTTTAGAGTGCTATACAGGTAAGGGAATGGGACATGACACCATGTACCACAAGTGAATAGGGTAAAAAAAGAAGAAGAACTAATAGATATGACCATACTTCCAATTGATCACATTAAGACATTGTTTTATTAAAATTTTTATGGATTCAATTTGCATACATTTTCAGAACAGAAGCCTGAACACTGGATAAAGCCAGGTTTAAAATTTTGTTGACATATTAGAGAATTAAAGATTTTACAGAGAGGATTTAATATATTTGTATCACTACATTTAAATCAGAAATCAGAAAATACCATCAACAGCCAGAAAAAAATATGAATAAAACTGGAAAGTTTATATACAGTGGTATGCTACAGGAGATTTATGGGTCAGAGCATGATAATTATTATTATTATTATTATTATTTGTATCATCCTCCCATAAACACTTAGCCTAAATGCATATTTTGGATGTTATCTTTCCACAAGCCTGGAAGAAGACATGATATGGAAGGAAAATAGCCCAAAATCTCAAAATTGACCTGTGCATGAAAAAAACTATGGTTTTGCCTGAATCACATTGGCATAGTACCAAGTACAAATAGGTGTTCCTTCTAACAATACTGATGTCAAACATGTTCATTTGGAAATGACCAGTGACATGCAGCTTCTAAAATCGAAAACTCACAAACACCACAACAGTAACATTTATACATTTTGTAGTCCAGTTCAAACATTTAGCAAATCACTTCAAATATAAATGCTTTAGGCCTAAGTGAAAGACACTTCATTCACTGATTGCACTCCCTGGGAATTGAACCCACATATTTAGGTCAATGTTAAACTATCATCCATCAGTTTAGAAGCACTTGAACTTGAATTTTCATTTTCCATAACGGTCAAAAATTGTCACGGTTCATGGATTCATTGACTCGCCCTCGCTAGGTGTGTGCGTGTTGTGTGAATGGGCGCGGCTCATCAGCACGGCTCGTTATCTCCGCTGATGAGCTGATCAGCGCCAGCTGTTTTGACTGAGAATGTCCTATGTATTATTTGTCATGTTGTCTGGTCTTTGTCAGATGGTTGTTGAGGTTCATGGGTTGCTCACCGTCCTTTCTCCTCGCCCCAGTGTCTGTTTTTCTGATCTGTGGATTCTGCCTTGTTCTGAGTGGATTCTTATTCCTGTTTCGCCGAATGCCCACGGAGTCCTGTGTTACCGAGCCTGGGTTCATCTGCCTGCCTGTCATCTACTGCACTGTTTTCTACTACCTTGTGTTTAATAAACATGTATTCACTTGCTATTGAATCTACCACTGTTCTTTTCGAGCCGTGACAAAACTAAGTGCTGAATCTAGTTAAAGTCAAACAAGAAACCAAGCTTAGACAGAATAATATCTCTGTTTTGCCGATAGCCTAGATAGTTTTTACCAGCTCTTTTTAAAAAAAAATTGTGTTGTGCCGCAGGTCTTTAAAGAGCATTGCCTATTCATCTTATGTAAGTATGAGATGCATTAATAAAATTGTAATAGGATACACAAAATAAACTAAAATAACCAATTAATATAAACAAAATTTCAAATGAAATACTTGACAGTAACAGCATACGTTCTTGCTGTCCACCACCTAAGGACTCTCCGTATCACTGTTTTTTGAATCACTGAAGCTATAAGCTTACTCCTGAATAGATTTACATAAACACAGCTGGTATCGTCTTATCGGGCCTTGCAGCTCATGTTTTGTCTTTTGAGAAGTATATGGACATTATCCTCTTTGATATAAATGAAGTAGGCATTTAGAGAGAGATAGGTGAAGTGGCAAGGATGAGGTGTGAATTTGTACAGTAAATCTGTTTCATGCGTGATAGAAATTGGAGGTTCATGCAGAATATTAGATATATTGTAGATAAGATGTAAGTGGTTTGAACAATTGACTGCTAAGGGCATTATTGCATGAAACATTGAACATTAGACAATTACTTAAGGCATATTTTTTGAGGCAACACTTTTCTCACCTGACTGATTTGATTATCTATTTTTTTCCCCAACACAGACAGAAAATTTGAAAAATAACCACAATGGTGTGAAGTAGCATCCAGTGTTACACTGTATTTACATTGCTTTAACTCATCAAATGATATTGTAACGTGCGCGAGGTGGGTCTGTGGCGTGCATGAACTGTGATTGACAGGCAGATTTCACACAGCCCTGCGCTGATTGGAGCAGAAGAATTGGGAGCGGTGGATTTTTGCAAAATAAATAACAGGCTCCAGGTGGAGGTACAAGCGAAGGTTTTTGTTTAAAAGCGGATGATTTATGTTGTTCTGTCGAAGCATAGTGTTGGTTTCAGTGAATATGATAAAAACAAATCTTGCCGACTTCAGCTTTTTAAGGCAGTAACTTTTTATTTACAGTGGTATGATCAAATGTATTTGTATCTTATATTTCAGATTCAGACATTTCACCCTTAAATCAGTTCATCTTTGAAAACCAAGGTTGTGCGGCAGCATTTCCACACAGCGTTTTGAAAATAAACATTGAAGGAAGTCAAGGAAAGGAAAATGATAGCCTATGGTTAGTGTTGCAATGTGTTGGCAGGGATGTGACTGATATGAGAGGGGACTGAGATGTTTAAGGGCTGGGTAAGAGTGATAATGTTTCCAGCTGCTAGAAAATAAAATCCTCTGTGCCCAATGGGGCGGGAGAAGCTCTTTCAGTTAAATGTTATTTTAAAGGCTTTTGGTTGTCTTTATTCAAGGTGACTTCATCGGGGAGGGGGTGTGATGAATGCTTTGCCTTCCCTTCAATCAAGGTTTCCAAATGGCCTCTTTTTACAACATTCTCCCTGCACTCTTTCTGCCATACACTTAATCTTTTTGTATTGTTGTGTTTGATTTAAAAATCATCTTCTCTAATCCCACTGGGTTTATCTGGAGTCTCTGGCACACATAATTCTCCTGTTCAAGTTTGTTTATGTATAATAACCAGAATCAGAAACCAAAATAGTTTTGTTGAGTTGTGAGTTGGTTTGTGTGTGTTCATCTCTTTCATGATTCCTATTTGCCTTTTGAATGAGCATCATAGTGTTCTGATGATACCTAGAATAAGGTTAAGAGCAGTCAACATAATTGATGTTTCCATACTCCTCATTTTGAGGGTTGTTGAAGTGGCACGTTGCTGGGGTTATACAACCACACAACCAATGCGGTTTTGTTGCACAGTACAATCGGTTTTTAAAGCAGACATAAAAAAAAACAAATAAAAAAAAAAACATTCCCATAGGTGCACATTACATCTAGACTGACCTTAATTACATTGTTCTAAAAGCATTTGAAACCATTATTGTGGGCATTATTGTGGGATTTTGTAGCCTTGTGTTTTTCATCAGTCCTATTTTAATTTTGTTATTTGTTGAAATGAGAGGGATTATTGCAATAAACATGTTTGTGCAAACAAAGAGATGTTGCCAATTCATCATTGCCACCACCAATTCATTAATCATTTTTCATTAATCTTCAGAAAGCTTTTGGAAATTGCATGGGAAATTATACAAATTTGTAGACAAGAAATATCAGTGTGTTTTCCATTCACTTCAGGAATAATATGAAAGTAGTGAAAGAAACAGGAATAGAAAATGAGTGGTATTTTATTTACAGTCCTTATGTTCTATTCCTCCACAAGTCAAAAGTGAGACTGACATCATCAGAATAATACAGAACAAAAATCAGCTACAGTTCTTTCAGTGTCTGATTGAAAAATGTACAAATGTGTTATGACAGACAGTGAAGTTGGGTGAAGGTTAAAAAAAGTCCATGAGAACTGGGAATTTTTTCAAAGCCTCGGCACGCATGTCTGGTCTGCTATCTTTGTGGGGAATCTCCATAATGATTTTTATACTGTGAAAACGGTATATTCTATCCCCTTACTGCCCCTAACCCTAAACATACCCATCACAGAAAACTTTCTGCATTTTTACATTTCCAAAAAACATCACTTAGTATAATTTATATGTCGTTTTCCTCATGGGGACCAAAAAATGTCCCCACAAGGATAAGGTTTTCAGATATTGCTATCTTTGTGGGGACATTTGGTCCTCACAATGTAATATAAACATGAGCACACATACACACACACACACACACACACACACAAGATAGAAATGAGGTAAAAGAAAAAAGAGAAATGTAGAGTGATGTACAGAAATTACTGAGATTATTGAACTGAGACTGAGTGATATAAATTAATGAAAGAGAGAAAAAAGGGAGACATTGAAGGATGAACGCTGTTATAAACAGTGACATGTAAGACTAGTCTTGCATATTAGTATTGAATATGCAAGACTATATTATATAGAATATAATTAATAGAATAGAACATAGAATTACTAGTATTCTTGCATATCAGGGCCGTACACATGTTTTTTAAAATACAGAGTTGTAGATAGTAGATAAAATGTAGATTTTCCTGATCTCGACATGAGTATTTTAAAGGGCACCAATTATGCCCCTTTTTACAAGATGTAATATTGGTCTCGGGTGTCCCCAGAATGTATTTGTGAAATTTCAGCACAAAATACCCCACAGTTACTTTATTATAACCATTTGAAAATGTCATTTTTGGGGCCTGTTTTAAAAAGAGCAGTTTTGGTGTGTACCACCTTAAATGTAAATGAGCTGCATATCCCCGCCCTGCCTTTGGATGAGGACATAACTTGCATACCTATGGCAATAAAGTCGGTAGAAGCACTGAGAGTGAGAGACCCGCTGTTTTGTATGGCATTCAGCAGTACATGTTTGAAACGGAATTAGACCCAGATGATGAAGAGACTCCGGCAGAAGAAACACAAATGAGAATGGACCAGGACGTCTCGGAATGGTTATTTGATACATTTATGTAACGTTACTTATAGAGTTTTAATCGCGTCCCCTTTGCAATTATGGATGTGCAACACACACACAAACAAACTGTGATAACGTGTGATAATTATATACACAGACATCCTACGACGACGACAACAACTTTAGACGCATTTGTTGTTGAATTGGCTGACATCGACTGAAATTACTATTTGCTCAAAAATCATAAAATACACTTACTTCTTCTGGAGGTGACGTTGGATCGCGAACAGTAGGCAACGATCCACAATAGGCTATGTGCACAAGCGTCGTGACGAACTTCCGCTATTGTCAGAAGCCGGCATATCAGTTTCCGGTTAACGACTGCTCATCCGCATCCGCTATAAACAAACAAGATGAGAGCTGCTGTTGTACGAAAAAAAGAGATATAATGTGCGTGACACATCTACGTTTCTAAGGACTGTAGGTTGATCTAACGCCCGTTTCAAAAATACTGCCGTGCAGGAGCAGCGCGTGCGGTAGTGCTTTTCACATATGATGCGTTAGCAGCAGTGAATAACTGATCCGTGGCTGTACCACAAACACATACTTACTATTTTTATATTAAATCCAGAAGTTATGCTGCAACTTTTATTTTAAAAAAAGTTGTCAAGCATTGCGATTCTCTTTGTACACATACAATTGACGTATGCACGTTTAAACACAATTTAAACAACGTAGGGCTATTCTTCCATGCATTACTTATACTTAGGCTATATTAAGTTGCTCAAGCAAGTGGTCAAATAGCCTATTTAACCATGCACTTATATTAAAATCGCAAATATTTTAAATTAAAACTTAGAATTGACAAAAACAGCCGACTCTCATGCCTTTTCTTTTGCATTTAAATTTTAATACAATAGATCTTGTATGTCACAAAGAACTTGTTTTTCCAGTGTTGTTCATTATGTCGCCTTGTTGAAGTTGTTGGTTTTCCTGATTTACCCCGGTCTTCTAAAAGTAAAAAGAGTGTGATTCTCCAACTAAGAGCACTTTCGGCACTGTGAGCTTATGGAAAATTCACTCTCTTAAAACACACTTAAAACAATCTTCCTAGCTGTGTCTTCTATCACAATATTACAGTGGGCAGTTTTAGAATTCCAAATTTGCGATTTCAATATAAGTACATGGTTAAATAGTTGACCACTTGCTTGAGCAACTTAATATAGCCTAAGTATAAGTAATGCATGGAATAATATACCTACATTGTTTAAATTGTGTTTAAACGTGCATACGTCAAGTGTATGTGTACAAATAGAATCGCAATGCTGACACAACTTTTTTTAAAATAAAAGTTGCAGCATAACTTCTGGATTTAATATAAAAATAGTAAGTATGTGTCTGTGGTACAGCCGCGGATCAGTTATTCACTGCTGCTAACGCATCATATGTGAAAAGCACTATCGCACGCGCTTCTCCTGCAAGGCAAACGGAGTATGTTTGAAACGGGCGTTAGATCAACCTACAGATCTTAGAAACGTAGATGTGTCACGCACATTATATCTCTTTTTTTTCGTACAACATCAGCTCTCATCTTGTTTGTTTATAGCGGATGCGGATGAGCAGTCATAAACCGGAAACTGATATGCCGGCTTCTGACAATAGCGGAAGTTCGTCACGACGCTTGTGCACGTAGCCTATTGAGGATTAACTTTGAAGCAAGACTTGCTTCGAATTGACCCTCTTTCACAAAACAGAAAATGATTCGCGCAACCAAACGTATTTTGGAAGTTTAAGTGGCGTCTTTCCTTCGTAAATAAAATAGCCTACATCCACTGCGTTTTCAGTAGCTCTGATGTCGGAAGTAAATGAAAACTACTATGTACATTATTACATTCCGCTATTACATTCCGCAACAGAACACTTATGTTTCTTAGGAGACATCACCGGCTGTCGTTGAAACAATGGAGGATGGTGTACAGATCACAGAGGGCGGGGTCTATGCCAAAACCAGTGTCAATCAAACCACGTCGGTGGGGCTTGCGCAATTCTACGTCACATTGCACCGAATCTTAGAACAGCTCGTTCTGAGACAGTGCTTATGATTTATTGAGATTGTAAAATAAAAACACTGGGTGGATTTGTATCATTCTAGGGTGGTTTTGCTCACACACTGCTAACACACATTAACGTTGTTGCCTTTGGCTTGCTCAGTTGGGGATATTCAATTTAATTAACCCTTAATACCATTGATCAGCCCTACCAAACGTGGATGTTTTTTTCCACTAAAAACGAACATTGTTATGTTGTTTTGATTGATACTGTGAAGCTGCTTTGATACAATCTGTATTGTGAAAAGCGCTATATAAATATACTTGACTTGACTTAATATTAGGGAATTATTTCACAACTTTCATTATATAGGCTACACTAAAAAAAACGACCCTGACTGGGTGTTTTTTATTCACATGAGATTGGATTAGCTAGCCTACTAAATGATGCGCGTCAGAGGGGATTTAGAAGTGTTTACACAATGCCGACAGAAAAAGAAGTGGGTATACGCTACACCACTGGGTACTGCCTAACATCTTTTTTCTTTTCGTTTCTGCATCCATTCTTGACAGGACATCTCAAGGAAGAAATGGTGGTAGTAACACTTTACAATAATTGGTTCAGTTCGTTAACAGAGCTAATGCATTGGGCATCATCAACTAACATTGAACAGTAGCCTACTTTTTACAGCATTTATTGCGTTATACTTTCTCAGATACTAGTAGGCTACATTTTTTTTTAGATTTCAGTTAATGTTAGTAAATTATATAAATAACATTATTTGATTAATTAACAATGAAAAATAGTATATTTATAAATTGCATTAACAAGTTAAAATAATCTATTTCAGATGTTTTGTAAGACTGAATTCTATTTATTTCTAATTCTGATTGCATATGCATTTATTGAGTATTTTGATTGTTACAGTGTAACTTAAATTGTTAACTGTTAGTGCCCATTTGCAGATACTTGTAGAGAAACTGAAAATGGGATACCATTCATTTAGTGCTCAACTGTGGCATTTAAATCTAAATCTTTTCTAAATCTATCACTTGTTTTTTTCCCACAGGTGACTCAAACTTCTTCTATTACTTTGATTGTGAGAATTGGATTTGTGAAATTCCTTTGAAATGTCCGAACAACCAATATCCAAAAACAATATAGGCCTATATTCCCATTAATCTCTTACAGCAAGAGGTTTATGCAGAGGCAGAGCCATATGTATTATTACCATGCTGTGTGATCCACTGAATCCACTGACTCAAGCATTGAGAATGCTTGAGTCAGTCCTAAGGGGGAATCGGCAAGCGTTATTCTATATTTTCTTTCAGTCAATCCAGCTGTTCTCATTGGCCTTGAACTAACATGATCCTTCTACTAATCTCAAATGTTCAATTCTGGTCTGATCAGCCCTGCAAGAACACAAAACTGGATGGTAGATGGAAGGTGGATGACGCAAGAAAACTATGAAAAGCAAAGCTCCACAATTGCTCGGTTTTGATTCAGAGTGAAACCTCAAGGCGACATTCACCTTGAAACTACAGTCATGTTTGAAAAATGTAAAGTGTTATTCGACCGACGTCTAACCAAGAGCTGACGAATCCAAGCTTTTAGCAAATCAATTTATGCTTGAATTTGAGAAGTGGTTAATGGGGTATTGTATTGTATAATTTGTCTCATCCCTTTTCTATCTTTTGTTTTTGTTCTCTACGTCTCTATGTGAAACGAACTCACTCCACTGTTGTAAATGTGTTTTAAGGAATATCAGGATGTTGCCATGGAGACACATTATTTGATGTTTTGTTTGAAATAACCACAGAATCATAGGGGAATAATTTTTTTCTAATATAATAAAGTCCATACTCACTTTGATATTCATTTGAAAGCTCTAATAAGTCTAAACCCCAACAAGAAAAAACAAAAG
Organism: Semotilus atromaculatus; assembly: GCA_031834385.1. Classification (NCBI taxonomy): domain Eukaryota; kingdom Metazoa; phylum Chordata; class Actinopteri; order Cypriniformes; family Leuciscidae; genus Semotilus; species Semotilus atromaculatus. Next base: position 18,491,809 of record JAULUF010000009.1, on the reverse strand, counting down.
ACTGCCCTATGAAAATTAAAAACTTTTAACTGTTAACTGACAATGCATGCATGCTAGAAAACAGAGATAGTATTTGATGAAATGAAGTAGCCTGATCTGCCACAAATATACTGAGTTAGTAGGCTAAATATGACGCTTTGTGCGAGTCTTTAGCGCCCTCCTCTGTCAAATCTGCGTCAAATCCATCCTGTGTTCTCCAGGAAAGTAATTCATCTTGTACCCAATCCCAATTGCTTATTTCTAAAAAAAATAATGAATAAATATCTAACTGTTATGGTATAGATTTTGCAGAATCTTTCTGAAAAAATAAAAAAAACACACTGGAGAAATTAAATCTTGGCTATATTTAAAAACCCACTATAACATGATATGTTGTATGGATTTATTTAACTATTACAGACATTCTATATAGTTTGACTACAATGGTGGTTTTAACATCCGCCTTGAGTGGCTGTGGTAGCTATATTGTTTTGTTAGCTGCTGTTTAGTAATGTTGAGGGATCTACATTTTGTGTGTTTAGTTGGAAGCCAGAATCTGATCCACCCAGTCGCGGAGCTCAGTGACACGGGCGTACACACCAGGTGTACTGGTGTCACAACGACTGCTTCCCCAGGACACTATACCCACCAGTGTCCAGACATCACCCTTCTGACACACCAGAGGACCACCAGAGTCACCCTAAACAGACAGACGGACAAGAGAGTTACGGTGAGAGAGTTATATAGAGAGAAACTGAGGAAGTGAGGAAGAGAAGATAGTCTTACCATGCAAGAGGAGGCACCAGCAGCACCAGCACAAATCATGACATCATGGATGTTGCTTCCCCAGTAGCTCTTACAGTCCTGGTTGGACAACAGAGGCAGAGCAACCTGCTGGAGCTCATTAGGGGTGAACAGAGCTACACGGAGAGAGAGAGAGAGAGAGAGAGAGAGAGAGAGAGAGAGAGAGAGAGAACATGTGGTATTGCAAATACATTATAAACATGTATGCTACCATTCAAAAGATTTTAAAGTAATTAATACTTCAGGAAGGACACGTTGGTCAAAAGCGACAGTAAAGACATTTACAATGTCACGAAAAATATCTATTTCAAACAAATGCTGTTCGTTTGAACTTTCTCAAAGAATCCTGAATAATTTATCACGGTTTTCACCAAAATATTAAGCAGCACAACTGTTTTGCTAGCTTTGCCATCACAAGAATAAATTACATTTTAAAATATATTAAATAAGAAAACAGTTATTTTCAATTTTAATTGTATTTCCCAATATTACTGTATTTTTTTATTAAATAAATGTAGCCTTGGTGAGCATAGAGACTTCTTTCAAAACATCAAAAAACCTTACTGACCCAAAACTTTTGAATGGTAGTGTATATAATGTAATATAATGTAGAGATCAATCTATTATTAGCATTATATCAATTATATAACCATCATACAATAATAATAATATATTTTAATACTATAATGATGTGTTATTTGTAAATGAATATACAAATTTTAAAGATATTTCTATTGATCTAGAACCAAAAGCAAGTATTATAGACTGTTATGGTATAGATAACAAACCATTGTGTTTGGTCACTCCCCAGCCAGAAGTCACACAGGTCATGCCAGGAGCAAATTCGTCTGAAGTCTCAGCAAGACAAACAGGAGACACATGGGCATTCAGTGAGACGGGGGAGGTCAGCTTGATCAAGGCAATGTCATTCTCGATGGTATTGGAGTTCCACTGAGGGTGGGTGAACACCTGTAATAGTGATTAAATCAATGCCTTGTCAAAACACAGAAAATCAGTAAATAAATAATGAGGAGAGATAAACATAAATGAGCATATAGAGTAAAGGTTTAGTATACCTAAAAAGCATTATCATGTTAAATGATTATTAAGTTGACATTTAAGTGTCCAGCTCTTGTGTGTTATTGAGGAATAAGTTTGAAGTTTTAAGCCTCACTTTTGATACTTTCAAAGTCTGCGTGTCCTCCTGAGTGTTGCCGCTTCCCTTGTTATGCTCTCCCAGGATCACACGGTGACTAGTTCTGGAGATGAGAAAGAGAGGTTTATTAATCCACTATCCCAGGATTCATGCGTAGTTAACGTAATGATTTAACTGTGATTAGTCTAAGTTAGTCTCACCTCACACCGCAGTGAGCAGCAGTCACAACCCAGTACTCACTGATCAGAGAGCCACCGCAGAAGTGCCAGCCTGTGAAGTCCTGTAATTTAAACAACACAATGGAGAGAGAGAGAGAGAGAGAGAGAAACAAATTACACTTTGTATAAACTGTGTAGTATAATCTACCATTATAATACTAACATGTACCTGCAAGGAGACCTGCCAGGGCCAGGAGTGAGGCCGTGCCTCCTCACCATTCACAATGCGGGCATAGCCACTGACAACAGGAGGAATGGCAGGAACACCACAGCCTAAAGAAAAAGGAAGAACAACAAGAGATCGAAAAAGAATGAAAATGTAATGAAATTTGATAGTATAATATAAATCGGCCAATTGACCAATGTTTTTGTAAATGCAAACAATAATTTTTTTTAACATGGGTGCTAATGACTATACTGATCTTTTCAGTAACTATGAGTATGACCGTTAAAATAAAAATAAAAAACTCACCATAGGCTGCACCAATGAAGGCAACACAGGACAGCAGCCACAGGAAAGACATTGTGCAGAAGACAGCATTATTGACAGCAGAAAGTCCTATTTAACACCAAATCATGATTTCACACATACCAATGAGGGCATGGCAACCTGATGTCATGGTCAAAAATTAACCCTGAGAGTGAGTATCAGCTGGTCTCCACCTGTGCAGAATCCCATGATTTTACCCAACAATACTTGAACATTGCCATGTTTAACATGCAAAATACAGTGCATTTTCGCATAAACCGGGTTGTTTTTCATAAATGTGCTATTAAACACTTATGTTTGATTGATTTTAAATTATTTTATTTAAAAAAAATTCTTATTGTTTAATTCATTTAAATAGTTTAATTTGTTGATCAGGTTTGCTTTTTAGGAAAATAATAATTTTAAAAACCCGTAAACTAAACACTTTGCCAACTGATCCTTCACTGGAAGGTTCACATTTAATTTTACTCTCTTTTTTGAAATATGAATCATGTCATTATCTACTCCCGTGACCCTGTATGACTTTCATTCTTCTGTAGAACATTTAAAAAAAAAGAAAAGAAAAGAAAAGCCATATATATATAGTGATTTAAAAAAAAAAAATTATGGTAACCAAAATGGTTAATGGTTTGGTTAATATTTTTATTTGGCAAAAGCATTAGTATAACTTCTTATTCATAGATTCCATTACGAAAAGACATTTGCAACTGAAGAATTAAAAAAATAATAAACAAACAAACAAACAATATGAACTAAATAATGAATTGTTATATTATTTTTATAATGACATATTATACATTTTATTATATTATTTATATTATATCATACATTATTTATACACATTTAAATATATATATATATATATATATATATATATATATATATATATATATTATATTATTTAATTATATTAGTTCTATTATTTATTTATATAATTATACAAAAATAATTATTCAAATATGGATTTTGTTTTGCAAATTAATAATCACAGAACATATTATATAAGTGGTAATAAAGATGAAGGGGACTAGGGATTTTTCAGGCATCTGGAAAATTCCGATAATTAAAAAAGTCATATTAGTTTACAGGTTATATGATGCCTTTATATGGGGTTTCTGGAATACTTAAAATCTTGATAATAGGTGTAAACTCAAAGTAAATGTGTCAGCAAATTAATGTTGCAAAATATGTAAATGTGTGGGATGGACTGGTATATAAACCTCAAACGTTGGTGAGACGGCCCTGATTCAGAAATGGCTTTCATTTGGATTCTGTCGTGTCTTGCTTTCATTGGAACTGCCTATGGTTTGTTGCTGTTTTTTCCACTGTAAAACGGATGTAAAAATTTTAATAAAAGTGTCAGTTTTAATACATACCCATCAAGGGCAGAATGCTTGGATTTGTTTGAACATTCCTACAAATGTTTTTTCATTCTCAAGGCTGCGGTGTTCCTGCTATCCCTCCGGTTGTCACTGGCTACGACAGGATTGTGAATGGTGAGGAGGCACGGCCTCACTCCTGGCCCTGGCAGGTGTCTCTGCAGGTACAAACAGACATAATTTTAACAGATGACATTTGGATAATATAAACACATTTAACAAAACAAACATATATCTTGGCTAAAACATCCATAAATAAATCTAATGTAGGACTCCACTGGCTTCCACTTCTGCGGTGGCTCCCTGATCAACGAGATGTGGGTTGTGACTGCTGCTCACTGCAATGTCAGGTAAGACAGTATTAAAAGTATAAACAGTATAAATTATTATCATTATTATTATTATAATTATGCTTCTCTATTGAGTAAAAGAAATCAGTGCAACTCTGAAAGTAAAAAAATAAAAAAATTGTATTAGGACCTCTCACCGTGTCGTCCTGGGTGAGCATGATCGTTCCTCCAACGCTGAGGCCATTCAGACCATGACTGTTGGCAAGGTGTGTTGACCTCATATTTTCTGTATCATACCTAAACCACTGAGACAAGGGAGAGATGAGACAACCGAGAGATGAGAAAATTGCTGCCACTGAATAGGAGAATTGTTGCAGCGAATGCTAACATGTCTGTATCCTCTTCCCAAAGGTTTTCAAGCACCCTAACTACAGCAGCTTCACCATCAACAACGACATCCTCCTGATCAAGCTGGCCACTCCTGCTCAGATCAACACTCACGTGTCTCCTGTGTGTCTCGCTGAAACCAGTGACAACTTCCCTGGAGGCATGAAGTGTGTGACCTCTGGATGGGGCCTGACCAGGTACAATGGTGAGTTTCAGAATCTCTTTTCATTTCAGCATTTTTATCATTTTTGCATATATTTAAAATGATGAAACTTTTATTTTAGTTGAAATATATATTATAGCATTTTTTCAGTTTTTATGGTTTAAGAAGGTCAAACTTGAGTTAGTTATTTTATGTTGAAAGCTTTTAAAATGCTGCCAATCTGTCTTTTCAGCCCCTGATACCCCTGCCCTGCTCCAGCAGGCCGCTCTGCCTCTGCTGACCAATGATGACTGCAAGCGTTACTGGGGAAACAACATCACTGATCTGATGATCTGTGCCGGAGCCTCTGGTGCTTCTTCTTGCATGGTGAGTCTCTTTTGATTTTCTACCTTACCTTTTTATTTGCCAAGCTCTTGAAGATTGTAAAGATCTGAAATACCTCTGTGTTTTACAGGGAGATTCTGGTGGTCCTCTGGTCTGTGAGAAGAATGGAGTCTGGACTCTGGTTGGTATCGTGTCCTGGGGCAGTAGCACCTGCTCAACCAGCTCGCCTGGTGTGTACGCCCGTGTCACCAAACTCCGTGCCTGGGTTGACCAGACCATTGCTGCAAACTAAAGCACACTATTTATACAGTAGTTCTTGCTCATTATTTTCAGCAATAAAGTTTTATTTTGAAACAAAAAACAGCCTGTTTGTGTTTTTTGCTGAACAAAATAATAATTTATAACTTTGTTATTCAATAACATTGTTTACAGTGGACAATGGATTTCAATAAGTTTGAGTGAATTTTTTTTATTACATCATTTTAATAATTGCAAATTCATCAGAACATTAATTATTCGAAACTGCTATAAGTGCAATGACCCTGTTACTATCTTTTGCAAAACCAGATGAGATGACAAATGTGTATATAATAACATAAAGTAATAATAACAACTAGTAAATCATCTCGAAACCAAAAGAAATCATGTTTTCCATCATGTTTTTTATAATAGCTAGCATGCCTGGAGCTATTTTAAATGAACTTTGTGAAGAGAACGACTAAGCAAAAAACAAAACAAAACAGTGACCAGGAAAGAAAAGGAATAACATATATTTTTTGTATGTTACATATACTCACAAGTTCTTTTTCGTAAGGATGTGAAAAAAATTAAGAAAAATATGAAAATGTTAACTGATATTAATTTAGTTACCTGCCATTAATTTGTAATCTACAATAGTATAACAAATATTTTGTATTTTATATATTTTAATTATATGATAACATTCTTGTAAGAAGTTTTATAAATATACTGCTAAAAATATAAAAGCATAGAATAATTAATAAATATTACTGAATACTAAAAAAACAACAACACCATTACCACTCTAACCCCCTTCAAACACAATAGCTTTGGACAGCCCCAAATTTCACACTTTATCATAAGGGTGCTTGTCATGAGGATGTATACATTTTCGCAGTGCAATTGTGAATATATCAGCCCAATTAAGTAATTTATCTTAATGTACGACTGGACGATTACCGTAAAACTTCAAATAATAGCACTGTTAATCCAATAAATCTTAAAACATTGAAGAAAATGCTACTGGAATGGTACTTATTGTTATTGTCCTGTTTCTCCACTCTCCTTTTCAACTCTTACTTTACTAAGCAATATAAGCAATATTGCATGCTTCCTTAGAATCCCTAATGTTGCTGCATTTTCAATCCCATTCAGAACTCTTTGGATAAAAATGAGTACCACGTGAATAAATATAGAGTTGAATTCAGGTTGATTGGGACACTTTTTTGCCATTGAGATGACTGAATACAAAATGACTTATGAATAAAAACATATTCTACCAAGATCAGATTATCTTTGAATGAAATCTCATAATATTCACATTTCGTCCCCTTAATTATAAGGTTCTATCTGACATTTTTGTCAAAATTGAGTTATTC